>OY757928.1:84877230-84899730 GCA_963585895.1 Sepioteuthis lessoniana
GTTGCAGGGGTGGAGGGGTCTTACCCCTCAGCAAAGATGCAGTCGGTATAAGCAAAATTTACATTCATCAGTTCTGTGCAGATACTGGTGCCAGCAAGAGGATTTATCAAGGTATGGATAGCAAGAGGGAGTCAAGTGAACCTGAGCTGTCAGTATGACTGGATGATGAGCATATCAAATATACGAAAGAATTGAATGGAGTTTCTCGAAATCAGTTGACTATTCCTGGAAACAATTTCATGTTACGTGTGCATAAAAGCATTGTTAATTTAACAGTTACGGTCTCCAATTACATGGTACAAAAAAATATTTTCACAATGATTTCCTGGCCCAGTCAGCTGGGGTTGCTGAATACACTGACTGCATCTCTGCAGAGGTGTAAGACTCCCCCAACGTATGTCCTGGATATGACACTAAACAATCCAATGGTGAAGCTCCAGTAATGCAGGAGATTTGGAGTATGTAGAGCACTCCTTCATTGCCATTGCGCCTAGGTCCACTCTGACACTGGAGTGATAGCACCCGTTAGGCTCCTATCTATGGGTCAAAAAGAACTAAACTGTGTGCTTATGCTCAACTGAATTGTTTGAAATAGAACTGTTTTGATATTTAATTGTGTGTGAATAAATGACTAATGTTTAACTAAATTGTTTGTCATTCATAGCAATACTTGGAACCATTTAACTTAGTTGACTAAACTGAATAGTTTGAAATAGTCTCGGCATACTTCTAAACATATTACAACTTTAGTCGGATAAAGAAGAGAGCCTTATTCTATAGGCAACTGCTGGTCATCTAAAGAACGTTACTCAAGATACAGGCACATTTAAATAGTCTTGAAACTTCTAAAAGTCTTCAAATTCTACAAATGCTATTTTCTTTGGCTTCCAAGATGGATCTGCAAAAGTTTGATAAAAATTTTCATTGATTGATAAGCTATTTAAAAAAATTGAAAATTTATCCTTGAAAGGCAATGTAAAATAGAAATAATTTTCTATGTTTTCAAAGCTTTGAGTCAAATGCAGGTTTTATATTTAAAAAAAAAAAAATCAATGATTCGGACTTAAAATGAAAAAGACAACATAAAGGCAGTTTGTTCAGCAGATTACCTTATCTAACAAAGCAAAATTTTTAATATCTTACCAAAAGACAAGAAATAATACTGGAAGTGATAAAATTAATAATATTAAAACCAAATTTAATATCTTTAAAACATTACTAGACCAACCAGGCTGCGTTAATCTTCATAAAGAGGCTGAAACACTTGATTTTAGATCAAATTAATAAAAGAAAGATCTGTTGATTAAAAAGTACATTTAAATGGGAGCGTCCTTGATGGACTAAAAGGTGATTTTTGATAGAAACTATCACTAAATGAATAGTTCTTATATAATACAATTTGACCTAAAAGAAAAAAATGCAGGGTAAATTTTCGGTGTATATATATATATATATATAAAAGTCAGGATAGCATAGACAAAGTCAGTGTTGTGAGGTGGCAGTTTCTTGTTTATATGATCATCTGACCATTGCTTGCAGAGGTGAGAAATCAACCAAGAACTATTGTTTTTGTGTCTATGTTCTCCAAACTTATATAAACATACTCTATCACTCATATCGAGCACTCTCTATTCATAAATATAGTTAGTTATACATATGGAAGCATTCATAGCGTAATGGTTACCATTGTAGGAAATGGCCAAGGCAACCTGAGTTCAAATCCTAGACAAGTCAGTTTATTTTTCTCCTACCCCCAGGAAAGGTATAAATCCAACTTTCTTTTAACTCCATCTATGTGTAAATAATAGGGCAGACTAACTATCCAACTTTGGTATGGTATCTGGTCCAGAAGAAGGAAAACTCTGAATTCAAACCAGTTAAACTCTCATTAAAATTGACCTTGTGTCACATCCTGCTCAGGCAAAGGAGTTTGGTATATATAAATATATACATTTTTTTTTACTGGATGGTTGTGAGTACAACAAAGGATTATACAAAGTGGCTACATCTTGATGAAGGATTCCTACAAAGTGATGGAAAACCAACAGTCTGCTAGCATGCGCTAGGTTAGTGGTACACTGCATTGCTGCCAAAACCATAATTAATTGACCCTCACCTTGTCAGCTAGGGTAGTAGAATATATGAACTGTTCTTATGCAGAGTGGTAAGACCCTTCAATAAGGTAATTGTAAAAGTCACTGATTTAACATGCAGAAGAAACAAGAATAACAACATTTACCGGCTCAGCAGTCCCACCTAGCATCCGACTGGCAGACAAAAAGTAGAATGGGCGGTACCTCAATACCAAAACCATAACACTTGAAACATGAATGAAGCAAGCTAGTGTATACACCGGTTTGTAAGGCTCTGTGGCCCCAGCTAGCACACAGCAAGCAGACAAAAATAAAATGGGTTGTAACTCAATACAGATCCCATGACATGACTGAAGCAAGCCAGTATATACATACACTAATATATCCATTCCTAGGCCAGCAACGAATCACTGTCCAGAGAATGGGCTTAACCGCCCAATGACCATAAAATCTCTCCTTTCTCAGTTCTGCATTTCACTTCAACTCAGTTACACAACTGAGTTCTCCCTCATAGCTACCAAGCTCTAAGTTTTGACACGAGTGAAACCTGACATGGGAGAATGAGAAGACACGTATATATATGCTCCACTCCCAGGGGGCTGAGCACTCTGGCAAAGGAATTAATGACTGCCATCTGTGTAATGTGAAGATCTTCTAATGAATTGAGCACTCTGGTATCTGATAGCACAAAATGTAAATAAACAAAACCTTTATTGTGTGTGTGTGTGTGTGTGTGTGTGTGTGTGTGTGTGTCTGCACAAAGTTCATCAAATTGACCTCTCTTGTATCCGATAGCACAAGATGTAAACAAATGAAAGCTAATACATATGCATTATAATTCCTAATCTGATGTATGTCACCAAAATGGCTGAGCGGTTAGATACCATGTCTAGCATAAAGTTAAGTGGGTTTTGATCCCAGCTTGAAACATCCCACATGTCTAGTCACACTGAAGAGTTGTGATAAACTAAACAGTCTGTCTGTGGATGACTACATATATCTATATCTATATATATTCATAAATTTTTTGAGAAAATGTAGCTTCTCCCACATTAGAAAATCGAAAAATCTTTTGAAAAGATCTGAATATAATGCTTATAGCTGTATATCAAATGCCATATATAGTCACATTTCATTTTCTAGCTGCAGCCTCATTAAATACATAATGTTTCTTCCTTTACATCTAATGTCAAATCTTAACAATATGAATTGGGGGAAAAAAAATGATCCTGCACCAAGCTGAACTTTTCTGTAGACAATGATGGAAAATACTGTTCATTTTTTTTTTTTTTTTTTACCAATATAATAAGAGACAGTACAAATCATTACTTATTTGAAATATTTTATTAATGGAAACATCTTACCTTATCTTTAAGTAAACATCTCAAGAAGTCATAATTTAGATAATAATAATAATAATAATAATAATAATAATAATAATAAGTAGCAACTCCCATGGAAATACCTCATTTTATATGTCTTCTTTTCCTTAATTCAAAACATAAATTTCTGTAACATTTCTTGGTTATATTTAAAGATTTTTATCATAATGAGCTCGACAACAGATGGAGATCACTAACAAAAATGAACGTTCAAATGCGTTCAAATGACATTATTAATAGAAATTAATTTATAATTCCTAAATGAATTTATGTAAATTTGATTCAACTCATTCTTAAAACTAAATATTCTTTTGTAAACAATCGACTTAAAATACTGAAATACATAAAAAACCAATTAATATAATTTTTGGGGGGATTATTTGATATAGATTACTTGCTTCCTTTCAAATAAATAAGGTTGACTTTAATGGCATGTCAACCTATCAAGGGTTATTTTATACCTAAAGGTTAGGAAATCACATTTATTGTATATCATATTTAGAATTTTTTCGGTAGTTGTTTCTTAAGAGTATATATACATATATATATAAATAATTTTGTTTTCACACAAGGTCTCATCAAATAAGAATAATTTTTAAACAGATAGGTATTACCACTTCAGGTTATAGTGGATCTGGGAGTAATGGTAACGAAGGGAAACTTCACACTTTCTAGATCTCTTGAACTAGAACCTCCCCATCAGATTCAGTTTCATGTTACACTCAGTACTCTTTTTTTTTGGCGGGGGGGATTTAATTAATCTGTAATTAAGCAAACTGATTACATTTAAATTCCAATTAGTTTTATTAGTACAACTTATCAATCAAATTAAATGTTTTCAAATATATATATATATATATAGTCATAGAGTGTGGAAATGTTAATGATGAAAACGAAACAGAAATTAAAAGGTAAAAATTTTTTGCATAAAATAGAGAGAGAGAGACAGAGAAAGAAAGCAAAGACAGTGTGTGTGTGTGTGTGCGTGTGAAAGAAAGGAAGCTACCATATAGAAAGGAACCAATCCTAGAGAAAGAGAAAGTTAACAAACGGAGAGAGGGTAAAATTAAACGCAATGAATGTGACTTTATAATCATACGATATTTATCACTAAAAACAACCTGCTCTACCTTCAAAATAATAAAACCTCTTTTCATACAGCTTAGGTGAAAAGAATGAAACAGTTCTGAAAGAGGAAAATTCTTAAAAACACTGTTATCGTAAATTAAATTAAACATTTATTCATAGTTAGCAAAGATTACTATGTCTAAATTTTTGAGAAAATAGGAAGATGGGCAGAATAGTTCTTAGCCTAACCAAGAATTTGGTAGAGTCTGCATTAACTCTGAAAATGACAATGAAGTGCAAATTAGAATTCCCTACTTCTTCCCAAATATTTCCCAGTCGGCTGGAGCTGTAGAATACATCGACTGCATCTCTGCAGAGGGGGAAAACCTCCTCCCCAACGAGTGTCCTGATAATGACACTAAACGATCTGATGGTGAAGTTCTAGTGATGCTGGAATATTTGAGGAATGTGAGGTACCCCTTCATTGCCATCACTCCCAGGTCAACTTTGGCCCAGTGTGGTAGCACCTGATAGGGCCCTATCTATGGGTTAAATAGAACTAATTTGCATACTTATGCTAAACTAAATTACTTGAAATAGAACTGTTTTGATATTTAAACTGAGTACTTATGCTAAACTGAATTGTTTGATATACAACTGTTTTTGACATTGAAACTGTACATATGCTAAATTGAATTGTTTGAATTAGAACTATTTGACTAAACTGAATAGCTTGAAATAGATATGTTTTTGACAATTAAATCGGGTACTTATACTAAACTGAATTGTTTGAAATAGAACTGGTTATTTGTATAAAAATGGATTTGGCATTGAATAACCTGCAAAGGTTGATATGCCATAAAAACCAACCAACCAAACCCAAATAGAAGCATCAGTATCTTTATGGACTGCTTTTACAATAGGGATCCAAATTGTTGACAAGTCGACTAGAGATAAATTTGATATTTGTAATAGTGATCTTGAGGGTTTGGTTTGATTTATTTTATGGCATATCAAGTGTTGTGGGTTATTTAATGCCAAAAGCAAACAGTTCGTTGATAATATTATTTTTAAACAAGCCAGAGCTCATTGTTAAATGGTTGAAAGTATAATAAATGATTAAACAGTTCTATTTGACCTCTAGATGGGACCCAACTAGTACTACCACTTTGGTTCAGAGTGGACATGGGAGTAATGGCAATGAAGGTGTACTTCACATTCCTCAGAGCTCCAAGACTGGAGCATCACTATCAGATGGCTTAGTATCATACCCAGGACACTTGCTGTCGGTGGGGGAGAGTCTCATGCTTTTGCAGAGATACAGTGGGTGTATTCTACATACCCAGCAGACAGTGTGAATTTCTCTAATTGCCTATGGTTAAAGAAAATGGAAAAGAAGTATTTTTCTTCAAATAACCTGGAGAAAGACGTTTTCAAGACTGATATATCAGTGATTTTACGTTACAATCCTGAATCTCAAAAAACAATTCACTTCTAACCATAGTTATTTAATCATGTATAACTTTGATATTGTTATGGTACCCAACCTGCGGTCGGTGATGAACTCTTCGGTGACTATCTATACCGGGCTCTGTACTTATTCCCAGTGAACACTTGGCAGTCGCACTGACTTCTAACACTTTGTATATATGTTGTATCATACTTTGTTAATATACTTTGTTCCACGCAAACCCGAGCTGTATTATTCTTCTGGACCCTTTACTGATCCACAACAGATCTAAATAAATGTAAATTTTAATTCTGATGTTGATTTATTCAGACTGTATGTAAATGAGAATGTGTAGATTTGTCCATTTTCGCATAGAAAATAAGTTAACTTCTAAATTTCATTATTCAAAGAAAATTAAAATTTGAAAGGAATATTGGACATTAAGAAATTAGGTACAGTGTAAAAAAACAAAATTTGTGTTACATAGTGCTTTTGACTACAGTAAAAATATAAATCGATCCAAGGTATATATTTTTAAGAAACATAATTTTATTGCCTTCCAGTGACTATTCAGTTAAAAAAACTTTCATTCGTCATTCATATATATATATATATATATATATATATATATATATATATATATTTATTTGTATAATGTCTCCACTTGTTTTTTAATCGTATTTATAATAATTTTTTTTGAATTGTCTCAGTTTTGTATCTGTGCCAGTGGCTGCAAAAACTAAGAGCAAAAAAAAAAAAAAAAAATTAAGTTCAATACCAATATTCAAAAATATAAAATATACATGACTAGAAAAAATAAAAAAGAAAGACATACCCAAATTTCAGAGAATTTATTTCCAACTGAATAGCCCCAAGCAATAGCAAGGTTCATTTACTTATAAAATGATAATTCTTTTTCCCTCCCCCAAATAGGACATTATCAATTTTGATCCGGATTTTATTACATCTTAATTTCTTGTAACTTTTTATCACAAACGAAAATACATAAAAGATGGCAAATAACAAATATAGTGGCAAGAGAGATCAAAAAAAGAAAAGAATGACTTAAAACAATGGTTTCTCATAACTCAGATAATTTAGAACGGCAGTCTCCAAACCTATCAGGATGAAAGCCACGTTTTATATTTTATAAATTTATGGACTTAAAAAGAATAAACGAGAATGTAGTAGCCTGAGTGATCTTTAGGCCAACCATTCTTCAAAGATAAAACACAGACAAACTACTGTAAATAAAACCAACGATAAAATCAGAAAGATCCGAAAGAGACAGATAAAAGATTACAAGAAATACCCAAATATACAATAATAAATGATTTAAAACAACCAAGTTTATAATTGAAAATACATGATTAACAGAAAATACCAAAATTCTAAGTTTAAAAATGTCTAAGATATAAAATTATATATTACTGAAATCCTCATTATATCTTTCGTATATATATATATATATATATATATATATATATATTAGTACATAATTTAAGACATCTCCTCCCGAAGAGTATCCTGGATATGACACAAAACAATCTGATGGTGAGGTTCCAGTAATGCTGGAGCTTTGGGGAATATGGAGTAACCCTTGATTGCCATTACTCCCCGATCCACTCTGGCCCAGAGTGGTAGCACCTGATAGGGTCTGATCTATGGGTCAAATAGAACTGTTTGACATAAAAACTGAATGCAAAGAAATGACTTATGCTAAATTGAATTGTTAGAAATAGAACTGTTTGATCATTTAACTGTGTGCAAACAAATGACTGATGTTCAATAGAATTTTTAGTGATACATAGCAATACTTGGAACCATTTAACTTTGTTGACTTATGCTAAAATGAATTATTAGAAATAGAACAGCTTCATCATTTAATTCTGTGTATCAACAAAATGTGTTTACAAATCATATCTTGAATGGTTGGTTGTTTTGTTTTATGACATATCAACCCTTTTCAGGTCATTTATGGTCAAATTAAATTTTAAATAATTCAGTTAAGTTTAAGATTAGTTTTTGTTTACAAATAGCTAAATGTCAAAACAGTTCTATTTTAAACAATTCAATTTAGCATAAGTACATAATTTAGTTCTATTTTACCTATATATAGGCCCCTATATAGGGTGGACCTAGGAGTGATAGCAATATTCTGCATTCCCCAAATCTCTAACATTACTGAAGCCTCACCATCAGATTGTTTAGTGCCATATCCAGAACACTAGTTGGGGAGTGTCTTACCCCTCTGAAGAGAAGCAGTTGATGTATTCTACAGTCCCAGTCAAGTGGGCAAAAATCATCAACTGAATAGATATGTAAAAACAGGATTTAGCATTGAATAACCAAAAATGGTTGATATACCATAACACTAAACCAACCAATCAACCAAACTTGGTGACCGCCTATATGACCAAGAACAAAGGGTCAACTCCAAGAACCTTTGTGGTAATTATGAGAAATACTCACAGTTTGGATTTTCAAGAAGGTCAGTCAGTCACTAATGAATTTAAAAGGGTCTTCAATTTTGGAGCTATCAAGATCGCTCTCTGATTTACAAAAGCACTATCAATCCTTCTGTCAGACATTGGTTGACTTGCAATTGGTCTGACATACAAGTAGACAGCAGTAGCTCTAGTCAATCATCGGATCCTGTTCGCAGCGCCAATGAGTCAGTCTATTGGCCTGGAATGAATGCCTCGATTCACAATTACAGCGATAATTGCATTATATGTTCAAGGAATGCCCATGAGTCTACCACATGAACCAATCCACAAAATGCACCTTATCAGGCAAGACCATAGACAATGGTCTTCCAAACAGTCATCATGCAATGCCGCCTACAATACGAGAATACTGGGAAGTTTGACTGCAGGAGTCTTTGTGTAGCTGTCTGATATCAAAGGCTGATCCTTTGCTAATTACCAAAATTGGCATTCCAGCTGACTCTGCCAGGACTTTTGCTGAAACTTTTGTGGAAGAAAGGATTACCAAGGATAGCCTCTCCATGATAGATTGGGAAGTCCTCAAAGAACTAGGTGTCACAACTATGGGACATGCCTTAACCATCCTGAAACTAGCAAAGGAGCAACTGAGTGTAGGGACTTTAATAGGTTTTTGTGCTGGACTTTGCATCGTCCGCCTCAGAGGTACAGCACAGGATTGTGATTTCACATCTTCCACTGATTTGAAAATACCATTCTGTTGAATTTGTGAAGTTGTTCACCTAAGTATTCAGTTATGTAGCAAACAGAGTTGCCCAGAGAAGACAACTAATTGTGGAGAAGGAAAACTATTTATTAAGCATCTGACTGTCCACATACGGGCACATCGTTGCATGGAGATTATGGTGGAAAGGGCTATTATTAGTTTACATCTCCTCCCCCTCCTCACCCATTGCGCGTGGGTAGTGGTCTTTGGGGAGGGATGAGTTCTGTTAAACATGGCAGGTTGTGTGGGAGTAATCTGGACAATGCCGGTGGGGTCCACATTGATGTAGACGGCTGTGTAGTATTTCATGTCGGGTGTGATGATGTTATTCCAGTGTCCATGGTTTGCAGCACTGGTGTATTGGGTCTATGGAGAGTTGGATTTGGTGGAAAGTGCTATTATTATTATTCTACACATTCCACATCTCCCTAATGTAAGGACAATCAAGCGGAAGGCTGAAACACAGTAAATAAAGTGAATGGTATTTTTTTTTGCACCACATGTCTGACTTTTCCCTTTTTAAGAAACTTGTTGCTATCTCTCATTTATCTATGTTTCCGGGAATTTAACAATATCCCTTTTTCATTTTTTTTTTTTTTTTCATCTTTTAGTAGATCCTATTTACCAACCCCTCTGCTCGGGCAGGATATGACACAAGGGTTGGTAAATATGGACATTTGGCTTAATGGCATATGAACTCTTTATGATTATTTAATGCCAAACTGGCTCATTGGCCTAGTGAGTAGAGTGTTTGCCAATAGTCAGGGAGACTTGGATTCAATCCCAAGTCACGTCATACCAAAGACTTTAAAAAAAGTACTTGATACCTCCTTGCTTAACCCTCAGCGACATAAGGTACGTATCAAGGGTAAAGTGGAGCAATCCAGGGAAAGGAGTAGGGCCCTCCCATACACCTTGGTGTAGTAGCTATTGAAAAGGGAGCCTTCTGGTCGCCCTCAACTACGGTCGCCAACTTTACTTATATAGGATTTTTAAATGAATAGTGTGTAGGTAACTTTATTTTTAAATAAGTTAGAGCTCATTTGTTTGCACACAGTCAAATGGTTTCAATTATTGCTATCAAATATTTATAGTTCTATTTGTGCACAGTTAAGTAATTTTAATTATTGCAATCAAACACTAATGATTCTATTTGATATCAATAGTAATTCCTAGTTAAAGATTGAACAGTTCTATTTGACCCATAGATGGGACCCTTATAGATATTACCACTCCAGGTCAGAGAGGACGTGGGAGTAATGTTAATGAAGGGCGACTCTACATTCCCCAAACTCCAGGTGGGGTTTAATTTCTTGCACAGGACATTCATAATTAAATTGTGTATTGCCAAACATTTATTTAACAAAAGGTTTAGATATAGTTTTGCCTTTTAATGCTTTTATTCCAAGATTAAATTCACATTTAAAATGTAAATTTCAAATGACAATATTGACGACTTTAAAGCTCTTATTTTAGGTTGGTCAATGAATCATGAAAATTCAATAAAACTTGACAGTTGTTGAAAGAATCAAGACTTAAAACAGCTATTGAGGAGGTGTTTGTGGTGTAATGGATACTGTTGTGGAAAATAGATATGGTTAGTCGGTTGGGTTTTATGTCATATCAACCTTTGTTGGTTCTTCAATACCAAATCCATTTTTATTTAAATAATCAGTTCTATTTAAAACAATTCAGTTTAGCATACTAACACAGTTTAATTGTCAAAAACATTTCTATTTCAAGCAATTCAAACAGTTCTAATTCAGTTTAGTATAAGCATAGATTATGTTTATACACAGTTAAATGTCAAAACAATTCTATATGAAACAATTCAATTAGCCTAAGTACAGTTTCAATGTCAAAAACAGTTCCATTTCAAACAATTCAGTTTAGCATAAGTACACGGTTTAATTGTCAAAAACATTTCTATTTCAAGCGATTCAGTTTAGTCAAACAGTTCTAATTCAAACAATTCAGTTTAGCATAAGTATGCAGTTTAGTTCTATTTAGCCCATACATAGGACCCAATCAGGTGCTATCGTTCCAGGCCAGAGTGGACCTGGGAGCAATGGCAATGAAGGGGTGCTCCGCATTCCCCAAAGCCCTAGCATAACTGGAACCTCACCATCAGATTGTTTAGTGTCATATCCAAGACACTAGTTGGGGGAGGGGTATTACCTCTCTGCAGAGGTGCAGTCAGTGTATTTTACAGCCCCAGCCAACTGGACAATTGCATACAGTTATATGGTATCAAGTATTCCTATCTAATACAAATAATTTATATCCAATTATATGGTTTAAAGTAACTATTCCTATTTAATAATCATTTTATGCACATACAGAAATATGGTTTTAGTATTCCTAATGAGCACAAATAATTTGCACAAAGTTATATGGTTTCAAGTATTCCTATCTAATACAAATAATTTATACACAATTATATAGTTTAAAGTCGTCCGATCTAATACAAATAATTTATACACAATTATATAGTTTAAAGTAGTCCTATCTAATACAAATAAATTATACACAATTATATAGTTTAAAGTAATCCTATCTAATACAAATAAATTATACACAATTATATAGTTTAAAGTAATCCTATCTAATACAAATAAATTATACACAATTATATAGTTTAAAGTAATCCTATCTAATACAAATAAATTATACACAATTATATAGTTTAAAGTAGTCCTATTCAATTCAATAACAATTTGTTTGTTATAGTTCCAACTGAGCAAGGAAAATAGATATAGTGACATGAGTTCAAATCCTGGATGAGACAATTTACATTACACATAATATCGAGTTGAGCAAGTAATCAGAATCAGTATTCAGTTGTGTAATGAGCTGAGTTGGATTTGAAACTTGTCAAACTCTATATGGCACTGTAAACAGGATACGAAACCTGTGAGAGAATATTCCATTCCTTGAGTTGTGATTGGCTGCTGGTCTATGAGTGGATGTATTTCTGTATAAATACCAGCTGTGATTTAGTATTATTGCAGGAACTGTATTTGGTTACAGCCTGTTTTATTTTTGTCTGCCAACTAGAAGCTAGTTGGGACCCCTAGGCCGGTAAGAGATCTTGTTATTATTCTACATCTCCTCCTCCATCGCTATTGCACATGGGTAACAGCCTTTGCAGGGGAGAAGAATGAGTTCTTTCAAACCTGGCTGGTTGTGTGGGAATAATCTGGACAATGCCTGGGCGGTTTTTGGCTGCATCATTGTAGACAGCTGAGTGATGTTTGAGGGTTGGCATGTTTAATGGTGTTATTCCATTGTCCATGATTTGTGGCGTATTGGGTTTATGTTACCTTCCTGGCTTCCATAAGATGATCCTACCCGACCTGTTAATCTTGATCTGGAATTAATGGTTAGGAAGAGTTTTAATGACTCGGCCTGTTGTGTCCCATATTCACTAATATTCTTGGGAAAGGTATGAATCCAGCTATTCTCTCTCCAGCTATGGGTAAATAGTAGGGCTGACTGGGTTCTTTAACCTTGGTATGGCAACTAGTTTAGGAGAAGGAAAACTCTGAATTCAAGTTACAAGATAAGTATGAGCCTCTTCTTGAATAAACAAGAATACCAACAATGATGACCTCCACCACTCATTGGATTATCAAACATTTGAAGAGTCTTATAGTATCATCCATTCTGATGGCATGTCAACTCATCCAGGGTTATTCCATGCCTAAAGGTTAGTGAATCCTGTTAGTTGTATGTTCATATTCACAAATTTTGTGCACAGTTGTTTTATTAAGAATTTTTTTGGCACACAGTCCAATCAAATATGAATAATTTTTTACCCCTAGAGGAGAACCTTACAGATACTTCTACTCCTGTGAAGAGAGGATTTGGGAGCAATTGGCAGTGAAGGGGTACTCCACACTTTCCAGATCTCAGGAAGTCAAGCCTCGCCAGTGGATACAATTTAGTGTCATACCCAGTTCATTGGCAGCAGATATGTGAACTCCTAGTTAAACATCTGTTGTATGATAGAAAATTTGGGTGACAGTCAAAAGGTTATAGATCATTTCCCTCTAGCGTAGAAATCTGGTTGGGTGAGAGTTATATGCAAGCATAAATAGGGTCTGGTATCAAGTTGGATAGGATCCAGACCTAAGCAAAGCAGCTGCATAAGTAAGGTTTAGCATTTAAACATGACTGAAGCAAAAGCCAGTGTATATATACACTAATATGCCTACTCACTGGGCCAGCAATTAATCACAGTCCAGGGAAAGGACTTAGCCACCTTTGAATAGTGAAACGTCCCAATGTCTATATAACCTCATTCCAACTTGTAATTCGTTACTATGCATGTGAGCACTGACTCATTGCTACTGAGCCTTCAACAGAATTCCAACAAAAAAGAGACTAAGCCCTCAGAGACTATAGTGAAATTACTTTGTTAAAGAATTTCTCCTCCTTTTAAATTAATGGTGGAAAACTTTAATCGCAAGTATAAGGGTCATGCAATGAATAAGGAGATTTTTGCTTAAGACGACGGCAATAGAAGGCACTGTTTACCGCTGCACCTTTTTCAAAGAAATCAATAGTGATAGGCCTTTCATATCCCAAAAGACAGTCATTTTCTTTAGCAGAGATTGCCCTGTCGGCTGGGACTGTAGAATACACCAACTGCACCTCCCAACAAGTATCCTAGATATGGCACTAAACAATCTGATCGTGAGGTTCTGGAAATGTGGAGTACTTCTTTATTACCATCGCTCCCAGGTCCACTCTGGCCTGGAGTAGTAGCATCTGATAGGGTCCTATGTACCTAAATTATCTGAATTCTTAATACAAAGGAACTTAAAACAGTAAATACTATCAAGACTTTCTTCCAAGGAATATAAAAAAAAAGAAATTTTCAAGACTCCCAACTATATATTATCCAGTCAGCTTGGGCTGTAGAATTCACTGACTGCTTCTCTGCAGAGGGGTAAGACTCCCTCAATGAGTGTCCTGGATATGACACTAAATAATCTGATGGTGAGGTTCCACTGATGCTGGAGCTTTGGGGAATGCGGAGTACCCCTTCATTGCCATCACTCCCAGGTGCACTCTGGTCTGGAGTTGTAGCACCTGATAAGGGTCCTATCTAAGGGTTAAGTAGAACTAAACCGTGGTTTATTGACTTTACTGAACAGCTTGAAATAGAAATGTTTTTGACTATTAAACAGTACTTACATTAAACTGAATTGTTTGAAGTGGAACTGTTTTTGATATTGAAACTGTACTTACACTAAACTGATTTGTTATATATAGAACTGTTTTGACATTTAATTATGTGTAAACAAAATCTGTACTTACAAATAGCTGAATTAGAACTGTTTGAATAAACTGAATAGCTTGAAAGAGAAATGTTTTTGACAATTAAACTGTGTACTCATACTAAATTGAATTGTTTGAAATAGAACTGATTCATAATGGTTAGAATATTCACCAAAGGCTCAGAGACCTGGGTTCAATCCCAGGTCAAGTCATACCAAAGACTCAAAAAATGATACTTGATGCCTCCTTGCTTAACACAGCATAATAAGGTATCGATCTAGTGTAAAGTGGGTCAATCCTGGGAAAGGAGTGACACGTTCGCCTACACCTTGGTGTTGTAGCTATCAAAAAGGGAGTCTTCTGGTTACCCTCGACTACGGTCACCAACTTTATTTACTTATTTGCATAAAAATGGATTTGGTATTAAATAACCTACAAAGGTTGATATGCCATAAAACCCAACCAACCAACCAGTAACAACTAACTATATAGCAATTCAATTCTTGCAATGTAAACCGAATACTTTTGCAAATGAACACAATTTGAATAAAGAGTTAATACATTGTGGAAATATAAAACCAAAGATAATTCATTTTTATGAATCAATTTTCATCAATTCTTTCTCCACCACCAGAGAGAGAGAGAGAGAGAGAGAGAGAGAGAAAGATATCAAACATTTTTGACACATAGAGTTTTCCTAAGGCAAAGGGGATATGAGTTGAAACTAAACAATTACAATTTATCTTTTATTCGTCTCTGTAACAAAATGTTTAGTTTTTATTATTCCTGGACAGAAAGTATTATTTTCCAATTGCTTCTGCTTAAAGTAGATAGAAAAGACTTATTTTTTCTTCAAACTTAGCTTTTATTACCTGGGTAAAAAAATTTTCATATTTACACATTTTCCAGAACATTCCGAGTAGATTTAGTGCTGATTACCTGATAGAGAATTTTCTAGGATATTTTTCTTCCTTTTTGCATAATTTTAGTATATGCAAATAGTTCTATTTTAAACAATTCAGTTTAGCATAAGTACACAGTTTAATTGTCAAAAACATTTCTATTTCAAACTATTCAGTTTATTCAAACAGTTTTAATTCAGCTAATTCAGTTTAATTGGTTGGTTGGGTTTTATAGCATATCAACCTTTGTAGGTTATTTAATGCCAAATCCATTTTCATACAAAAAGTCAGTTCTATTTCAAACAATTCAGTTTAGTATGAGTACAGAGTTTAATTGTCAAAAACATTTCTATTTCAAGTTATTCAGTTTATTGAAACAGTTCTAATTCAGCTATTTCAGTTTAGTATAAGTACAGATTTTGTTTACACATAGTTAAATGTCAAAAACAGTTCTATATTAAACAATTCAGTTTAACGTATATAGAGTTTCAAAGTCAAAAACAGTTCCATTTCAAACAATTCAGTTTAGCATAAGCAAGCAGTTTAAATGTAAGTACAGTTTAATTGTCAAAAACATTTCTATTTCAAGCTGTTCAGTTGAGTCAAACAGTTTCATTTCAAATAATTCAGTTTAGCATGAGTATGCAGTTAGTTCTATTTAACCCATAGATAGGCCCTATCAGGTGCTACCACTCCAGGCCAGAGCAGACCTGGGAGCAATAGCAATGAAGGGGTACTCTGCATTCCCCAAAGCTCCAGCATCACTGGAACCTCACCATCAGATTGTTTAGTGTCATGTCCAGGACTCTCATTGGTGGGGTTTTTTACCCTTCTACAGAAATGAAATCAGTGTATTCTACAGCTCCAGCTGACTGAGTAATAAAAAAGAGGTTAACTTCTAAATTTTATTTTGCAGGACATAAAAGCAAAACTTTAAGGGAATAATGGCCATTTTCTATACTTTTACAACATCGGCAACTAAGAAATAAGACATTCTATTTAGGAATTAAATTTGCCTTACACAGGGTTATCCAGGAAGGAAAAGCAAAATTTTAAGGGAATAATGGCCATTTTCTATACTTTTACTACATCAGCAATTAAGAAAATAATATATATTATCAAGGACAAAATTTTGGTTCTGTAGTGTTATCTAAATAATTTGAAGGGAATAATGGCCATTTTCTATACTTTTATAATCAAGAAATAATGCATACTATCTAGGATCAAAATTTGTCTTATTCCTCTCATCTGCAATGTTTTCTTTTAGCTGTAGATTAATAGTTTGAATGAGTTGTTATAAAAAGTAACTTAACAATTGAGATGGAAAAAGAATATTAGTCAAAATTTATAATAATAATAATTACAACACCAATTATAATAAGAGTAAGCTTGCACAAAGAGCATATAAGAATAGACACGATTGGGTGGGGAAAGTGATCCACTGGGAATTGTGCAAAAAATTAAAATTTGACCATATGGAAAAATTGAACAACCCAGAATCTGTCCTGGAAAATAAGATGCTCAAACTTTGCTGGGATTTTGAGTTACTAACGGATCATTTAATCTTGGCTAGACAACCAGATGTAGAGATAGTCAACTTTGCCATTCTTGCTGACTACAGAGTAAAACTGAAAGATTGTGAAAAGAAAGATAAGTACCTGGACCTTGAAAATTGTAGGATTTGTCAGGTCGTGCAAGGCAATTAGTTGCGATAGCTAAGAGCAATCAGTCGTGAAGACAGAAAGCTAAGAATTGCCGCAACTGAGGAACAGGAGCTATTTATGGTGCCTTGGAGCATCCCATGGTGCACAAGTGGGCGACTCTATTGCATGGGTCATGGTTGGCTGCTGGTAAGTGAGTGAAGGTATTTTATTATCTAAACCAGCTTCAGTTTAGCATTGTAAGAAAGACTGCACTGAGCTATGACGTGCTTTATTTTTGTCTGCCAGCTGGACACTTTACGGAGGTATGTGTTATTGTTATTCTACAAAAATGACAGTGATACCCATTGTAATATGTGTGCTTGGCATAGCCACCAAAGGATTGATAAAGGGACTGGAGGACTTGGGAATAAGAGAACGTGTGGAAACCATCAACACTACAGCATTATTAAGATCGAATACTGAGGAGAGTCCTGGAGACTTGCTGTCACTTAAACTCTAGTGAGAGACCATTAGCTAAAGCTGGTGTGAAAAAATCTCAAAAGAGTGAAATAATAATAATAATAATAATAATGATGATAGGGAATATGACATTAAATAGAAAATTGGGGAGACTCCATGGCATAGTGGCTAACATGCTGGACTGTGACATTGTGGTAAGGGAGTTTAAACTCCAATCGTGCTATTACGTGTACTTTCAGACTAATATGCTTGGGAAAGGTATGAACTTTCTAATACCTCCCATGTAGCTTATACGAGGGTGGGTTAGGCATTAAATAAGTTATGAAGGTTGATGTGCCATTAAATAAAAAACTAAACCAAGCCATTGACTAGGAAAAGAGTCATTAGCATTTAAACATTTTTTTTTGTTTTTTTTTTCTTTTTTGGATAAAAGATATTAACACAAGTACAATCCTATTTTGCCAACAACAGTTAAAAAGTCTTGTGACTGGCTTCAGCTGCATAATGAATTTGAAAAAATGGCACAGACCTGTCTAGACATCTAGACAGTAGAATTCATTTCTTCACGTTATCCTGGAAAGATTACAAACATAAACAATTTAATTATGCAAGTAGATAATTATGTAATCCACTGGTATAAAAGCTTTTACGAACCTGTTAATTTATTTAAAATTTATGCTTGAAGGTTAATAAAAGTAGAGGAAAAACACACACACCTGACAAATTAATCTTTGATTGCTGATAGCACGGATTTCCGTGACTTTCTTTTGCCATCCGTCCCTATCATTCATCGCCCTTTGTAGATCTTTTAGACAGCATCCAGTTTCCACACAGAGCAGACATAAGCATGTCAATTGCTGGTCAGGAATCCATAAAAGAATGTTTTTATGGGTTCATCCTTACTTCTCCAGCAGTGACCTACATGTCTTTGTTTTACTTGGATTTTTTGTGAGATGGGAGGTATGTAGCCATACAGCTGTTTTGTGAGGCGTCACTGCCTGAACTTTTTTCAAAACAGCATGTAAAATTCTTGTGAAATTCCTATCTAACCTTTTCTCAATGTGTTTGATTAGTGGCCATGCGGTGCATTCATATAGTAGTAGAGACACAGCAACAGTTTGGAAGAAATCCTGTTTTGTTTTAGCAGATAGATCAGATATTCATATGATTGATAAGCTGTTGGTAGCATTCGATGACTTTAGTAGAAATCTGTTGACATCACTTTCAGTAGATGAGATATTGCCGCTGAGGTATGTGAACTTGTCTATTAATTTTAGAGACTTGACACTTAAAGTGGAAATGGCTCCTCCTCGTTTAAAATACATGAACTCTATTTTATTTGAGCTCACATGGAACCCAATGCCTCCTGCTGCTTGCTCCAGGCTACATAGTAGGGATTCAGCTTGGGCTAGTGTACTTGCAAAGTACATAATTTACTTATCTAAAGAAAATCTATGACTATGGTATATCATCAATAGTTTTATATATATTAAGGTGGATTAAAAGCATTTTTATTTTTTCCAGACCTTTACTAAAAAGCTTATTTACCGTACAAATCTAAATAATATCTACACTATATCATGGTAGAAAATGGATTTGGTAGCCAGAAATTAAATCTTGCACAAGTGTGTCTGTATTTCTTTTCATATTTTGAAAAAAAAAAAATATATATATATATATACATGATTTATCAGTTTGCAACGAACATTTAAACTTCGTTCTAACATTATTTTTCTTTGTCTAAATGTTTAATAAAGTTTCAAGAAATAACTATATCTGTTCTAAAAAAAAAAAAAAAAGCATGTATAAATCATTTTGGCAAGGAAATTGGAAAGGGAGACCTCATTTAAGATCCATGATGGAAATTGCTTTTGGGAATGAGGTATACAATATGGCTACATCTAGGATTTATGTTTTGGGATCACGGTGGGGGTAGATCAGAGATGGAATCCATGAAATTAGGGACTCCAGAGTTTTATAAGCCACTATCAGTAATTCTGGAACAAATATGGCCAATTTCCAAGCTGCTTTGAAGTCATATGACCTACACGGAGTACGATGCTCCAATACATACATACATATGAATAAGTTATTTATAATTAATTCCATTCAAATAAATAACTTCTAAAGGTTTAACTGAACGACTCTTACTGCATCGTATATTATAAATCAATCTATATCATGTGTTTTATTATGAAAACTGAATGAAATATGCACGTATAATTATAACAAAAAAAGTAAATTTTTATTGACAAAGGATAACTAATATTAAATGTCTTCATTAGTATATATTGAGAAAATTGGGAAATACATGTACACTATTCCTCTGAATTTCAACCACATTTCCGCTATTGTTTATGATGTATCAGTGAAAAAATACATTTTTATAAATTTTATCCAAAGTAAATATAATAGACGATTTTATTTTTTATTTTATTTCATTTTTTTAGAAAAAAAATGTTCAGTTAAATACATATACTATTTCAATAGTATAATTATATTTATTCATGTATAATTAGGAGTTATCAAAAGTTATTTTCATTTTTTAGCGACCTTTACCCCAAAGTTTATTCAATGTACATATCTAAGTAGTATCAATGACTCCACTATATATATATATATATATATATATATATATATATATTTTGATCGTATCAAGAGCATTTTCATTTTTACAGATCTTTACTCAAAAGATATTTCATGAACACATCTAAAGAATATCAATGACTTCACTATATATATATATATATATATATATATATATATATATATATATATATAATTAGGGGGTATCAAAAGCATTTTAATTTTTTACAGACCTTTAATCCAAAGGTATTTCATGTATGCATCTAAAGAATATCAATGACTCCATTATATATATATATATATATATAATTAGGGCGTATCAAAAGCATTTTCATTTTTTTACAGAACTTAAATCCAAAAATACTTAATCTATACATCTAAAGAATACTTACGACTTTATCATATTATCAATCGCTATATAAGGGTTATTTAATGTACACATTTCAAGAATGTCCGTGACTCTAGTATATTATCAATAGCTTTATGTATATATTCGGGTGTATCGAAAGTTATTTCCATTTTTTACAGACCTTTATTCCTTAGTTTAATCAATGTACACATCTAATTATTATCAATGACTCCACAATATCTGAGTTCAAATCTGGGACAAGGTTGTTTGTATTTTACTTCATGTTAAGGCTCTTAGTAAAGGCATGAATCTATCTCTTCCCTACTTCCACCAGCTATGAGTAAGTCGTGGAGCAGACTAGACCTTTAGGCAGCCAGTCTAGGAATAGGAAAGCTTTGAATTTAAACAAGCTTTACTTTGCTTAAGAATCACATCGTTCCTGAGGTGGATTAGTAAGTACATTGACTTTTTCAAGGGCATTAGCATAAACTTAATGTTGGAATTCTACCGTGAGGCTCAGTAGCAATGAGTCAGTGCTCACATGCATAATCATGAATTATGAGTTGAAGTGAGATTATATGGACATTGGGACGTTCCCCTATTCAAAGGGGGCCAAGTCTATTCCCTGGACAGTGATTAGTTGCTGGCCCAATGAGTAGGCATATTAGTGTATATATACACTGGCTTGCTTCAGTCATGTTTCAGGTGTTATGGGTTCGGTATTGAGTTACCGCCCATTCTACTTTTTATCTACCAGCCAGATGCTAGCTGGGGCCGCTGAGCCGGTAAGTGTTGTTATTCTTGTTTATTCTGCACGTTAGAGCAGTGACTTGTACAGTTAAATGCAAACAGCCATGTCCAGAATCTGAACTCAACTCAGTGGGGATGACTTTTTTTCAACAATAACCTTAACACTGTCAACCCTAGTTTTGCATAGGCATCAAAAACATGTCAGGATTCTTGAAAGATTTCCAAGGAGCACTGAATTGATTACAGAATGAAAATACTTTTAAGAAAACCTGATATTTTATTATAAATACGTATATTTTCAGGAATATCTTTATATGATTATAATTCACCATCTGGTGCAAAAAAAAAAAAAAATTATTTTAACAATTTTTAATAAATAAATAATGTAGATAAAGAATTTATGAATATATAAATAATATGAGAAATATGTAAATTATCCTGTCTTAAATGTACTTTCTCTCTCTCTCTCTCTCCTATTCTCTTTTAAAACCCTCCCTAATAAACGCCTCTCGTTTTCAATCTTTTTCTTCTCATTCACTCTTCCTCTTTATACTTTTATTGAAATAAATTTATGGATAACTCCTACGGCAATATATAGAATTTGTATCCATTGATTTACAAAAAAATAAAATACCAAGGCATTTATTGGGAAATCTTATGTCTACATTTACAGAGAGACTTTGGTCGGAAGAGTTTTGTTTGGTATCGGATACATAAAAACTCTTCAAATTAGAAATGATAATTCTACGTTGAAACAAATAAACCTGTCAAAATTATATGAAGAAATTTTCACTTTTTAATTAATAACTGTCAAAAATTGGTTATATAGCCGTTATTGTAAAACAGAGGGAAGGAAATTAGAATCTATACTTATATATAAAATACAATGTAATATATAAACTAAAAAGTAACCTCCAATTTTAAAATTGTTATAATTCATGCCTGTGGTGTAATGGTTATCATTGTAGGAAATGGACACAGTGACATGAGTTCAAATCCTGGACGAGGCTGAGTGCATTTCACATAGCACTAATACCCTTCGGAAAGGTATGAATAAAATTATTCTCCCTTCAGCTAAGGGTAAATAGTAGGACAGACTGAGTTCTTCAGCATTGGTTAGGCTACTAGTCTAGGAGAAGGAAAACTCTGAATTCAAACCTGTTAAACTCCACTTAAAAATTGATCTTGTGTCATATCCTACCAGAGTGGAGGGGTTGGTAAATAGGATAATTCATTTTATTGTGTTAGTATAGCGTTTATTTTAAGGCTAACAGCAACAAATAAATGAATTAATACTT
>OY757928.1:84904730-84907230 GCA_963585895.1 Sepioteuthis lessoniana
ATTTGCATAGGTATAAGTCCATAGTTTTCCCTCCCTTTTCTGGAATTTAGTATAAAGCATGTTGGCCTATTTTTGGATGACAAGTCTGTTAGATGTTCCCTCATTTCTGTTTGACGAGTTTCGTCATCAGAATTTGTTAGTTTCATCTTTACTTATTTGAGCATTCATGTCCCTTCTGATGATTAGAATGTTGCATTTGGGAATACTATGGACAAGGGAAGGTAGCTTATTGTAGAAAGTGATGGTTAGTTGGTTGTTTGGGTTTTATGGCATATCAACCTTAGTAGGTTATTCAATACTAAATCCATTTTTATACAAATAAACAGTTCTATTTCAAACAATTAAGTCTAGCATAAATACACATCAGTCTGTCCTACTATTTACCCATAGCTGGAGGGAGAATAATTGGATTCATACCTTTCCCAAGGGTATTAGTGCTATGTGAAATGCAATCAGTCTCGTTCAGTGTGTTAGGGCAGTAGTTTCTTCAGATTTGAACTCATTTCGCCATGTCCATTTCCTACGATGATAACCATTACACCACGGGCATTGTTGGATTACAGTTATCCACTGTATCACACATAGCTATGTACACCCCTAACAAATTTTAAAATTAAACAGAACTACCATCATTTTTGGTTGGATTTTCACAATGCAATTCAGTGATTTCTTTTGTAAGTTTTAGCTGTTTAAATACATAAAGATAAATACTGAAATTTAGAATGATATCTGTTCTGTTTAAAGCCAAAAATAAGTAGAAGATATAAAAGATCTAAATGATATAACCTATTTAAAACTGAGAGCATTGGACATAAACTACTTGTCTTAATTGCTCTTTGCCTAAACAATTAAAAGAAAGTTTCAAATACAAATTAAGATAAAATAAAACAATCAGGTTAAAAAAATAATGATTGTAAATAGTTAGATCTTAAATACGTTAAAGCTTAAATTTAAGGAAAAAATTCTCTGAACATATATCACTAGAAGCCATGGGTAGCAGTATGGTGGATGTGAAGTAAGACAAATGAATCCAAAGTTGCTGGATGGAAGAACTTGAAAGTTCAACAGCCGGAGTCACAGTACAGTCAGGCATCTACTGCTCCTAATCTATAAGGGTTGCGTCTATTGCTGAGATAAAAAAAAAAAAAAAAGACAGCCAAAAAAAGATTACCATGACTCTAAATACAACCCTATGTCTAAGATGCATCACCTTTCACACAGGTAAACAAGGGTCGTGTTCTGCAGAGGTTGCAGCTCTCATCCAAGTGTTTGAAAAATCAGCTTTAGAACTCAAACTCAAATCCAACCTAAAATTACTCAGATGCAAAAACACAGTTCACATAGCAACATTTAACATTATGACTTTAAATAGAATTGGCCAGTTACTTGAGCTGACAACATCTGCAGCAGAGCATAATATAGACATTGGATGCATACAAGAACATAGATACTACCCTAGCAAACTAAAGATAAAATACCACAACACCAGCAATGGATGTCACAGCATCTGGATGGGAAACTCCATCAATGCCATCATAGGAGGGATAGGAATACTTCTCAGTCCTCATGCCCTAAAATCACTTAATATATATATATATATATATATATATATATACTTACTATTCATTATATATATGTGTAAAAATGTGGACTATTCATAATATATACATGTATACAAATAGAAATATTATATATATATATATATATATATACAAATTATAATACTATTCATTAATATATATATATATATATATACACACACAAATAATTATCCTATTCATTACACACACACATATATATATATACATGGATGCAATAAAGAACATGTATATATATATATATATACACACACACATGCAATTCATAGGATCTATATATGAATACTATTCATTGCATATACAAATAAATTCTATTCATTATACACACAAATATAATTCCTTATATATATATATATATATATATATATATATATACACACACACAAATCATTATATATACATGTATATATACATGCATAAATATACTATTCATTATATATCTATATACATATATAGTGTTCATCATTTATGTACAGGGTGTCTCAAAATAGATAATGATTTATTACTGAGACAAGTACAATGGTGATCATTTGGAACATGTCCTGTAAAAAAATGCATCCTTTCAGCTAGAGGCATCAAATCAAAATTCCTTTAATTGTTATTATATCAACTTCCAGGACGTGCAATCTTTTTTTGAGTTTCCTGGCTCAGTCATAAATCATTATCCTATTAATAGGTTGCATCTATTTTGAAACAGTTTTAAATCATGTTGTCTCAAAATAAGTAGTAAGGCAAAGTGGTTTGGTTTGGTTTGTTTGGTTTTATGGCATATCAACCTTTGTAAGTTATTCAACGCCAAATCCATTTTTATGTAAATAATCTGTTCTATTGAAAACAGTTCAGTTTAGCATAAGTACACAGTTTAATTGTCAAAAACATTTCCATTTCAAACTATTCAAGCA
>OY757928.1:84917230-84997230 GCA_963585895.1 Sepioteuthis lessoniana
ACTCAGACTATTTGAAGTTGACCTTTGATATCTTTTGAGGTAACTTGGATCATCAAATGACAAAATATGCTATTTCTAAGCTAGCAGTGTGAGATAGAAAATCCAATAAGAATTACATACACATTTTGACCTTCAAAATGTGGAACTGATAAAGTCAGATCCATATTTTTCACATAGTCATTGATATGTTTCTATGCTAATGAGTAAGCAGCGAAAATATATTGCCAAGAAGTGAACAAACAAGAAATACTATGTACAAAAAGGATCTAAAAAAAACAACTAATCTTTACATTTAACAAAACTTTCTGCATGTTTTTGTCTCGTTCCTATTTCTCTCTTCATAGATCTTGCTAAGACGCAAAAATAATTTCATTAAAACATTTGTTTGATTTGGTTTCTCTGTTTAATAGCTTATCAACCTTCAAGGGTTATTTAATGCCAAAGTCAACCTTGTTGAAGAACAGCCGTGGTACTATTTAACCTATAGCTGGGGGATAAAGGGGTTCATGCCTTTCCTAAGGGTACTAGTCCAAAAGAAAATATTATAGTGCGACTAGAGTTTGAACTCACTAACTTCAATTTCACAGTCCAGCAAATTATACCAGGGGGACAACTCCCCAAACAGTTTGTATCTTTCTTTTTTTAACCCAGACACCACCAGGTAACACTGCTAGCTCTCTATAACGTTGACTCAGCCTAAATCTCGACTAGCTTTTCTGTTTCTTCTTTACTCTCTCTTTCCTTCTTTCTTTTTCTCTCCTTACTCACTCTTTCCTTCCTTTTCTCTCCTCACTCTTTCTTTCCTTTTCTCCCCTTACTCTCTCTTTCCTTCCTTCTTTTTCTCTCCTTACTCACTCTTTCCTTCCTTTTCTCTCCTCACTCTTTCTTTCCTTTTCTCCCCTTACTCTCTCTTTCCTTCCTTCTTTTTCTCTCCTTACTCACTCTTTCCTTCCTTTTCTCTCCTCACTCTTTCTTTCCTTTTCTCCCCTTACTCTCTCTTTCCTTCCTTCTTTTTCTCTCCTTACTCTCTCCTTCCTTCCTTTCTTTCTTTTCACTCTTTACTCTCTCTTTTCTTCCTTCTTTTTCTCTCCTTACTCTCCCTTTCCTTCCTTTTCTCTCTTTCCATTCCTTCTTTTTCTCTCTTTACTCTCTCTCTTTCCTTCCTTGTCTTTCCTCACTCTCTCTTTCCTTCCTTTTCTCTCTTTACTCTGTCTTTCCTTCCTTCCTTCCTTCCTTCCTTTTCTCTCCTTACTCTTTCTTTCCTTCCTTTTCTCTCCACACTCTCCCTTTCCTTCCTTTTCTCTCTTTACTCTGTCTTTCCTTCCTTCCTTCTTTTTCTCTCCTTACTCTCCCTTTTCTCTCTTTACTCTTTCTGCCTCACTTACTCTATTCATCCTTTTTTTGTCTCTTCTCCCTCATCTCAGCCATGCCAGGTACCTCTGCTAGTAGACATCAGTTACAAAAACTTACTATGAAAGCCTTTGGGAAGGACATCAAGAATGTCTTTTGTCTTTTGCAAAATCAATAATGAGTCAGTGTTTAAACAAATTTTCCTCACTCAAAATAAAGGTGGAAAGAAATGATTTAATTTCTTCTAACATACCTCTGTGTTCAAACTGATAAATCCGCTATTAAGCACAACGTGTACAAAAGAAAACCCTCACTTCTATCACTACAAACATTCCTGGCTGGTCTTATTTGTCGGTATGTATATGAAGAAGCCACTGCCCTAAAGCGCAGGATAAAATAATAGCAACACTTTCCAGCTCAGTGGCCTGGCTGGCATCCAGCTGGCAGACAAAAATATGTCAATGAGCAGGCCCGTATATATGCATGCTAACATTGCCACTTCTGGGCTGGCAGCCAATCACTGCCCAGGGAATGGACTAGACCACCTGCGCATCGTGGAACACCCTGATGTACATATAATCTTTCCTTCCTCATATTCAAGTCAGTATTCACCTTGATGCATAATTCGACACGGGTGGACAACATTCAAGAACAATATACAACAGAACCTCGACAGTAACAAGAAAATATTTAGAAAAAATCCCGGAAAAAATAGTTCTGTATTTTTTCCGTATCAAATCATTCAAAGCAGTTCTAAATACTTTAATTGGTGTGGGTTGGTTGTGTTTTATGGCATATCAACCCTTTCAGGGTTATTTAATGCCAAATCTCGTTTATACATACATATTACATATGATTTCTAAACAAATAGTTTGTTGGTAACTTTTTAAAACAAGCCATGGCTTGCTTATTTGCATAGAGTTAAATGGTTTCAAGTATTTCTGTCAAATATGAATAATTCTGTTCAATATTAACCATTTGTTTGTGCACAGTTAAATGGTTTCATGTATTGCTAACACTAATAATTCTAAATAGTTTCAAGTATTTCTGTCAAATATAAATAATTCTATTCAATATTAATCATTTGTTTGTGCGCAGTTAAATGGTTTCAACTATTGCTAAGACTAATAATTCTAGATGGTATCAAGTATTTCTGTCTAATATAAACAATTCTATTAACTAAGAATCATTTGTTTGCACACAGTTAAATGTTTTCAAGTGCAAATCACTAAAAATGATATTCCTTTGCAAAAACTTTAAGTTTTATTTGGCTCCTATTTGAGATGCTAACAGGTCAAAGTGGACCTGGTAGTAATGGCAATGGAGGTTTGGTTTGACTCTTTTGTTTAATGGCATATCAACCTTTGTGGATTATTTAATGTCACATCTATCCCTGTAGATGAACAACAGTTGGTTGGTTGGATTTTATGACATATCAATCTTTGTAGGTTATTTGACGCCAAATCCATTTTTATGTAAATAATCAGTTCTATTTCAAACAATCCAGTTTAGCATGAGAACACAGTTTAATTGTCAAAAACATTTCTATTTCAAACTATTCAGTTTATTCAAAAAGAAGTAATTCAGTTTAGTGTAAGTACAGATTTTCTTTACACAGTAAAATGTCAAAACATCTATATGACAGTTTCAATGTCAAAAACAGTTCCATTTCAAATAATTCAGTTTAGCATAAGCACCCAGTTTAAATGTAAGTACAGTTTAATGAACAACAGCGATATTTTATTCCAACATTTTAGCCATTATGCCATGGCGACTTCCCCGGCAATGAAGAGGTGCTCCACAACTAGAGCCTCACCATCAGCTGGTTTACTGTCATACCAAGGACACTCATTGCGAATGGGGTCTTAACTCTCTACAGAGGTACAGTCAGTGCATTCTACAGCCTCAGCCAACAAGGATAGAAAATTCCTGGCTGATCTTATTTGTTGAATGTAATGTGTAAAAAGGCAGAGCTCAATTTTTTCTGGGTTTTATTTCAGAAAAAAATGCGGAAAAATTGGGCTCTGCCTTTTTAGCACATCACATTCTTCAAAGTAGTTTTGTTTTATTTACTTCAAGTTCAGCTTTTTTATGTACTTCAAGATTGTTTTTTTTATTAACAGGAATTAAATCAAAACTTTAATTACCAAACAACTTTTTTTTACATCTATTGCTTGCCCATTCATATGTATGCTAATCCACAGGACAAAAGTGAGATATTCTTCTACCTCTCCTCCCTGCAGTCAAGTGGGATATTCTTCTACCTCTCCTCCCTGCAGTCAAGTGGAATATTCTTCTACCTCTCCTCCCTGCAGTCAAGTGGGATATTCTTCTACCTCTCCTCCCTGCAGTCAAGTGGGATATTCTTCTACCTCTCCTCCCTGCAGTCAAGTGGGATATTCTTCTACTTCTACCTCTCCTCCCTGCAGTCAAGTGGGATATTCTTCTACCTCTCCTCCCTGCAGTCAAGTGGGATATTCTTCTACCTCTCCTCCCTGCAGTCAAGTGGGATATTCTTCTACCTCTCCTCCCTGCAGTCAAGTAGGATATTCTTCTACCTCTCCTCCCTGCAGTCAAGTGGGATATTCTTCTACCCCTCCATCTCAATCATTTCGGCTAATTATTACTAATTGCAGAACCCAGGGAAATTCCACAAATAAAAAATTCAAGAGGAGCTATTTAAGCAAGAAAGTTTCGGCTTCAATTCTTTGTTTAATGGCATATCAATTTTTGTGGGTTATTTAATGCCAAAGCCATCCATGCAGAAGAACATTAGTGATACTATTTAACCCATAGCTGGTGGGGATAAGAAGGTTCATAACTTTCCCAAAGGGCATTAGTCTGAAAGTGAATGTAAAGGCTTGATTGGAGTTCAAACTCACAACGATCTTATGGTCCAACTTGTTAGCCACTACGCCACGGAGACTCCCTTAAAGAATGATTTTCAAGGATATGTGTATTAAGTATTTTATATATATATATATATATATATATATAAAATACTTAATACACATACCCTATACCAACCTATACCAAAATATATATATATATATATATATATATATATACCAACATACACCAAAATATATACATATATATATATATATATACATACCAACCTATACCAATATATATATATATATATATATATATATATATATATATATATATATACCCCAACCTATACCTATAAATATATATATATATATACCAACCTTTCTGCACTTATGTGATATAAGGTCAATTTTTTAAGAGGAGTTTAACAGGTTTGAATTCAGTTTTCCTTTTCCTGAACTGGTTACCATACCAAGGTTAAGGAGCCCAGCCAGCCCTATAATTTACCCATAGTTGGAGGGAGAATAGTTGGATTCATATCTTTCCCAAGGGTTTATCCAGTGAAATAAAATGCAATTTTTTCCGAGCAGTGATCATATCAGTTCTACCACATGGATGCGACCTAAGCTTATAGAGAAAAAGCTAGACAGGAATAGCACAAGAATGCTACAAGCTCTATGAACAAATCCCACAAAGCAGTAGCTGTATGACCACCTACCTCCGATCTCTAAAACCATCCAAATAAGATGAACAAGACATGTGGGACACTGCTGGAGAAGAAAGGACAGACTCATAAGTGATGTTCTCCAATGGACCTCTTCATACAGATGTACCAGCATTGGACGACCAACTAGAACTTATCTACAATAGCTCTGTATGGACACAGGATGTAGTCTAGAAGACCTGGTGAAAGCGATGGATGATAGGGACGAATGGCGAGAGAGAGTTTGGGAAATTCGTGCTAGCAGCACAATATGTTGATTATTAGTGCTTTGTGAAAATGCAAACAGCCTCGACCAGGAATTGAACTCGGGTTGCTGTGTCCATTCTTAAGATGATAAGCATTACACCACAAACACCTTTTAAGTATTCCATAGATTGTTTTTGTAAATTTTGTATTATTTATTGCAAAGACAACACTAGGATTTATATGTTAATAAAATTGCAAATCATCCCTTTGTTCCATGCGAGTTACATTATAAATCTCTTAAGTGTCACTGATTTAAGTTTTCACCTTTTAAGGTTAAAAATCAATGAGAAATGCCCCAAAAGTCAAGTACAAATATTTTGTGTCTTCTCTTTTTTCAAAGCCTCACCAGATACATACAAAAAACTATGAAAGACAGAAGTAGAAAAATCAGTTGGCAGTCTATAACACGAGCAGATGTATCTAGTGACACTTAGGAAGAAAAGAAAAAATATCTAAGATAAAAAAAATCTCTAAATTTAAAACAGGAGCTGGAATTCTTAAGGTAGTCCGACATTATAATCAGCCTTACTCTAAGAACTGCTGCTGCAATACTGATGTTAAGTTCAATAGCACCTTGCCCTTTTCTTGGACAGCATCATTTTAATGAAGAAGGTGTTATAACTGTTCTTGTTGATAGTAGTTCTCCCCTTCCAACTGGGTAGATTCCTGTTAGCAGCAGCAATATATCTGCCTCACCTACAAATACAAATAAACTCAACCCCTGAGCTCAATATAAACTCTATTCCTCTATAGGAGGGACTTTTTTTTTTGGCCTTTGGGCAGGCAGGATGGCATTCATGCCTGGCAGTTATAACTGTCCTTTGGACACTTGGTCTCAGGGGGCCATCCCCCCAGGCTTTACCTGCTTTGATGGGTTGAGATGATTGCTTTGGATCTGAGGTGCCCCGTTAGGGGAATGGTGACAAGGCCAAGACTCACATATACTAGTTACAAAAAATATTGCGACTGGAACACGTAAATCTTGATTCAAGTGTGATCCCAATTATAAAATTGCTTTGTGCTGCATTCTAATTTGGTGGGGGGTCAGATACATACCAACTTTTTCTGGCTCGGAGAACCCTTGAACATCATAATTACTTTCACAGGAAGGTTGTGGCTAGCTATCCAGACAGCAGACCAAAAAAAAAAAGGCTGAGTGTAACCAAATACACATTGAAGCAACCACTATAAATGGCCAAAATGTTCAGTATAGATGGATGAAAATATACACACCAAAACCACCAGCCAATCAAAAGCCAAGGAATAAGATCTTCCTTTGTGCAATAATGGAACATTCCTGGTGGTATAAGTGTAAGTGATATTCAAGGTTCACTAACTTGTTCTCTGAACCAAGCATCATTGCTAAGCAACAGTTTGCTCTTCATTGAAAACTCAATAAGTATAAACCAACATCTACTCAACAGAGGGGAGACCTGCTGCAAGGGCAACTGTCTGTCAACCATAAAACTTTCTTTAGGTCTATGACATTAACTAGTGCAGATCTGTTAAGACTGACCGATACCATAAATAAGTAGCATATCTTATCTATTTTTAGATCAAATATAGTACAACTTTTTACTAATTCTTACCAGCATTTTCTTTCATAATAATTTTTAGTTGTTTTTAATTCAGAATTCCCAATGCCCAGTTAGTAGGGATTAGAATACGCTGACAGCATCTCTTGCAGCAGGGTAAGACCCCTATCCCCCCCAAAAAAAGGAGTGTCCAAATAATGATGCTAAACTGTATCTGATGGCAAGGCTCCAGTTCTAGAGATCAGGAAAGTGTGGAATACCTCTTCATTGCCATTACTTCCAGCTCCACTATGACCCATAGTGGTAGTTTCTATTAGTGTTACATCTTTGAGTCAATTAGATTTCTTTAAATATTATTCAAGTTCAGTTATGGCATGTCCTCATGGTGTAATGATTAAACCGCTGGACAGCAGAATCGGAGTAAGCAAGATCAAACTTTAGTCATGCTATTACATTCACTTTTGATCAAATACCCTTGGGAAAGGTACAAACCCCTTTATCCTCCCAGCTATGGGTTAAATAGTACCACTACTGTTCTTCTGGAAGAATAGCTTTGGCGTTGAATAATCTATAAAGGTTGATATGTCATTAAACCAAGAAATCAAACCAAACTAATGTAGAAGTCACTGCTCTAATGTGCAGAATAAACAGGAATAACAACACTTAGTGACTCAGTGGCCCCAGCTAGCATCCTGCTGGCAGATAAAAAGTAGAACGGGCAGTAACTCAATACCGAACCCCTAACACCTGAAACATGACTGAAGAAAGCCAGTGTACATATATGCTAATATGCTCACTCACTGGGCCAGCAGCTAATCACTGTCCAGGGAATGGACTTGGCCACCTTCGAATAGTGGAATGTCCCAATGTCCATATAATCTCATTTCAACTCGTAATTCATTACACATGTGAGCACTGACTCATTGCTACGGAGCTTTAAGATAGAATTCCAACAACCAAATCATGTTCAACAGGACTGTGGGCAAAAAAAAACCTTATGAAACAGCTGCACAAAAATGTATAAAACATGATTCCCTAACCTTTAGGTATAAAATAACCCTAGACAGATTGACATGCTTTTAAAACTAATAGATCATCATCATAACTGGAATTCACTGATATGAATTTTTGTACCTAAAATTTAAATTTGTATTAAAAAAAAACTTAAACACATAGAAACTGAGAATGGATCAACTGATTTTCAATCAGGGTTGCCAACCTGAAAAAAATCAGTCTCATTTCTTTCTAGACAGAACTCGTACATAGAAAACATAAGTTATATGACCTCATTACTAGGATATGTAAAATTCTGTTGTCATAGTAACAAGTGGCATTAGTCAACAACAAACATGACTACTGTTACTATGGCAACAAAATTTCAATTTTTTCCATAAGCCAGACCAGATTGCTGATACATCGTAAAAAGTTTTGTATGCAGACACTATCACATATAAACAAGACACCTGTCACAATTTTGTATCAATAATTAATTTTCTTCAAAATCAAAGATACCAAAATGGATATTATTAGGTATTATTTATGAACAAACTCTAGAGCCATGAAACAGTATCTCAAAAACAAAATTTATATAATAAGACATGACAGCAAAAATGTGACAAGTTGCCATTATTACAAAATTTCTCATTACTCAATATTTGAACGAAAAATTAATATTCAAGTCCGAAAATCAAATCTTATTTCATTATTAACTTGGATTTAGTTTTTTTTTTATCATTATTATTTGATCTTTGATTCAATTTTTGTCAATTTGAAATTGCATATGTATATTAAAATAACTTTGAAAACTATTATTTTTAATTTCATATTTTCTAGATTTAAAAAATATATATTAAAATCTAGAAAATATGAAATATATATATATATATATATATATATACATCATCATCAATGCTGATTGTACAGTGTGCTCTGACTCTCTCACCATCCATCCCTGTCACCAATCGTTTCTGGTGGGTCTTCTAGGCTGCATCCAGTGTCCGCACAGAGTTGATACATGTAAATCTTTGGTGGTTGGCTAACACTGGCACGTCCACATGCAAGAATCCATAGTAGAACATTACCTATGAGTTCATCCTTGCTTCTCCAGCAATGCTCCACATGTCTTGTGCATTTTACTTGGATGATCTGTGAGATGGGAGGTAGGTGGCTGTACAGCTGCTATTTTGTTGATTACAAGATTTGTTCAAAACAGCACATAGAATTCTTCTATAGTTCCCATCTAGCTTTTTATCTGTGTTTGCTCAGCATCAATGTGGTGCATCCATGCAGTAGTATGGATGCAACCACTGCTTGAAAGAAATCTCATCTCATTTCATTTCATCAGATCAGATTTCCATAAAATCAATAACCTTGGGAGGTGCCTGTGGTGTAATGGTTATCGTCGTAGGAAATGGACACGGCAACACGAGTTCAAATCCTGGACGAGACTGATAGCAGTTCACATAGCACTTAGGAAAGGTATGAATCCAATTATCCTCCCTCCAGCTATGGGTAAATAGTAGGGCAGACTAGGTTCTTCAGCCTTGGTGAGGCAACTAGTCTAGGAGAAGGAAAACTCTGAATTCAAACCTGTTAAACTTCGCTTAAAAATTGACCTTGTGTCATATCCTGCCCGAGCGGAAGGGTTGGTAAATATGATAAAATCAATAACCTGTCAATAGCATTCCACACTTATGCAAAGCATATATTGATGTCACCTTCAGTAGATGAGATATTGCAGCTGAAGTATATGAACTGGTCGAGTCATTTCAGAGGCTTGTCACTTTGAGTGAAGCTTTCCAGATGAGAAAGAAAAGATATAATACACTGACTGGAGGCATAAGTACCAAGAAGTGGTAAATGGCATTAATCATTTGCAAATATGACTCCAGTTACCATAACATCAGAAATACTCATTACTCAGACGTGTTAATACATGTCAAAAACTTCATTTCTGTAGAATAACAATAACATATACCTCCGTAAAGCGTCCAGCTGGCAGACAAAAATAAAGCAGGTCATAGCTCAGTGCAGTCCTCCTCACAATGCTAAACTGAAGCTGGTTTATATAATAAAATACTTACACTTACTTACAAGCAGCTTTCAAATTTATAGAATTTGGGCCAAAGATTAACCCTTTTGCAGGCATCTTTGTCACCAATAATATGCTGGCAGAGTGACTTTTTTTCCAGCTTGTAAAAGTATTGACACAACAAATACAAAACACAGACAAATTTTTATTGGTAAGTATTTCTATCAGGACTGATCTTTGTCAATTTAAAGCCTGATAAGTATATTAAAATAATTACAATTCTATGAATTTATTCTTATTTTAATTTTTTATATATATATATATATATATATCAGAGTGGTCTTCAATCGTCCAAAAAAATAGCGAGAATTTTTTAATCTTTTCTCTCCTACTGTGTAAACTGGAAGGCGTATCAGAGACTGATCATCTCTAATAGGATCTGCATGTCGAGGGGAGTATGATGTTGAAAGCTCTGAAACTCCCCAATGACCAAAAAAAACCATATCACCTTCTGGTGCCCAAATGTAGTTAGGGATATTTGTCTCTTCTTCCCACAAGACAGGACTTGATTCAAGGTCAATGAACTGAAGGTCGATTATAGTGGGGATTTAGGGGAGGAGAAGGCCGAGGCTCAAGCCCTGCTTGACTATGTTGGTCATCGACCCACTTATTGCAATGTGGGCCTAATGAGCCTAGCTGGACATGGGCCCCAATCTGGGTCCAGGCACATATGCCTGATTATAGCTTAAACTGAACCACAGGGTTCAGTGCTATACAAGGGTGACAAAAGGTGTCAGTGATGCAGCTCACCCACCCGAAGGTGGTTCAGCTGAAACCGGGGGCTCTTCAGCCTCGAGTCTGCTATTGATGTTCAATGCCCATCTGGCACAAATGCTAGACAGCTCAGCTAATGCCAAATGTAGTAAGGTGTATATTTGAAGTATATATATATTTATATATATATATACCACAAGGTGAAGGAACATACTACACTTTGGTCCAAGGCTAAAAAGTATTGCTCTGATCCATGCAGAAGAGCCTGAAGATAACTTTTTGATTTAAGAAGGTATGGACAGATATTATACATTGTTCCTTGGCAAAAGTACCAATAGGTAAATAATGATATCATTTTGATATGAATTCTCCTAGAAATTAATATAAGAAGACAGATATATCTAAACATTGAGAAAACAATAGTTGAAATTGTTCCGAATATATTATCATTGCTTTGACAGAAACTGTTTGTTCATAAAAGAATAGCAAAAGAAATCTTACAGGTTTTTAAGCCAATATATGTTCACTGACACAAAACCTAGAATAACGACAGCATACCACCTATTCTATGAATTACAGCTTACATTTTCAAAATCTTGCACTTTCAGTGCTTAATATGTGATATATGTATATATAAGTACACACTAACATATGAACCAGTTTCATATATTCTTTAAAAGCAAGATGTGCATTACTTACCTTAGAATATTTATGAGTGGTGTGCATTTTTATTTATTAAATTTAACGTACGATTTAATTTAGGGAGATTCAGTAAATTTATAAAAATATTGTAATCAAGATTTAAAACTTGTAAGCAGATATTTGTCTTTGAAAATCTGTTCCTCTGATGCACAAAATTCGATGTGCAAATTGAATGAAACCTTTCAAGTGAACTTTGAGGATCTGGAGAAAATGCTTGCCTTTAAGTACAAATATGGTATGGTTTCTTTGTTTAATGGCAAATCAACGTTTTTTGGTTATTTAATGCTAAACCCATCCTTTTATAAGATCACCCGAAGAGTTTTAGAACGAAAGTGAATAAGACAGCATTGGCTGGAGTTAAGATTCACCTACTTCCCCACAATAAATTCTAAATAACACTTCCTGATAAAATATGAATTGAATTTGATTGGTTTGTCGGGTTTTATGGCATATCAACCTTTGTAGGTTATTCAACGCCAAATCCATTTTATGTAAATAATTAGTTCTATTTAAAACAATTCAGTTTAGCATGAGTACACAGTTTAATTGTCAAAAACATTTCTCTTTCAAACTATTTAAGCAGTTATATATAACAATTCAGTTAAATGTAAATACAGTTTCAATGTTGAAAAACAGTTGTATTTCAAATAATTCAGTTAAGCATAAGCACACAGTTTTAAATGTAAGTACAGTTTAATTGTCAAAAACATTTCGATTTCAAGCTATTCAGTTTAATCAAACAGTTAGGTTTAGCATAAGTATGCCATTCATTCAATTTAACCCATAGGGCCCTATCAGGTGCTACCACACCGGGCCAGAGTGGACCTGGGAGCAATGGCAGTGAAGGGGTGCTCCGTAATCCCCAAAGCTCCGGCATTACTGGAACCTCACCATCAGACTGTTTAGTGTGATATCCAGGACACTCATTGGGGGGGTCTTACCCCTCTGCAGAGGTGCAGTCAGTGTATTCTACAGCCCCCCCCCCAGCCGACTGGGCAAGATTGAATTTGAGGAAAGGCTTTAGAAAGTAAGTATGTATAGCATTCAGCTACTGCTGATTTGGTGAAAATGAAAGTGGGCTAATATATGTCATGACTTACGAAATTTTTTGACCAAAGTAAATAATTAGTTTTTAAAAATTATATTTCAGTTGAATTTATTACTTATTATCATACCACTTTGTTAGCTGGAGCAGTAGAATACGCTGACTGAACCTCCACACACCTCACCAGTGAGGCTACCTGTTGACCTTTCATGGCAACCCATAATCCTTTTGAATGGCATCTTGGTGACAGAGAGAGTAGTCAAAGTGGTCATGTTGCCGCGACCTGCCGATAAACATAAACATATCAAGTTACACGCCCACTTTAGGACAATTATATCCGGGTACGACCGGAACTGACTAAGCCCTTTTTCTTTCTAACAACCTTGACATCTCGTTATAGCTAAAAGAAAAGGATGACTTAAAATTAATAATATTTACAAAGCACTTAGGCCAAAAATAACTTGATAAAACTGGAACTAATAATCGTCAACAGCTTATAGCAGGTTTAAAAAATACCTAATGGCTACACTCATTTTTTATGGGGGAATTCCATATTCACGCTGCTGAGCTGTGTGTCACAGCACTTTCGTGATATCAACAGGCCCTTTTCAACGCTTGTTGGCACGCTCTTGGCGAAGCTCATAAAGGAGGAATCCTGCATTTTGTGCGGTTGCATTCACCTTAACTTCCGGCGTTGATCCCACTTCTCGTGGTAGATCTGCCTTTCACTCACCTACATAGGTATGCACAAAGGTCCTTTTTAGGACCATAAGAGGTCTCTGTCTGCGGGTCAGAGCATCTCTGGCGGTCAGTAATGACCAGTCGAAATAGGCAGCCAGGTTGCAAACACGAAGACGGATTCTAAGACCAACCGGTCTTACTCTCGCTCGGTTCCGATTGTCCGATAAGCTGTGCAGCGCTAATGGCACGGTCCAGCCTTTAGCTACCGCTTCGCTATCTGCGCAGCGCTAAGATAACACCCATCTTAGCCTCGGCCTCCTGGCCTGTCCGCACGGCTTTGACATGACAAAGCCTTCGCTCCTGTCCGCTCGTCCGCACGGCTTTGGCATGAACCTAGCCATAGCCATCGACTGCACGGCTTTGGCACGGCAAAGCTTTCACTCCCGTCCGATTCGTCCGCACGGCTTTGACCCGACAAAGCTTTTGCTCCCGTCCGATTCGTCCACACGGCTTTGGCGCGAACCTAGCCATAGCCATCGACTGCACGGCTTTGGCACGGCAAAGCTTTTGCTCCCGTCCGATTCGTCTGCACAGCTTTGACCCGACAAAGCTTTCGCTCCCGTCCGATTCGTCCGCACGGCTTTGACCCGACAAAGCCTCCGTTCCCGTCCGATTCGTCCGCACGGCTTTGGCACGGCAAAGCTTTCGCTCCCATCCGATACGTCCGCACGGTTAGGGGGTTCGGCAAAGCCCTAGCCTTTCCTTGACGTCGACCCTCTTGCAAGGTACAACGCAGTCCAAGTAACAACTCGCTGTTACGGACTGTTCTACCACTGCAACACCTGACTCACGTACGACCCGCCATACGAGCCAGCAACCGGATCGATACACCCTTGGTTAACCACAACATACCGTAATAACCGGGGATCTCGATCTACCAACCTCGATCGACCTCAGCTGCCCGCGACGACTGTCCAGCTGTACCCAACGACTCGACCGACCTCAGCTGCCCGTGACGACTGTCCAGCTGTACCCAACGACTCGACCGACCTCAGCTGCCCACGACAACTGTCCAGCTGTACTCAACGACTCAACCGACCTCAGCTTACCAGCATCAAACATCTAACTGTACTCAACGACTCAACCGACCTCAGCTTACCAGCATCAAACATCTAACTGTACTTGACGACTCAATCGACCTCAGCCTACCAGCATCAAACAACCAGCTGTATCTCCACGACTCGACTTACACCAGCGACCCTCGTCGAACACCCAGCTGCGAACATCTACAACGCGATCATACCAGCTACCAACATCACCCATCTAGCTGAAGACCACACACAACCGCCACAGACATTTACATACACACTTGTAAATATGACACATAAATTGTCACTTGTTATTATTGTTACCTCGCCTTTGTTCCTTCATATTGCTTTGGCTGTTTTCATTCACATAATTCATTTGCGGGGTCGACATACTTATCGGCTCCGCAACAATGTGACCTGTCATATACTACTTTAGCTCTTACTTGACAAGATGAGCAGTTGGACAGGCCCAATCAAACCATTTGACTAGTCATGTCAAGCCCTAGCACTTATATGATTGTTCTGACTGCTTCAAGAGCAACTTGAAGGATACAAACAAATACCTGATGCTTAAGGTGGAGGCTGATGGCCAATCGTGTTGAGAAAAACAAGACTGAGTGCCCTGAGTATGATATTAAAAATGCATTTGATGGTGAGCTTGGGGAATATAGAGTACCTTTTCATTACCATTACTCCGAGGACCAATCATTTACTGAAGATTATTATTAGTTATTTCAAACCATGCAGCAGTTGTGTGCAAATTTATTGTATGAGATAGGAATACTTGATAAATAGAATTACTGATGTTAAACAGCGATACTCCATTTAACTGTATGCAAACAAATAATTAATATTAAATAGAGTGATTAGTACTAGACAGTAATAATTGAAATTATCTAATTATTGTAGAAGTCACACCTCTAACAAACAACAATAATAACAACACTTAGCAGCTCGGCAGTCCCAGTCTAGCGTCCAGCTGGTAGACAAAAAATAAGACGGCCATAACTCAGTATGGACCCGTGACCACACTGAACGGGTCAGTATATATTTATGCTAATATAGCCACTTCTAGGCTAGTGACCAATTACTGCCCGGGGAATGGACTCAACGATGTGCACAAAATGGAATGCCCTGGTGGCCATAAGACCTTTCCCCTACTCAGTGTGCTGGAGAGCTCACTTCTGCTCACTGTCACTAAGAGAGACCTGATATGACAGAACTTCGACATTTGTAAACAAATGATTAATATTAAATAGAATTATAAGTGTTAAATAACAATACTTGAAACCATCTAACTGTGCACCAACAAATAAACTCTAACAACTCATTTAAAAATAAAGTTACCTATAAACTATTTGTTTACAAATAATATAAACATTATCTGGCATTAAATAACCCACAAGGGTTGATATGGCATTAAAGATCAACCAATCAAGATTATCATCATGGTTCTTGAACGTTGATACTCACTTAAATAATTCAACCAGAGAAATCATTTTTAAAGTCAAACTTTTTCAATCATTTCCATACCCAGATAAACAAGGGACACCTGAAGAAGACCGGAGGATATAGCAGCCGAAACGTGTTACAATAATAAAGATGAGGAAAACAGTCCAAAAAATAACACACAAAATATTGTACATTAAGCCTCATCTCAAAAATTCAGACAGATACAATATGATAAATTCCCAGAACACTCTAAGAAAAAGAATCGGGAATGAACAAAAACGCAGATAATTTCTTCATCAACTCTGTCTCAAAAAGATTTAACTCTTTAAAGCACGGACAAGAAAAGCTACACAGAAAAGTCATGATATGCTCCTTATTAGTCATCTTAAATAAAGTATATATATATATATATATATATGTAGAAAAATTGATAACAAGGTAATCCAAGTAGAAGGAGAGATTTATTAAGAAGTCAACACTATAGCGTTTCGGTTCTACTGAACCATCATCAGGACCATGAGAGAGGATATTAATGATGTTAAATCAACGATGGATGTTTAATATCACCCGTCATGGTACTGATGATGGTTCAGTAGAACCGAAACGCTATAGTGTTGACTTCTTAATAAATCTCTCCTTCTACTTGGATTACCTTGTTATCAATTTTTCGATATATTGTCAGGTTACAATCTTTTATTTACTTTCATATATATATATATATATATATATATATATATATATATATATATATGTTGAAAAATTGAAAAACAAATAATTCAAAGAGACAAGTTTATTGTGAAAGAAAGTCAACGCTATAACATGACTGATTTTCATGGCATATAAACCCATCAAGGATTATTTTATGCCAAGAGGTTAGGGAATTGTATTTTTTGAACATTTATATTTACATATTGTCTATAGTTGTTCCTTAAGAGTTTTCAGTTTTTGTGAACAATTCTACGAAACAAAAGTAATTTTTAAACAGATATATTTGACCCTAACGATTTCTCTTAGAGTGGACCTGGGAGTAATGGCAATGAAAGGGGATTCCATACTTCCCAGATTTCCAGAACTAGACTCTTAACATCATATTCAGTTTAGTGTCAAAATTAAAACACCCTTTTTGGGGGGCATCTTACCCTCTCTGCAAGGAATATAGTCAGTGTATTCTAATCCCTCCCAATTGGATTGTATGTTTATTTTAACTTCCATTGAAAACAATTGGAGACTTTATTTTGTTTTGATTTTTTCAAGAAAGATATCATTTGTTTTCTTAAGTAAACCTGACCCAAGAAATTTTTTTCTATAATCTAAGTTAAAACATTTTAAGCATATTGCTCTAATACACATGCTGGATTACAGTTATGTACAGTAGGGAGGAAATACATGTCTCTCTTGGATTTTGGAAGCCTTTTAGAAAAATAAGAATGTCAGAAACCTTCTCACCCTTTTTCATACCAGTTCTTTAAATAATAAAGACATGGTCTTCTGGTGGATTTTTATCTCTGTTTGTTGAACAGTAGAGAGACTTTGTCTCCATTCTCAATGATAGAGATTATCTTGTTTCATTATTTAAGTTAAACCACTAAACTCAAGTAACTTTTAAAGTCTTTGTACCCCTTTCATATACTGCTTGATCATAGCACATTTTATTTGTTGGGATACATGTATTTTTTTCTAATATGTCTATTATGTAAGTATTCCTCAGTATGTAAATGAACCAATCTTATTTTTCCTTCCATTTATTCAGTATAATAGGATATATTAATGCTAATATTGGATCTTGGTGAGTAGAGACACAACTATCCTAAAATTACAGGGTCAATTCAATAAATGAGCATTTTTTTTTAAAAAAGCAAAAGGAATATTTTTTCCGAATTTTTTTCCAAAAGTGTAAATTTTGCTTTGTTTGGAGTTGGTTTATAGTAAAAATTATTTCAATCTCTCAAAAATATTTGTTTTGAGGCTACTCAAAATGGCAGAAAATCAAACCGAGTGGTCCAGGTTTGGACAGAGGTCCGTGAACAAATTTTTAGTGGCTAAGAAGTGTAAACTATGTGAAATCTACAGAAGAAATTGGGATGTTCACAGAAAAGCATGTTTTAGAAAAAAAAAAAAGGGTTTACAAGTGGCTTCACAAACACTCTGACTCACTATAAAAGAAAAAATTCTGGGTGCAGTGGTCAGTAAAGAGGTTGGTTGGTTGGTTGGGTTTTATGGCATATCAACCTTTGTTGGTTATTTAACGCCAAATCCATTTTTATGTAAAATCAGTTCTATTTAAAAAAATTCAGTTTAGCATGAGTACACAGTTTATTTCTATTTCAAACAATTCAGTTTATTCAAACAGTTGTACTTCAGCTAATTCACTTTAGTATAAGTACAGATTTGGTTTACATGCAGTTAAATGTCAAAACAGTTCTATGTTAAACAAATCAATTTAGTGTAAGAACAGTTTCAATGTCAAAAAACAGTTTCATTTCAAATAATTCAGTTTAGCATAAGCCCGCAGTTTAAATGTAAGTACGGTTTAATTGTCAAAAACGTTTCTATTTTAAACAATTCAGTTTAGCATAAATATGCTGTTAGTTCTATTTAACCCATAGATAGGGCCCTATCAGGTGCTAACACTCCAGGCCAGAGTGGACCTGAGGGCAATGGCAATGAAGGGGTGCTCTGTATTCCCCAAAGCCCCAGCATTTCTGGAACGTCACCATCAGATTGTTTACTGTCATATCAGGACACTCACTGGGAGAGTGGTACTATTTAACCCATAGCTGGGAGGATAAGGGGGTTCATACCTTTCCCAAGGGTATTTGCCCAAAAGTGAACGTCATAGCGTGACTGGAGTACGAACTCACTTACTACAATTCCACAGTCGATCGCTTTAACCATTACACCACGAGGACACCCCCCTACCTCAGTAAAGAGGGTCATGCAAACAATCTTCTGAGATATTAAAAGACCCATCACTATAGATTTCCTTGAAAGCAGTACAACAGTAAACAGTCTTTTTTCCCAACTCCTTCAGCAATATTTCACCTTATCTATCAAATGAGTTTCATACAAACGCAATAGGAATTTTAGTACAGTATAGAAGATACAAGATCTCTTGCTAACTGCTCTCAAGATTTTTAGAAAGATCTCCAGGAGACAGTTTCTAAATTGAAGTAACTAAATTTCCTCACGGATTGACATAGTGCATATGCCTCGGTCTCTCTGTATACAAATTGATATGTATGTTAGTGCATATATATATACAAACTTATATCATCTATCAAATCCTGCCTATATATTTTTGGCTCTTTTTTATTAAATTCAGTTGAATAACAACTTATAAAAAGAAGAAATCAATAACTTTGCAGACAGTACAACAATGACTCAATAGAGATTTTCCATTAGAGATGGAGAGAGATTCATTTGATAGTTCTCATTAAGCACATTGTAGAAGTTACCCTGCCCCTGGATATACTAAAAGCAATCAGGTACTCACCATCTCATTGGGATTCCAACAATCATCCAGTTGGCAGACAAGGGGAAAAGCCATAACTAGGTACAGTTAATGCGAGCAGAATAGAAAACATTTATCTATCACCATATACCATATTTACGAACCCCTCCGCTCGGGTAGGATATGACACAAGGTCATTTTTTAAGCGGAGTTTAACAGGTTTGAATTCAGAGTTTTCCTTCTCTTAGACTAGTTGCCTCACCAAGGCTGAAGAAATCAGTCTGTCCTACTATTTACCTATAGATGGAAGGAGAATAATTGGATTCACACCTTTCCCAAGAGTATTAGTGCTATGTGAAATGCAATCAGTCTCATCCAGGATTTGAACTTGTGTCGCTGTGTCCATTTCCTACAACGAAAACCATTATACCATGGGCACCTCCTATCTATCACCATATATACACTAAAACCAGAGGCCAATCAGGACTCGAGGAATGGTATCACTCAGACAAGAGAATGACATATTCTTGAATACCATAAATACTGATTGCTTTATGCACCTAAGCAATCGTAACTGGCTAGTCAAGCAGATATGACGCACTTTGGCCAACTGTGTATCTTGTCTCTGGTGGTGGTTACATGGTTTAGGCTGTCTGACATGGGGAAGCCCAATATTCATGTCACACGGTTGACACTCCTCGAGCTTCAGGGGGCTATCCCAACCGATTTTAACCCTCCACAGAGAGGCTAGGTTTATCACCTGGTGCTTGAGGTGACCCCTTTTAGGGAAATGTCAATAGGGCCTATAGCAAGAGAAGAAACTTTGAATTTGCATGAAAGAGCATGCCAGCAGCAGGAGGGTGTTGTTGTTCTTCTTCATGGACTACTTTTTGACTGACAGAGCAAACGAGTGGACCAGAGGTATACTGAGGAAGGGCTGCTAGATGCATGTTGTTATTTTTAGTCAACTGAAGCTACCCAATTGTCTGAGGATACAACAGTAGGGAAAACAAATCACGGAATCCATTTCCTTCTGTTGTACAATAATTGCTTACTAATCCTGACTGTCTAGAATTGACTTGGATTCAACAACCAATGACTACTGTATTCAGTTACGAGAAACTCTTTTCTTTCTGTTGCTGAGGAGGCATACCATCTACACACACCCTTTTATTACAGGGCCAAGGTATTTTCGGGAATACCAAGTGTGTCTGGGCTACAATCCCATGCTCAAACCCACCAATTATTGCTATGTATCATTAACAATTCGATTAAACATCAGTCATTTGTTTACATATGATTAAATGATCTATTAGTTCCATTTCAAACAGTTCAGTTTAGCATAAGTACGCAGTTTAAATGTCAAACAGTTCTATTTGACCCAGATAGGACCCTATCTGGTGCTACCACTCTGAGCCAGAGTGGACCTAGGATTGATGGTAATGAAGGGTTACTCTGCATTCCCTAAAATTCATTACTGAAGCCACACCATCAGATTGTTTAGTGAAGAAGCTACTGCCCTAACCCGCAGGATAAAATATTAACTACATTTACCAGTTCAGCAGCCAAGCTAGCGTCCAGCTGGCAGAAAAAATAAAATGGGCTGTAACTCAATACAGGCCAGTATTTATGCACAATAGCATAGCCACTCCTGGGCTGGCAGCTAATCATTTCCCAGAGAATGGACTCAACCACCTGCACATCATGGGACGCCCTTATGCGCATATAATCTTCCCTTCCTCATGCTCAAGTCAGATTCATCTCGACGCATAATTTGACACGTCTGAATGACATTCAAGTGCAAGTACAATATACAACAGAAATTTGACATCTAGGACACTCGTTGGGGGAGTCTTAACCTTCTGCAGCTGACTGGGCTTCTCCTTTCTGAAGATCTGAGAAGTGTGGAGTTACCACTTCAATGACATTACAACATCTCAGATTTAAGTCAAAGAGATCTCTTGGAAAACAACAAGTATCCTGGATACGACAACAAACAACCTGATGGTGAGGTTCCAGTAACACTGCAGCTTTAGGGGATGTAGAGTATTTTTTCATTGTCATCACTCCCAGATCAACTCTGACCCAGAGTGGTAGCACCTGATAAGGTTCTATCTATGGGTCGAATAGAACTAAACTGCGTACTTATACCCAACTGTATTGCTTGAAATATAACTGTTTTGACATTTAAATTGTGTACTGAGGTTAAATTGAATTGTTTAAAATGGAACTGTTTTTGACATTAAAACTGTACTTATGCTAAACTGAATGGTTTGAAATAGAACTGTTTTGACATTTAACTGTGTGTAAACAAAAACTATACTTATACTAAACTGAATTGTTTGAATTAGAACTGTTTGATTAAACTGAATAGCTTGAAATAGAAATGTTTTTGACAATTACGCTGTGCACCTATGCTAAACTGATTAGTTTGAAATAAAATTGTTTATTTGTATAAAAATGGATTTGGCATTAAATAACCTAAAATGGTTGATATGCCATAAAACCCAAAGAAATAAACAAAGTCTTGGAAAATTATTTGTTATTATGGTTGCTGGCCCAATGAGTGGGGATATTAGTGTATATAAACTGGCTTGCTTCAGTCATGTTTCAGGTGTTATGGGTTTGGTATTGAGTTATTGCATGTTGGACTTCTACAAACAGGTTGAACTATTTAAGTTTTTATTTTTATTTACTTATTTTTTTTTTTTACTTCTGGGATGGGGTTCATTATTTTTTAAATACTTGTTCCAAAAAATGGGCAATCATTCTACTTTGAGTTACAATGATAAAGTGGACTTCTCTTTTAAAATGTAAAATAATGGGGGGGTGCCTTTTTCTTTTATGTTCAAAAATTTCTTTAAAAATTACAATGAGTTTGAGGGTCAAATTAGTTCAAATCATTAGAAGAACAAAAAAAAAATGAAAAATTTACAAGAAAACATTTTTCCTGTTGAACTTGAACAGCTGCACATGAAGAATAATACCTTAAATTTTTGATCCTTTTTATTTTTTATTAAGTTGAATAACCAAATTCATGTTGAACAACAGACTTTCTCTGCTAATTAATATAAAACAATATGGAAGCATTAAGTACTTTTTATTGACCTCCTAACAAGACGAACAAGCAGTTGGCTCGTTGCTGCTTTCTCTCTCCCTCACCACTCCTAAACATCTCTCTTCCCCTCCATATCTCCTGTATAATTAAGGGGCTATAATTACCTTCCAGAAGATGAGGTAAATATTCACTGCTCTCTTGTTACATGAGGAGATCGACCGCAAATGTCAAGAGAAACATATCAGCAATAAGAATCTAATAGGAAGATAATAAACTAGACAGATAAGATAATTATCACCATTACTATTTTTAGAACTACTCTACACAATATCATCAGTAAAATATTCAGGGAGCGTACATCCCTATTCCTTCAAGAAGGCTTGCCTTAATTCCTTGTTACTGACAATAACTTCCTTCTCTATTTTCTTAACGCTTCTACAGTTGAAATCATTAGCAATGCTAATCTATTGTTAAAGCATCTTGAGTATAACCCTAAAATGCATCTGATGGTGAGCTTCCAGTCTTGGAGCTTTGGAGAATGTAGACTACACCTTCATTGCCATTACTTCCTGACTCAGAACAGTAGTACCTGTTAGGGTCCTTTCTATGGGTCAAATAGAGCTGTTTAATGATTCAACAGTGAGCAAACAAATCATTGATGTTAAATTGAATTGTTTGCATAAAATAAGAGTACTTGAAACCATCTAACTGTGTGCAAGTAAAACTGTTTATGTTAGATAACAATACTTGAAACCATTTAACTGTGTGTAAACAAATGAGTTCTGGCCTGTTTAAAATGTTACCTACAAACTATTTATTTACAGATCATATGTATTTAAAATATGTACACACAGGATATCATCATCATCATGTCATGCCACCAGCATGGATATCCCTGACCCTCTCTCGCCACTTCTCCTGACTGTTCATCGCCTCTGGCAGGTCTTCAGAGCTATATCCCATATCCTCACATAGCTGTTGTATGTATGTTTGAGCTGGTTGTCCTGCTTTTGCTTGGCCATATGTGGGGGTCCATTGGAGTACATCACTTATGAGCTCGTCCCTGCTTCTCCAGCAGTGTCCTGCATGTCTGGTTCATCTAACTTGGACAGTTTTCATGATGGGAGGTAGGTGGCCGTATAGCTGGTGCTTTGTGGGGTGTTGCCGCCAGGACTTATGCCATAAAACCCAATAAACCAACCAACTGTAGGTAAGATCTTTAGTAACGTTTATCAACAAGAAAAATCATTGGTGATGCTTATCGGCAGTTAAAATCATTAGGAATGCTTAAAAGCTGTAAAAATCATTAGAAAAGCTTATCAGCAGTTAAAAAGCAAAGCTTATTTCCAGTTCAAATCATAAGCCAAAAGTTAGAGACTTCTGTATTGGTGTCATGGTGACCAAACAAAGGAAAAGGCTGTATTTAACTTCGGAAAAGACATTGGGCAGTACTCTCTGGTTAAATAAGAATAGTGAGGTTAGATAATGAAACCAGGTGATGTCAGTTTAGTTCTAATTGGTTATTGGCCAAGATAGAACATAAAGAAAGAGTTCAATAAAAGTAATGCTTCTTGGAAGTAAATATCCACCATTCTTTATGGCTTTAATTGGATAAGAATTGTGTGAAACATTAATTTTATTTGGGAAGCATGACAGACTGTGTACAAGTGAAGAAGAACATCCCCTATCCCAATGGCTGAATCATGGTAATAAAAACATTGCCAAAACAAATATAAAGATAAAAAATGCATTAGGATGTTATCAAGTAGAAAGTAAAGTTAACTTTCAATTAAATACACCACTGAAACATAATCTGGTGGCTGCTTTGGTAAATACCTTCCTAAATGAAAGATTTTCTTATTTCAATTGAATAACAAAAGAATAAAAATCAGACGTGCTCAAATTGGTTTGAACAAGAAAGCACAAAACAACAAGGATAATAAAGATATGTCGATTAAAAAGACAGCAAAATATTCAAGGAGAAATAGAAAATAATCAAGAAGTACTTAAATATAAAAATCACAAGTTGTTCAGAATTGTCACGAATCATTTGTCAATAGAAAGTGCCTTTTCTGATAATTTAAGTAAAACTTTCTTCTAATCTTTTCATTATCATATTTTTTTTTACTAAAAAATGATTAGATTATATGGATCAACATTTAAAATTAAGATCATTGTGTAATATCTGTGCAATCTGCCTAGGATCTGTTTTACCCTCTGGCACTTCTGACTTGAATAACCATGTATCATATGTACAAATAGAAATCGAACTGAATCTATTTTTGAAAAATAAAAGAAAAAAGTTAAATTTAGATGAAAGAAATTAAAACAATCGGCTCTATATTTATGATTGGTTATTTTTTAAAAATTTTCTTTTCATTTTTACGGAAATATTAAATTTTTGTACTTTTTTAAAATAAGAACTGTTTCCATCTTCTTAACTTCATAGTTGGAAAACTAATAATGAAATTATGGGTAGATTAACTTTTTGTTGGAAATGGACTCAGCAAGGCAAGTCCAATTTTGGACAAAACTTTTTGTGTTTCATACCATTGGGAAAGGGATGAAACCTTTTCTGAAATGGATAAATAATATAGAAGACAATCTAGACTTGTAGGTTGGTAAACTCATTTAGGAGAAGTATAATTACAAACAAAAAAAAAATCCAAACCTTCAGTTAAGAATTGGGAAAAACAACCAACCCATAAAAATCTGTCACATAGATAAAAACGATGGCAAGGGCTGACAGAGATTATGATGAGGCAGAAACCCATCTGAAAGGATAAAAGCTGTGAAAGGGAAGCCATAGTTTTAGCAAATAACTTTGAGAAATTTTTTTTTTTTTTTTTCGGAATGAGAGTGGGGAAATGAATGCTTTTAAAAAATAACTCAAAGAACACGACATGAGAAGTGGGTGGGGGGATGCATCATAGTTTCTGTATTTTTGTTTGTTTTGTTATTCATCCTGCAAAATTTCCAAAAAGTCAACTAAAGTCAACAATTGTTCATTGTATTCTTCATGCCATAGCAAATACCTTTTGATATCAGTAAAAATTTTCTGATTTCAATTAAATGGGGAGGAGGAAAAAAAAGGTCAGACATGTTCTAATTAGTTTTAACAAGAAAACACAAAATAACACTCACAATACAGATATGTTAATTAAACAGACCGCAAAACATTCGAAGAGAAATAGAAAATAGTTGAGCACTGATTGAATATAAAAGTCTCGAGTATTGATAAATGTCGTGAATCATTTGTCAATTTGAAAGTGTTTTTTCTGATAATTTAAGTAGAATTTTCTTTTAGTATTCTTATTAACATAGTTACTATTTTTTAAAAATGCCATGCTTATTTATATATGGATTGGAACTTCTGCTTAGGATCAGAGTGTAGTATCTCTGCATTCTGCTTAAGATTTGTATCACCCTTTAGCATCAAGTATCGGAATGTAGTAATGTTACCCATGAAAATCTGATATATTTTTCGTTTTTTGTTTTAGAGAAACATATATAAAATATGCAAATAAAAGTTATAATTTAAAAAATATGATTGAATATATTTCTGAAGGGAATTAACCCAAAGTGAAATCCAAACAAGATGGGTCTGATTCTTGACAGGGCCAAGTCTATTTCCTACAACAATAACAAATACATTAAGGAGAATCTGAGAGGTAGAGTGGCTAATGTGCTAAACTGTAACACCGTAGACAGTGAGTTCAAACTCCAGTTATGTAGTTATGTTTACTTTTAGTCTAATACTCCAAGGAAAGGCATGAACCCTCTTTATCCATCCCAGCTATTGATCAAATTGTTTGGTTTGGTTTCTTTGTTTAATGGCATATCAATGTTTGTAGGTTATCTAACACCAAAGCCATCCTGGTAAAAAAAAAAAAAATAAAACAGTGGTGGTACTATTTAATAAATACCTGGGGATGATACCTTTTCCACGAGTATAAGGTTTGTTTGGTTTCATGGCATATCAACCATTGTTGGCTATTTAATGCCAAATCCTGTTTTTACATATATATTAAATATATGATTTGTAAACAGATTTTGTAGATACACAAGGTTAAATATTTGTTTGTTGGTTGGTTTTGTTTTATGGCATATCAACCTCATCGGTCATTTAATGCCAAATCGAGTCTGAAAATGAATTCAAAGGAGAAGTCTTAGGAATTAATGATAAACTTTAAACAATTAGTTGGTTATTTGTTTTTTTATTAGGAGTTTATTCGTAGGGAATCATAACTATAAACAAAAAAAATTTTTTTTTTTTCTGTGAAAAAGGTTGGGGAAGGGATCAGTTTGTTAGAATATATCTAGTAAAGAAAGGGTTTATAGAAGTAATTTGGTTTTATTGTAAATTTCTTTAGATTATTGTGTATAACTTCACTGTTTTTAGAAATGATATCACATTATTTATATCAGTTCCTTCATATTGTTTGCACAAGAGAAGGTTTTTCTTATATGGGCTAGGTCGGTACATTCGATGAGAATGTGCTTCATAGTGTATTAGGTCTGGCATGCATAACACATTGGTTGTTGTTTTCCTTCAAGTAAATAAAAGTGTGTTATCCTTGTAAGACCTCTCTGGAGTCTGGACAATGGAATTTCCTCTTTTCATTTTTTTTCTGAAGCTTTGCTTCCATTCCTCCAGTGTGGGTTTAATTTCTAATAAATTATTATTTTTATTATTGTTCCAGTGTTGTTGTCTTTAATTTAGTATGTATTTATTCATTTTCATTTTAAAGTCTGTGTATGGTAACATAGTTAAATGATCAAACAGTTCTGTTCCTAATAATTCAATTTAGCATAAGTCAAAAACGTTAAATGGTTCCGAGTATTGCTATGTATCACTAACAATTCAATTAAACATCAGTCATTTGTTTGTATACAGTAAAATGATCTAACAATTCTATTTCAAACAATTTATTGTAAGTAATTTGTTTGCATACAGTTTAAATATCAAACAGTTCTATTTGACCCATAGATAGGGTCCTATCAGATGTTTCTACTCCTGATCACAGTGGACCTGGGAGTTATGGCAATGAAGGGGTACTCTGCATTCCCCAAAGCTCCAGCCTTACTATCAGATTGTTTAGTGTCATATATCCAGGACACTCGTTGGGTGAGGATGTTATCCCTCTGCAGAGATACAATTGGTGTATTCTACAGCTAACCGTGCTGCCAAGAGTATTAGTCCAAAAGTGAATGTAGTAACACAAGTAGAGTTTGAACCCGCTAACTAAAGTGTTGTAGTCCAGAACATTAACCACTACTCCAAAGAGACTTTCCCAGACCTGGCATTGTTCATAATGCATGTTACTGCCACTGCCAACATCTTTTGATATAAAAAATTTTGTGATTTCAATTAAAGAAAAAAAATACAAAAGTCAGTCATGCTTTAATTGGTTTGAACAATAAAGCACAAAATAATCAACAAATTTATCAATCGAAAAGACAATAAAATATTAAAGTAAAAATAGAAAATAATCAAGAACTGATTAAATATGAAAGTTACAACTTGTTAATAATTCTTGAAGATCTTTTGTCCATAGAAAGTGCATCTTCAGATAATTTAAGTTATTAATTAGGAACTTAATTCGATTGGATCAAAGTGTAATATCTGTAACCATGGACATTTATGTTATTTTAAGAGCTATAAGTTGGCTGATTTTTGGGTTTTAGGACATATCAACCTTTGTAGATTATTCAATGCCAAATCCATTTTTATAAAAATACTTCTATTTCAAACAATTCAGTTTAGCATAAGTACGCAGTGTAAATGTAAGTACAGTTTAATTGTCAAAAACATTTCTATGTCAAACAATTCAGTTTAGCATAAGTATGCCATTAGTGCTATCTAACCCATAGATAGGGCCCTATCAGGTGCTGCCACGCTAGGCCAGACTGGACCTGGGAGCAATGGCAATGAAGGGGTGCCCCGCATTCCCCAAAGCCCCAGCATTACTGGAACCTCACCATCAGACTCTTTAGTGACATATCCAGGACACTCGTTGGTGGGTTTTACCTCCCTGCAGAGGTGCAGTCGGTGTATTCTACAGCCACAGCCAACTGGGCAAATGTGCTGTCTTGAACAAATCCTCAAAGCAACACCCCTAAAAAACAGCAGCTATAGATTTACCTACTTTCTATCTCAAATGATCCAAGTAAGACAAAAGAAATATGCAAATCACTGCTGGGAAAGCAAGGATGAACACACAAGCAACATTCTCTTATGGACTACTACACAAGGACATACCAGGATTGCTCTACTAGCAAAGACTTCATACATCAGCTCTATACAGACATAGTATACAACCTAGAGGACCTGCCAGAGGTGACTGATAATAGGAATGGTGAGTGAAAGACAGGGAACTCTGTGCTATCTGGATGACCTGATAATGATGCAATATTCACTGCATTTAAAATTACATAAAAAAACAACCAAAATGAAATAATGAAAGGAATATTTTACTCATTCAAAACTTCATGACAAACAATATTTCATTTAATGGCATATCAACCCATTTGTGATATCTAATGCCAAAATTTGGAACAAATAATTTGCTCACATTTGTATGGTTTTAAGTATTCCTATCTAATACAAATAATTTGACCCATAGATGGGAACCTAACAGGTACTACCACACTAGGTCAGAGTAAACCTGGGAGTAATGATAATGAAGGGGTATTCCACCCTCTCCAGATCTCCAGAACTGGAACTTCACCACTGAACACAGTGTCATACCCAAGACACTGTTTTTCTTGAAGAAGGTAAAGTCTTACACCACTGCAGGGAATGCAGTCACTAATAAGGCTGGAAAAGGATTTTTAGAATTAAAGAAATAGAAAATCTTGGGAACATTTATTTAAAAAGGGTAAATCATTCAATTAGTCCTACAGAAAATTCTATTAGCTTCTGAAGAAAATAAGTAAAGTTGACAACCGTAGTTGAGGGCGACTCAAAGGCTTCCTTTTCAATAGCTACAACACCGAGGTGTAGGGGAGGGCACTACTCCTTTCCCTAGATTGCTCCACTTTACCCTGGATATGTACATTATATTGCTGAGTGTTAAGCAAGGAGGTATCAAGTACCATTTTTAAAGTCTTTGGTATGATGCGACCTGGGATTGAACACAAGTCTCCCGGACCATTGGCGAACACTCTACCCACTAGGCCAATGAGCCGGTCTTCTAAATAGAGAACAAATATCTTTAGACATCAAATGGTATCGTGTTTTTCAAGCATAGTCTATTGATTAGTTATATTCTAGGGTCGGGAATTGATTTTATAAAAGAAAAACATTTTTTTCTATTAGACGAAGATTGTATGGTAGGTTTGTTTACAAAGTTATAAAAGGTGATTTGTCCAAAACTTGAATTCATTCACTCTGATAAAATAAAATTGATTAGATAAAAATTAAAATAATACAAAAATATTAAGTCTAAAAGAAAAAGAAAAAAAATTAAAACCTGACAAGTTCTTCTGAATTTAGGATGAAGAGAAATTTAAGGATTAAATGGATGTAAAAGCCTCATTTTTCACTTCATGACAAAATGGTTTTCACCAGCATAATCTAAAAAAAAAAACCACAAATCAACCTTTCCCCACATTCAATATATGTACTAAATGAAGATTCAATGGTTGATTGGTTGTGTTTTATAGCATATCAACCTTCGGTTATTTAATGCCAAATCCTGTTTATACATATATATAAAATACATATGATTTGTATAGGAACAATTTGTAGATCATATTTTTACATGAGCCAATACTCATTTGTTTACATACAGTTAAATGGTTTCAAGTATTGCTATTTAACACAAGTAGTTTTATTTGCACACAGTTAAATGGTTTCAAGTATTCTTATGTAACACTAACAATTTGATTTAACATCAGTCATTAGTTTGGACACAGTTGAATGGATGTACACATGATTTCTAAGGAAACGCTTTTTGAGGCAATTTCACATTTAAATGAGTTAGAGCTCATTTGTTTACACACAGCTAGACAGCAATACCTGAAATTACTTAACAGTAACAGTTTTATTTGCACACAGTTAAATGGATTCAAGAATTATTATTAAACACTAATAATTCTATTCAACATTATCCATTCATTTGCACACAGATAAATGATTTCATTTGCTATGTAATACTAATAATCCAATTTAACGGGAGCCTTCACGGAACTTCAAACTATGTCCTTTATTGGATCCATGGGGGTCGCCTGTTCTGATTCCGTTAGTCATAACCGGGTACAAGTGTTAAGTATTCCTGTATTGTTACTCGCCTGCAGTCAGGATTGAACCTGCAACCTCCAGATGATTGTCTCCTTAGAAGCTTAGGGAACCAATGCCTATAACCATTGTGCTGTGCGTCCTGATACAGCAAAAATGTTCAACTAATGATAAAATTGTCACCCTAGAAAAGATGACATGATTCCATTTCTGTTTAATGAAAACTGGTTTTCTTTTTTTGTTGCAGACCATCTACTAGTTGGCCAGTTGTGTACAAATCCGAAGAGCAATAGGAGCCTTCTATCATGTCTGAAAGTGACACAATGTTCAATGAGCAAGATCGGAGATGCACCACTGTAAAACTCATCCTCTCTACCAATCCAAGTTATGACAACAGGATGATTGCCAGCACCCTCAAAATGCAAATCTGGATGGTTCAACATGCCCAGGGGGATGAAAACCAAGTTTCCAGCTACGGTTATGGTCTTTGGTGTGGTTTTAAGTGAAGGCCACATCATGCCACCTCACATCTTCAAAGTTGGCTTGAAAGTCAACACCAAAGTATACCTGGATGTGCTGAAGAGCGTAATGATCCCCTAGTACAATCAGGTGGCCAGTGGCAGACCCTGGGTGTCACAGCAGGACTTGGCGCCGGTCCACAAGTCCAAAGAGACCCAGACTTGGCTTCAGAAGGAGTGCTACGACTTTGTACCCTTCTCTTACCGGCCCCGCTTCTCCCCTGACCTGAACCCGCTGGACTACTTCGTTTGGCCCTATGTCGAGAACATCACCAATATGACCTCCCACAACACCAAAACCAGCCTGATCGCCGCCATCCGCCGAGTGTTCACTGAGCTCCCGCCGGCGCTTATGGAAAAGGCATGCTCCCAGTTCCGGATCCGTATCGAGGCGGTGATTGAGGCTGAAGGCGGCTACATTGAATAGATGTCATCTCTACTACATTATCAAGTTACCTGAATTGATTTTTTCAATAAAAGTTTTAAAATAAAGCTGTAGTGTTGTTTTCTTTAGGACGACAATTTTAGCGTTTTACCCTGTATAGCTTTTTTTCTGGTTTAGGCAGAGAAATTTTTTGAACGACCTCATCTCATAGAATATTGGTTAACTCAGTCAAGTTTTTACAAAAAGAGACCCCCCTCAGTAATTCTGCTGAGGATAAAATACATGAATGGACACCACTCATGCAAATGAGTTGGATAGGTCCATTCTCGTGAAGTGAGCCAATCAACATGCAGCACGCATGCTGCTCATGCATTCTTTAATAAAAGAGGTGAGCTCCAGCTGGCTAGCTTTTCAAGGAGACAGCCATGTTACTATTGGCTTGAAGGTGAGTGCTATTCATTGATGTTCTATATCTCCCCCTCCCCCCATGGGCAATGGTCTTTCGGGGGGGATAAGTTCTTTCAATCCAGGTTTGTTGTGTGGGAGCAGACGGGATAAAGCTCGAGCGGGTTTGGCCTGCGTTGTCACCGTTGGCTGGCTGGTACTGTTCGGTGGCAGGGGTGGCTGTGGTGCATTTTCACTGTCTGTGGTTTGCAGTGCCGGTGTTTTGCTTTCATCATCCCTTTCTAGTATTGGTGTTCCATTGGAAGGACTTAGAATTGGATGTGGGGTTACCGGGGTTCTGAGTTTCCTGAGGAATCTGCGGTTCCGCAAGGTTATCCTCCCTGATCCGTCAACTCTGATCCGGTATTGGTTGTGAGGGAGAGTTTCAATGATCTGGCCTGTTGTATTCCACCGATTGTTGTTTGTGGACTGGATAGACACTATTTGCCCCTTTAAGAGTGGGCGTAGTGTGTGGGCGGTGCGGTTGTATTTCTCTACGAGCCGGGCATTGCGCTGAGATAGGCTTTTTTCACGGTTTCGAGCCGCGGTTATCCATTCTGCATGTGGTTTGTATAATGTTGGGTGGGATGGCACAAAGTCACGCAGTCGGCGGTGGAGCAACAATTGGGCCGGGGACAAACCGATGTTTTGGATGGGCGTATTTCGATATTGCAGAACGGCTCTGGCTGCCCTATCGTTGTCCAAGGACCCCTGGGGTCCAGTGTTTCCAATTATTATTCTTTTGGCTGTTTTGACAGCCAGTTCTGCCCGACCATTTGACTGAGGGTAGGCAGCAGACGACAGTCTGTGCTTTACAGCCCAGTCCTTTAGGAACTGTGTGAACGTGGAAGACTTGAAGGGTGGTCCACCATCACTGCTTAGTTCTTCAGGGGCTCCGTATGTCTGGAAGATGTCTCGGCAGATAGAGATTAGGCTCGATGCATTAGCTTGCCCTTGATTCAAGTGGTGTATAATGAGCCAGCCAGTTAGCCTGTCAGCACATGCAAGGTATGTTTGCCCCCCCGCATGGAATAGATCCAATACTATTTGTTGAAACGGCCAATCGGGTGATACCGTTAAGGTGATGGGCTCCCTTGGTTGACTAGGGGCGATCCTTGAGCATTCTGTGCAGTTGGCTCTGGTAGTGCGAATCGAGGCATTCATCCCAGGCCAGTAGACTGATTCATTTGCACGGGCCTTCATGCCGACCTCACCCTGATGGGCTGAATGTAGGCTGCGGAGGATCTTTGTGCGTTGTGAAGTGGGGATTATGATTCTTTGATCCAACAGTGCTAGGTCGTTGTCAACACTGAGGCGGTGCCTCACTTCCCAGTATTCACGGATCCCTGGTGCTGTGAGAATGCGTGTTCTCGGGAATCCCTTTTGTATTGTCTTAATGAGTTCGATGTATTGTGGGTCGCTGTGTCCAGCCGCACGAATGAGGTCTGGTGAGGTCAGAGCTGTGTTATTGTTTGCTCCAAATGTTGCCATGGTTGTTGTTGACGCGACCCAATCATCCATGTCATCAGATTCTGTCACGTCTGATTGTGTTGGTTTAGCAGGCAATACATCAAGCAGTGATTTCAATACGCTAGTTGGGTTACGGGAAACAGCATCAGAAGCTCTGTGCCATTTTCCAGGACAGTGCTGGATCGTGAATCTGTACCTTAGTGTTTTTTCTTTTAGCCTGAACAATCCGGGATTTTGAATTTTGCTCAGGTCCCTGTCCCCAAATAGTCCTTTTAGGGGTTCGTGGTCTGTGACCACTATGAGGTTGGGGCAGCCCATGACGAATATACGGCATTTCTCTAAAGCCCATGCAATTGCCGCTGCTTCACCTTCGATTGGTGCATATCTTCTTTCAGCTTCGATACAGAACCTGCTGCCAGCAAATATCAGGTGCCATCCATCAGGGCAACAGACGGGAGCTCTGTCAGTAGTGCAAGAACAATGCTTTTGTAACAGAAGGAAGCCCATTCCTTCTTTGCTCCAATCTGGAGCGAGGCAGGTGATGCGATCCTTTTCAAACGTGGCAATGCCATTCCGGACTAGGTCAACTATGACCTGTTTGGAATGTTGGAATGCGGCCTCAAGGCCCTGGTCCCAAGTAAAGTGTGAATCCCGTTTAACAAGATCACGGAAGGGGAGCATGACTGGGCCGAGTGAGTACGCCCAGGCAACCTGATTGACCAGTCCGAACCATGATCTTGCGTCAGTTAGTGTTTTTGGGATAGGGAAGTTTAGTATTGCTTCCAGCATGGGTTTAGAAGGGGTTACTCCAGAGGGTGTTATCTGGAGTCCTCCAAACTGTACTGTGTCCTGGCAGAACTGGAATTTGTCTTTGTTGAGCACGATTCCATTTTTGGCACAGTGTAGTAAGAAGTCAAAGCTGTGATAGAAGGATTCTTCGATGCTGGCATCGTAGAGTAGGGTGTCGTCCACTATTTTGACCTTGCGGGGGATATTCTTTATTATTTCATCATACCTCCGAGTGTAGGCGTCTCCGGATGCAAGGTAGCCCTGTGGCATCCTGAGGTACATGAATCTACCCCATTCAGTGATGAATGTTGTCAGTGGCTGTGATTCTTTGTCTAGGGGGACAGAATGATATCCGTCAACTGCGTCTAGAACTGTTTTTTTTTTTTTGGGTGGCACTTGTAGTGCCAGTTGGAACGGTGACTCTGTGTGGTGTGTTTCTCGTTTGCATTGAGAATTGAGGTGTTGATAGTCAATGGTCCTTCGAGGTTTGCCGTTTTTTTTTGTGGTTATCACCATCGTGCTGCACCAATCGGTAGGCATGCCAACAGGCACAGGGCTTATGATTCCTCTTCGTACGTCTTCCCAAAGAGCTTGCTTTACAGGTTCCTTGAGGTGGAAGGGTACGGGGATTGGGTTATGTCTGGCTTTAGGGGTTGCTCCTTCTTTCAGGTGTATGTGGGCGGGTGGTCCAGACATTGGTGGAAATGCTCCATTGTTCTTGAAAGCCGTGTTGGAAAATTGTTTTAGGAGCCAGTTTTTGAGTCTATCGACATTGTGTTCTGTTGGAGGGAATGGGATTTTGTGGGGGCGTTCTGGTAGCTGGTTCCTGCTTGTATCAGGTTCAGTGGTGTCATCTATACCTGCAATGTTTGTATGGGTGGGTGGTATCACGATGGGGTTTGGAAAATTCGCAGGCAATATTCCTACGTCAATACAAGCTGCTTTGCTAAAGTACAGACGCTGAATTCTATTGCATATATACAGGGCCTGCTTGGTTTTCCGTCCTTGGATTGTGAATTCGACAGGTAGCCAACCTTGGCATGTCAATGTGAAGCCTCCTGCAGCTCGGACAATCTTTCGTGATGGAATGAGGTTGTTCAGGGAGAGTCCCATTTTTTTCAGGTGTTTGGGTCCACCGAGGCATATGGTGGCACCACTGTCAGGGAAGATCATAGCTTTGATGCTTTGGTTCTTTGGGGTGCCCTTATTTTGTCTGGGGTCTGGTGTTGGTGAGAAGGGGGCTACGAGTGCCTCTATCTCTATAACTTGGCCTGTCCCTTCGTGTGTGTATGTACCCGTTGCTTGGTTAAATGTGATGTGTGCAATGAGTGTGTCCATGCTAGCTTCGTTGGTTTCAGATTTTTTTGTTGTTGCTCGCCAGAGTTTTTTAGCTCGACACACATCTGAGAAGTGGTTGGCCTTTTTACAATAGTTGCATGTTTGACCCCATGCTGGGCATTTTAATTGCCTGGAATTCATTCCCAGGACGCCATGTTGCTGGCTACCACAGCCTATGCAGGCCAGTTTATTTGGCTCGGCTTGGTTATTGGGATGGTTGGGTTGTGACCCAGTGCATGGATTCCTCTTGATTTTTTGTTGGGCATTGCTCTTTTGTCGGCGGTACGTTGACATTCGAGCTATGTCAGGGGTGTTTGACATGGTCATTTGGTCCCTTACTGCTGATTCGAAAGCCTCAGCATGACTGATATTCTGCTCTAGGGTTTTAAGTAGTCCAGCTTTGGCCAGTAGGTCAGTTTGAAGTGCATCACTTGCTACACCTTTGATAAACTGATCCTTGATGTATATGTCAGAGAGGTCATGTTCACATGCGGGGCACATGTAACTGCAGTCTAAGGCCTTTGCTCTGAGGCGGACGAGGTAGTTCTGTATTGGTTCATCTTCACCCTGTGACATGGAAGCAAAAGTGAGGCGGTGAACGATTGGGTTTGACCTTCGTGTCACCAGTGTTTTTAGCATCCCGAGCAGTTTGCTGGGGTCTGTGCTGAAAAAATCAGGGTGAGTGCTGATGATGGCGTTTTGCGTTTCCTCGTTGGCACAATTATAGAGGTGGATGTTAGTCTGTGATTCTGGTGTCTTTGTTATCTTAACAAAGACCTCCCAATCAATTTGGAACTTTCTGAACTGTTGGGGAGTCATCTCCAGGTTGAGTTGGGGAAGCTTAGCTGTTGGTGCCTTCATGTATGTTGCTTGAGGGGTAGCCTCTTTGGCTTGTTTAAGAATGCAGAGGGCTTCTCCCATTGATGTGACCCCCAGCTCTCTCAGCATAGCTCTATCCAACATCTGTAAAGTCGCAATTGTTAGTTTTTCGTTAGCAAACACTACCGCATGGGTTTTAGCCGAGGATGAGGAGATCCCTGCTTCAATGAAGTATTGCTCCCAGTCTTCAGGTTCCATTACTTTTGTTCGCAGCGCCATGTAGAATATTGGTTAACTCAGTCAAGTTTTTACAAAAAGAGACCCCCCTCAGTAATTCTGCTGAGGATAAAATACATGAATGGACACCACTCATGCAAATGAGTTGGATAGGTCCATTCTCGTGAAGTGAGCCAATCAACATGCAGCACGCATGCTGCTCATGCATTCTTTAATAAAAGAGGTGAGCTCCAGCTGGCTAGCTTTTCAAGGAGACAGCCATGTTACTATTGGCTTGAAGGTGAGTGCTATTCATTGATGTTCTATACCTCCATTTGATTTGGTGGGCATCACTCTAATGTAGGAAGATATAAACACACTAAGACAGGTGAAACTTTATTGTCTTCATATCAACACATGTTTTACTAGAAGTAAATCATGAAAATAATTAACATACCAGTATTCTTCTGGATGACCATTTTTCTTATTCCATTGCAGGAGATGCAGTGAGTGTATTCAAAAGCCCCTTTAACAGAGTGAGATGTTTTATGTCAAACTCATACAGCCTATGTCACCAGTGGAGGTCTTGTGAATCTTTGTGTGAAAAATTATATCAATAGACTTTGTTTTATCATGAAAATGGTACAGACAAATGTGGAAACAAGAAGCCCCTCATTTATTAAACATAAATAATGAAATAGTAAAATGTAAATCATCTTTAGTGAGGTGGGGGTTGAATATTGATCACTGATTCAATCTGTTTCTATCAAGGTTGCAAAAATGAATTCAATCAACATTTTATTCCGAATTTATGAGCAGTATTTGAAAAATAACATCAACAATAACCCGAGTTTTATCATAAAACAGTTTTGGGACTGAATTTTTTAGGTTTAAAATCAGTCAAGTATTGTATTCTCTTTACACATTGAAAATTCTGTTTATATTGATTATTCTAGCTTATGAAGTGACTTATTAACAGCAACATGCTAGCACTGTCAGCTTGAGGGGTTTGCTTTGATTATTTAATGCCGAATCTATCCTTATAGAAGAACAGCAGTGATACTATTTAACCCATAGCTGGGAGGGATAAGGAGGTTCATGCCTTTCCCAAGGGTATTATTCATTGGTAGTATTTTATGGTATATCAATCATTGTGGGTTATTTAATGACAAATTCTGTTTATACATGATTTTTGAGTGAATAGTTTGTAGATAACATTATTCTTAAATGAGCCAGACTCTTTTATTTGTACACAGTTAAATGGTTTCAAATATAGTTAATAATTAAACAGTTCTATTTGACCCAATGAAGAGACCCAGCAATGTGGACCTGGGAGTAAAGAAAATGAATAGGTATGTAGGATTTGTCAGGTTGCGTAGGGCAATTAGTAGCGATAGCTGAGAGTAATTAATCACGTTAGCGAAGAGCAATCAGTCGGGAAGACAGGAAAACTCCATTACCAATTGAGGAACGGGAGCTATTTATGGTGCCTTTGGGCATCCCATTGTGCACAAGTGGGATATTCCATTGCATAGATTGTGATTGGCTGCTTGTAAGTGTAAGTATTTTATTATATAAACCAGCTTCAGTTTAGCATTGTAAGGAAGACTGCACTGAGCTACGACCTGCTTTATTTTTGTCTGCCAGCTGGACGCTTGGCGGAGGTATGTGTTATTGTTATTCTACAAGGTACACCACATTCCCTAAAGTTTTAGGACTGGAGCCTCAACATCAGATAGTTTAGTGTCATATCCAGGATACTTGTAGAGGTGGGGCTCTTATCCGTTTGCAGAGATGCAGTCGGTGTCCTCTACAGACCCAATCAACTAGACTACAATGGATATTAGTCCAACAAGGAATATGATAGCGTGACTGGGGTTTGAACTTGCTTACTTCAAGGCTGCAGTCCAACACTTTATCCATTACACCAAGGGGACTTCTCCATGTTTGTTGTCTAAGAAAACGGAACCAGGTACTAATTTGAGGCATAGAGGAATGCGCTACTCTATTCCCAAGATTACTCCACTCCACCCTTAATCCTTACTTTATAATACTGAGTGTTAAGCATAGCAGCAAGTACCATTTTTTGAGTCTTTGGTATGATTTGACCTGGAATTGAGCCTTATATACATATATATATATATATATATACACATACCCACATACACACACATATATGTTCATACAAACACAAACATTTTTATATATCCAAAGATATATATACACACATATATATATATATATATATACACACACTGATATATATATATATATATATACACATATTGCCGACTACGCTGATGACTTCGCGTTACTGGCGAATACGCCTAATCAAGCAGAGACACTACTGCATAGTTTGGAATGAGCTGCAGCAAGCATTGGCCTCCATGTCAATGCGCACAAAACTGAATATATGTGTTACAACCAAACGGGCAACATTACCACTCTAGACGGAGCATCTCTGAGGCTAGTGGACAAATTCACCTACCTAGGAAGTAGCGTCTCATCAACAGAAAACGACCTCGACACACGGCTGACGAAAGCATGGACGGCTATAGATAGGCTCTCAATAATATGGAAATCAGACCTGACCGATGAAATGAAGCGCAGTTTCTTCCAGGCAGCGGTTGTATCGATACTGCTATATGGATGCACTACATGGACGCTAACCAAACGGCTGGAGAAAAAACTTGACGGCAACTACACAAGAATGTTGAGAGCAATATTGAACAAGTCCTGGCGACAACACCCCACAAGACGCCAACTGTATGGCCACCTGCCTCCCATCATGAAAACTATACAGGTCAGACGAGCCAGACACTGCTGGAGAAGCAAAGACGAGCTCGTAAGTGACGTACTACTATGGACCCCCACATATGGCCAAGCAAAAGCAGGACGACCAGCCCGAACTTACATACAGCAGCTATGTGAGGACACAGGATGTAACCCAGAAGACCTGCCGGAGGTGATGAATGATAGGGAAAAGTGGCGAGAGAGGGTCAAGGATATCCGTGCTGGCGGCACGACATGATGATGATATACACATATACATACACACACAGATATATAAATACACACACACATATATATATATATATATATATACACATACACAAGTATACAAACACACACATTTATATATATACATATATGTATATAAATACACATAAACACACACACACACACATTTATATTCATATATATATATATATATATATATATATACATACAGACATATTTTTATATATATATATATATATACACACACACATGTGTATATATATATATATATATACACACACACATGCATTTATTTATATATATATATATATAACAAATTTCCTATATATATAGGAAATTTGTTCGTTTTTTAACTTACTAGTTATAACCAATGAAAAACTCCTGGTATACTTCAATTTCCATAAGATAATTGTTTTTAAAAAGGAATTAAATAACTTATTTCCATTTATATTAAATAATATTACTATTTCAATATATTTGGATTTGTATGGAAAAGATCTTTAGAAAAGTAACGAGAAACTAAACATATTTACTTATTGAAATAACTCTTTGATAACTTCCCTTTTTTTTTTCTATCCACATTAATATCATTTCATTGCTATTGTAACATAATTCTTGCTTTCAATTTCCGAAGTCAGTCTTCTTTTTCTCGCTTCCATCTCTTTTTCTTCTCCATCTATCTTGTGTCCTTCTCTTTTTTTCTTCTTCTCCCTCTTTTTCTCTTGCTTCTTTCTTTCTCTATTCTTCTTCTCATCTATTTTGTTTCTCTCCCTCTCTATCTCTTTTTACTATCTCTCTTTCTACTTCCATCTCTTTTTTTCTTGCCTTCCCTCTCTATTTCTTATGTCAATTACAACACTATATCTTCATTGTCATTATTATTATTAATATTATTATAACCCATGCAGACTATGCAGATGATCTAGTGCTTCTCACAAATAAATATGCCCGAGCCAAATCCCAATGGCATAGCCTGGAGGAAGCATCATGAAGCATTGTCCGTATGCTTTAAACAAGGAGGAGTCATCTCAGAATTCTAAAATTAGTAGACAAGTTCACATACCTCAGCAGCAATATCTCATCTACTGAAACTGATGACAACATGCACCTTGGAAAGGCGTGAACTGGAAGCAAGTAGCATCGTTCAAATGGAAATCTGACCACTCTTATAAAAAAAACAGGATTTTTTCCAAGATGTGTCGATGCACCACATGGATGCTAACAAAACACATGGAGATGGGAACTACACAAGAATGCTACGTGCTTTTTTGAAAAAATCCTGGAAGCAGCACCCCACAAAACAGCAGCTATACAGCCACTTACAACCTATCTCACAAACAAGTAAGATGAACAAATACACATGGATATGTTAGTGTCGGCTGATCAGCAAGACCTTAAATCAGTTCTGTGTGGACACTGGATGCAGTTTGGAGGACCTGCTGGAAGTGATGGATAATAGAGACGGAGGGAGACAGAGAGTCAGGGAAATCTGTGCTGTAAGCACAATGTGATGATGATGATTATATATACTTTTATTATATATTAATTTACTAAATAAGGATTTTTATCATTAAGGGTTTTCGGACTATTGTCTTCATCTTTATTGTTATTTCCACAACGTTTCGCTACAGGCGAGTAACAATACAGGAATACTTAACACTTGTACCTGGTTACGGCTAATGGAATCAGAACAGGTGACCCCCGTAGTTTCAATAAAGGGCGTAGTTCGAAGTTCCGTGAAGGTTCCCGAGTTCAACAAATACCTAAAGAAGGCCGGAGGACATATCGGCCGAAACGTTGTGGAAATAACAATAAAGATGAAGACAATAGTCCGAAAACCCTTAATGATAAAAATCAACAAGCTTCGTCTCAGAAATTTAGACAACTAAGGATTGTTCAATCAGATGGCTGGGTCTGTAGAATAGACTGACTGCATCTCTGCAAAGGGGTACCCCCCCAAATAAGTGTCCTGGATATAACACTAAGCAATCTAAGGAATGTGGAGTACCCCTTTATTGCCATCGCTCCCAGGTTCACTCTGGTCTGGAATGGTAGCAGCTGATAAGTGTTGGAATTCGTTCATAATGCTCATTAGCAGGTGGTAAATACTCGTTTGCGTAAAAAAGCAATGCTACGACTTCAGACAAGATTATATGGACATTGGAGCATTCCATTGCTCTCAAGAGGCAAAGTCCATTCCCTGGACAGTGATTGGTTGCTGGTCTAGTGAATGGGTATATTAGTGTGTGTATACACTGGCTTGCTTAAGATGTTACAGGTCCAGTATTGGATTACTGCCCATTTTATTTTTTATCTGCCAGCTGGGGCTGTTGAACAGGTAAGTGTTGTTCTTGTTTATTCTGAATGTTAGAGTAGTGACTTCTAAGATAGGGTCCTCTTTATGGGTCAAGCAGAACTAAACTGTGTGCTTATGCTAAACCGAATTGCTTGAAATAGAACTGTTTTGACATTTAACTGTGTAAACAAAAAATCATACTTATATTAAACTGAATTGTTTGTAACTTATCAAAATGATTTAATTCAGTGTTAAATGACCTGAAAAGGGTTGATACGCTATAAAACAAAACAATTAACCAACCAACCAACCAACTTGGCCATCCAGAGAAAATTAAATTTAGTTGAAAGATATATATATATATATATATATATATATCTTTCAACTTAATTTAGTTTTATATATATATATATTCTCTTTCTCTGCATCCTACTTCTGTGCTTCTGCACTACATGAGGGACAGTGAGTATTTAATCATCTTCTTTGACCTTTCTATCTGCCAGTCTCATCTGACGATTTTAATTTTTAAGGAAAAAACATGAAACTGACAGGTATGAGGCATCCGCAAAGTGATGAGTAAACATCAATTTTAGGATTTATCTTGTTCTACTAACCAGTATATCAACCATTGTAGGTTATTTAATGCCAAATCCATTTTTATACATATAAACAGTTCTATTTCAAACAATTCAGTTTAGCATAAGTACACAGTAAAAATGTCAAAATATGATGGGTCCTGGGATTGAACCCAGGTCTCCCAGACCATTGGTGAACACTCTACCCACTAGGCCAATGAGCCAACTAAAGTCAAATTGGCGACTGTAGTTGAGGGCGACCAGAAGCCTCCCTTTAGAATAGCTACTACACCAAGGCGTAGGGGAGGGCTCTTCTCCTTTCCCTGGATTGCTCCAATTTGCCCTTGATATGTACCTTATAATGCTGAGTGTTAAGCAATGGTATCAAGTACCATTTTTAAAGTTTTTGGTATAATGCGACCTGGGATTGAACCCAGATCATCCAGACAATTGGTGAACACTCTATCCACTAGACCAATGAGTCGGTTATATATATATATATATATATATATATGAACACACACATAAACTCATAGTATAATACGAACATCAAATTGACAGTGTGACTAAAAGTTTCATATTCTCATGATCATTGGTAAATTTTACATTCTGAAAGACCGCAGCTTCTTAAGTGGAACTAGCAGATGTTATATAGAAAGAGGTACATTACAAAAAATTGAAAAGAAGTCTATCAAGTCATCATAATAAAAAAAGCCTTGAAAAAAAAAAAGAATCCAGGATTTGTGGTGAGTGATTAAAAGTTCAAAATTAGTTAAATTCTGAATTCAAAGTTTAGATTTAAAAATATTTAAAACTTTTGAATGTCCGACTTTTTTTGGCTTTCCTCTTGCCAATCCAGTCATAAACAGATTTAATGAAAAGAAATGCAGACACACAAATCAATTTTTGTTTGTTTGTTTAGGTTTTATGGCATATCAACCTCTGTAGGTTATTTAAAGCCAAATCTACTTTTATACAAATAAACAGTTCTATTTGAAACAATTCAGTTTAGTATAACTACATAGAACTGTTTTGACATTTAAACTAATTCAAATAATTCAGTTTAGTATAAATATAGTTTTATTTACACACAGGTAAATGTCAAAACAGTTCCATTTCAAACAACTCAGCTTAGCATAAGTACATAGTCTAAATGTCAAAGCAGTTCTATTTCAAGCAATTCAATTTAGTTTAAGTACGCAGTTTAAAGGTTAAAACAGTTCTATTTTAAACAGTTCAGTTTAGCATAAATATGCGGTTGAAATGTTTGTTTGTTTAGGTTTTATGGCATATCAAATTTTGTAGGTTATTTAACACCAAATCCATTTTTATACAAATGAATAGTTCTATTTCAAACTATTCAGTTTAGCATAAGTACACAGCTTAATTGTCAAAAACATTTCTACTTCAAGCTATTCAGTTTAGTCAATCAGTTCTAATTTAACCAATTCAGTTTAGTTTAAGTATAGTTTTTTTCTTGTTTTTTTTACACACAGTTAAATATCAAAACATTCCTATTTTGAACAATTCAGTTTAGCATAAGTATTGTTTCAGTGTCAAAAACAGTTCTATTTCAATCAATTCAGTTTAGCATAAGTACAGTTGCAATGTCAAAAACAGTTCTAGTTCAAACAATTCAGTCTACCATAAGTAGGCAGTTTACATTGCAAGCAATTCAGTTTAGTCTAAGTATGCAGTTTAAATATCAAAACAGTACTATTTCAAGTTATTCAGTTGAGCATAAGTACACAGTTTAGTCCTATTTGACCCATAGATAGGACCTTATCAGGTGCTACCACTCTGGGCCAAAGTGGACCTGGGAGCAGTGGCAATGAAGAGGTACTCTGCATTCCACTAAGTTCCAGCATTACTGGAACCTCACAATGAGATTGTTTAGTGTCATATCAAGGACACTCGTTGGGGGTGGGGTCTTACCCCTCAGTAGAGATGCAATCAGTGTATTCTACAACTCCAGCGAATTGGGAAAAGTCAGTTACTGTTATACTTTAGGAAAATTAACCTTAGAATTTAAAGAATTTTTAATGTTTTGGTAAATTTCAACTCCTATGGAAGTTATTTTTATTGAACAAACATGTAGCTATATATATATATATATATATATATATGAAAATTAGTTTGACTGTGTGTGTGTGTGTGTGTGTGTGTGTGTGTGTATTTAAGCTGCAGATTTTCTTATAGGCATATTTTATCAAATATGACAGACAAGGATTTCAAGTTGAATTATTTTATTATCCTTGAAATGTCCCGGATGAGAATGAAGGCTATTTGATAATGTCATAATCTAAAAGATTTTGGGCGGAGTAAATGTACTTTCAACCTCTATTGGTCATTCTCAAGGATATATGTATATGGCTATACCATAGATCAATGAATATTTTGGATGAGAGGATTTATCACATGTAATTAAATTCACGTTTAACCATGCAATCTCTTGGTACTGGTTTGACTGTGTAGAAATCAGATCAAGTTAGGGGAGGATATGTGGTTCAATGCATATCAACTCTTGTAGGTTATTCAATGCCACATCCTGTTTTTATGTATGTATATATTGGCCCAGGGGGTAGAGTGTTTGTCAATTATCTGGAAGACCTGGATTCAATCCCAGGTCACGTCATGCCAAAGACTTCAAAAATGGTACTTGATACCTACTTGCTTAACACTCAGCAATTTAAGGTACATATTGAGGGTAAAGTGGAGTAATCCAGGGAAAGGAGTAGTGCCCTCCGTTACACCTCGGTGTAATAGCTACGGTTGCCAACTTTACTTACTATATATTAATATGTACATGTGTGTGTGTGTGTGTGTGTGGCTCGAGCTAATTTGTTTGCACACAGTTAAATGGTTTCAAGTATTGCAAATGATTGAATAATTCTATTTGATCAATAATTATAGGTGCTACCACTCTGGGTCAAAATGAACCTGAGTGTAATGGCAATGAAGGGGTACTCCACATTCCACAAACTCCAGGACATGAGCCTCACCATCAGATGGCTTAGTAATATACTTAGGATATATAAGAGAGAGAGAGAGAGAGAGAAATCAACAAAAATAAGACAAATAGGAATATTTCTTTGTTGTTCCGACCTTACGCTATCATCCAGGGGAAAATTTTTAAAAGAGTTGATATGCCCCCAAAAGAATTGACAAAAAACAAACTGATAGTATTACTACGGACTAAGAAAGAAGAAAATTTTCCAGTCTTCTATCAAGAAAACGAAAGGAAAAAATGTATTAATTCAAATGTTACACGCAAAATCCAAGAGTAAAAAATACAAAAATATCAAATTTTCCCCTAAAAAATTATCATAAATCTATCATGAATTATGGTGTTATTTACAAAGAAGAGGTCATAAGGGGAAAGTTTTGTTTTGCAAAAATCAAGGGCAGGTGAAAGTGTTTGAATGAGTTGTGGGTGGGGTTTGCTGTTACTGAGATAATTTTAAACCATAATTATCATTCCCTATAAAAATATAAAAATAAAATAAAACCTATTAGCAACATTAATATATAAATATACTTTAAGAGCTGCCATGTTCTGGCATATATTGGGAATTTGTAACTTTATTTGCTCTCCGTCCCACTACCGAACAAGTACGGCACAAGGTCTTTTTAAAGTGGGTCCAGACGCAGGGCCACAGTCCACATGCGTTCGGCAAATTCCAAAAATACCTTCAGCCCTGTCAGCATTCCCCCAGTGGGGGCACCTCAGACGCCAGGAAAAAAAAAACTTTATTTGTTCTCCATCCCACCACTGGACAAGTACGGCACAAGGTCTTTTTAAAGTGGGTCCAGACGCAGGGCCACAGTCCACACGCATCTGGCAAAATCCAAAAATACCTTCAGCCCCGTCTGCATTCCCCCAGTGGGGGCGCCTCAGACGCCAGGAAAAAAAACTTTATTTGTTCTTCATCCCAACTAACTAATCTACTTTTGCCATTTTCTATGTTTAGCTTAGTTTGGCACAAGGACAGAAAGATGCAGTTCTCGCTGAGAAACAAATTCCCTGGTAATAGTCTGCTAGTCTAGCCCTACAAGATTCACATTACTTGCAATACCAGCTCATCATTGTCTAACTTTGGCAATCAGGCAGAAAAGGTGCTAAGTATTTACTGTCTTGCATTTCCTTTTATGCTAATGCCTTTGGAAAGGCATGAACCCATTTCTTCAGCCCTCAACCATAAGTAAAAAATAATAGGGCACACTGAACTCTTTAACTTTGGTACTACAACCAGATGGAAAACTTTGAATTTAAAGTATCTAAACTCCTCAAAAAAGTTGACCTTGTGTCACATTCTGCACACAGCAGAGGGGCTAGGTAGATAACATGACCCAAGAAAATATAAAAACAAATCGAAAGGAAAGTTTTTAAGTTGGCTTTTGTTTAAAAAACAACAAAAACAATATTTCAAAATAACCTTCATTTTGCTTTTTGTTGGACTGTCATAATATTCACTTAAAGCCCACCTTTGATAGCCATTAAGCTCAATATCAAGTCATATCCTGTTCTCAGATTTATTCTCACTCTGACAATGCAGTCAAAAATGACTGCAATATTCAAATTCATTTTATGTCCATCCTTCATAAAGGCTCAAGCATTATTTTGGCCTTATTTCCACCCAATTTTCAGAAATTGTTAGGCTCCTCAAAGGAAAGGAGATTCTGCTCGGATTGTTTTTTGGTGGGGAGAGGGTCAAATCTATCACTAACACTATACATATGACTATCCCCTTCACTGTAAAAGGGTGTCCATCTCATGGCCGAGGGACTTCCTTTTATGCCTTTGGATTTAGTTAGGCTGAGAACCTTTCAGTTCAGTGCATGGGTTACTTAGGTGCAACATTAACGCAGGTGTTCACGTGCGCGGAGCGGACGTGTCACTCAGAGATGTCACAATAGCCCAAGATGGGAAACGGGACTAGGGAGTGTGAATGACGTCATGCACCGGAAGCGCACGGAGGATTTGGGGGATTTTGAAAAAGTCAGTGAGTGGAGTTGAAGCCTGCCTCGGGAGAAGACGATTGACTTTCGCTTGCTTGCCAAAGCCAGGCCAGTGGCCTTTGAGGCAGGTGCCACACGAGATTGGGGGGCAGATGGAAAAGCCAGAATAGAAAGAATGTGTATCTCTCTTCTTATGTCGAAGAACCTTTAAACTCAAAGGTAATAAAAAGTTTCGTACCTGAACTGAGAAGTCGTTACGTGTTTTTCGTGTTTTGAGATTCCTATGTTCTATGTATATATGTTATGAACATTATGAACGTTTTGCGTACCGGTATGAATATGTCCATTTCACGTATTCATATCTGGTTATGGTACACTAAGATGCTACGGTTCAGTATTTTAGTCACAGCACCATGGAAACTCCCCCACCCAATAACCCGTATGTAATATGGTTAAAACCGAAATAATCTTACAGTGAGATTATTATATAATATCAAAATCATTGTTATATAATACTAACAGAAGGACCTGCTCTATGACCAGATTAAAAAGATTTTATATAATCAATGTTTTTTCTTTAATATAATATTTTTTTCTCGGGTTTTCAATTTATCCTCTGTCTCATTCTCTTGCAATAGATAAAAAACGATTATAACAAAAGAAACTAATAACTAACTTTATATATGAAAAAAGTAAGTAAAGATGGCGACCATAGTTGAGAGTGACCCAAAGGCTCCCTTTTCAATAGCTACTACACCTTATAATGCAGAGTGTTAAGCAAGGTGGCATCAAGAACCATTTTTTGAGTCTTTGTATGACTCAAACTGGGATTAGACCATTGGCGAACACTCTACTTATTAGGCCAATGGCCCAGTCAACTTTATATATATATATATATATAATGTATGTATTATTCAGTCCAGTTAAATCGGAGTCAGGAATAATTCCATCAGGATAAAAAAATCATTCAACTACGAACATTAAAATTTTCCTGGTAAAAAGCTCAATGTAACTGACATCACAGAGCAATACTTTCTTTAAAAAAACAAAAACCGGTCATATTAGGATTATAAATATATTTCCATCCTGTTATGGGTATTGATATGAATCAATAACACCAAAAATAACAGGTCTTCTTCAGATCTAATGGATAAAATAATTACAGACAGAATAGACACAGGAAGAAAGGGTGGAAGGGGGTAGAACAGAGGTGAAGAGTTTCCTCCCCATTTACCCATTTCCAGTTTTTCTTTTTTATTACCGGTTGGAATCACAGTAAATTAAATTTTTTAATTTTTAAATTCTAAATACATTTCAACGTAAAACTCCAGATTTAATAATAATTTAGGGAAGTACAACATTCCTTAATAACCTTACATAAGGATACAGTAATACTAATCTTAAATTAAATTTAAAATTTATATTCATGCCTATTAACTCAGTTACCTTTCCATTGAAGGCATCTTCTCTTTTTTTCTATTTTATTCATTTCACCTCAAATCTCAAATTAATTCTATTTTTTGGGTTAATTAAGCATTTCTATGATATTTGTCTATAGTTTAAATTTATTCCTATGTCTACATCTAGTTATTAATTCACATCGCTGATTTAATAATTTTTCAAGGTGGAAATAAATTTATAATCCTAATGGGACCAGTTTTTGTTTTTTTTAAAGAAATATATATATATATATATATATATATATATATATATATATATAAACATGTTTTGCTTCAACAATGAATTCATTTTGAGAGCAAATCTTAATTGATGAGTCCCTTTATTAAGATATTTACTTTATTCATATGTACTGTGTTCCCCACATATGTGTACACACTTACAAATTTTTTTAATAAAAAATGTCTTCTTAAGCAAGATAGGAATGACTCAAGAATGCTGCATACTGTTTTGAAATCATGGAAGCACCCCCCCACAAAGTACCTCCAATTTCACAAACCATCTAAGACAAACACGACATGAGTTCATCCTGACTTGCCTAGCATAAGCAATGTTCTCTTATGGACTCCTACACATGGTCACACCAGTGTTGGTCAACTAGCAATGACAGCTCTGTATAGACACTTGATGAAGTCTTGAGGATCTGCTGTGTTGGTTGGTTTGTTTGGTTTTATGGCATATCAACCTTTGTAGGTTATTTAACGCCAAATCCATTTTTATGTAAATAATCTGTTCTATTGAAAACAGTTCAGTTTAGCATAAGTACTCAGTTTGATTGTCAAAAACATTTCCATTTCTAACTATTCAAGCAGTTACATATAACAATTCAGTTAAGTGTAAATACAGTTTAATGTCGAAAAACAGTTCTATTTGAAATAATTCAGTTAAGCATAAGTACGCAGTTTAAGTGTAAGTACGGTTTAATAGTCAAAAACGTTTTTATTTCAAGCTATTCAGTTTACTCAATTCATTTTAGCATAAGTATGCTGTTAGTTCTATTTAACCCATAGATAGGGCCCTATCAGGGGCTACCATGCTGGGCCAGAGTGAACCTGGGAGCAATGGCAATAAAGGGGTACTCTGCATTCCCCAAAGCTCCAGCAATGCTGGAACCTCACCATGAGATTGTTTAGTGTCATATCAGGACACTCGTTAGGAGGGGGGGTCTTACCCCTCTGCAGAGGTGCAGTCAGTGTATTCTACAACCCAAGCTGACTGGGCAATACACAGAGTTAAATGTCAGACAGTTTTATTTCAGATAATTCAGTTCAACATAAGTACACAGCTTAGACGTCAAAAACAGTTCTATTTCGAGCAATTCAGTTCAGCACTAGTATGTAGTTCCAATGTCAAAACAGTTCTATTTTAAACAAGTCAGTTTAGCATAAATACGCAGTTTAAATGCAAAAATCAGTGTAGTGAAAGAAGCACGGTTTAGTTCTATTTAACCCATAGATAGGACCCTTATCAGGTGCTACCACTCCGGGCCAGAGTGGACCTGGGAGCGATGGCAATGAAGGAGTACTCCGCATTCCCCAAAGCTCCAGCATTGCTGGAACCTCACCATCAGATTGTTTAGTGTCATATCCAGGACACTCGTTGGGGGGGTCTTACCCCTCTGCAGAGAAGCAGTCGGTGTATTCTACAGCCCCAGCCGACTGGACAAGGACCTGCTGGGAATGATGGATGATAATGATGGATGGTGAGAGAGAGTCAAGGAACTCTGTACTATCAGTACAACTTAATGATATGTTGATCACTTGGTTAGTGTGATGGGAGGTAAGTGGCCATACAGCTGCTGTTTTGTACAGTACTTCTTCCAGGATTTCTTCAAAACAGCAATGTTCTTCAACACACAGAAGCACCCGTGTTGGCTGATCAGCAAAAACTTGCATTCATCAACTTTGTGCTTACACTGGGTGCCATCTAGAGAACTTGATTAGAGCAATGGCCAATAAGGACAGAGTGAGGGAGAGAGCCAAGGGAATTCATACAATGAGCATGACTTGATATGTTCATATTTTTCATTACTGAGTTGTTCTCGAATTGGTAAAAAGGATCCAAGCAATTGTCAGCAAAAATTGTGTCTTTATTCAGTCATGTTCTCACAAACAAGAACTATGTCTTCACTCAATCGAACTCAAGAGACCCTCAAAGCTCTCCACATCCACTCGCCTGGTTATTACAACACCCGTTTGCCTTCTTATGCAAATGAGCCCTCAGCATAAAATGGGCTGTTTAGCGCATGTGCACCAGGTCCTTTGCAAATGGCAACTTGACAAACGAAACAGTGAATGTGTTTGGCATTCAGAAAGTCACTGTTACATGTATTACAAGAGTTTAAAATAAAAAAAATCAAATGAGTTATATTATTGATTTTAAATCAGTTATTTGATTCTACCTATAAAATCTATGAACAATTTATGACAAGTTTTCATATCAGTTACTATATTTTCAAAAAAGTATTTTTGACAGCAGTTTTATGTGAACATCATTGATTTATTCAACCATTCTGAAATTCTTTACAAATTTTGGTAAGCGTTTCTATCACATACAGACGGGTAAAAATAATATCAAAGAGAAACAAATACAGACACAAGAATCCTATTTTACACATAGATATTTTCTGTGAGAATTTAGATTATCAAATTATTGCATCATTTTAGTTTATAGATTCAACTTTTTTTTTTTTTTTAGATATAATTTTTTTTTCTTGAGTTTTATTTCTTTTTTATATTGATTCTCTTTACACAGGAAGAAGAATTCAATATTCAAACTTAATTTAAGAAGACATTTTTTTTTATCATTTTATTTTCAGACATAGTTTATATAACATTGTTGTGCATATTGAAATGTTTGTTCAAGTAAATACCAGTCAATCTTTTTATGTAACATAAGACAGAGTCATGAAACACAATTAGTCATGAAAACATCAAAATTCTTTAATTAGTTTGAATCTCTGGAATGAGTAAATGTCCTTATTATTCACTGATATACTTGAACGAGTCTGTTGTTGTTGTTAAGAGTCACAAGGCTCCAGCTATTGTAGCTTTTAGTCTTCTTCAAGTATCTATTGTGTCCTAGTTATGACACAAAACTGCATCAGATGGTCAGGCTCCAATTTTGGAGCTGTGAGGTGTAAGAAGTCACTCATTCATTGTCGTTACTTTGAAAGAGATAGCACATGTCAGGGTAAAAAATAAACCTGTTTGCAAATTATTTGTATTTGATAGGAATATTTGATATCCTGTAACTTTGTGCAAAAAAAAAGAAACTCTAAAACTACACAAAATATATGCAATTCCCTAACCTCTGAGCATAAAATAACCCCAGACTGGTTTTCATGTCATTAAAATCAATTAATCTAGTTAGAGTCATAAGGTTTCAGCTATTAAACATTTCAGCATTTTTCAGGTATATAAAATAACTAGGTGTATAAAGTATTTGTGTTGTTACCAAGACAGGGGTAAGCCTATTGTCAATTATTACCCATCCGACAATATCCTGTATACCCCAAGATTTATGGTTCCCATTTTATATTGGGTGTCCATGATCACATGCAATTTTGGGAGCAATTTTTAAGGTTAAATGATTGTCTCATAAAATGGAAAATATGCTAATTGTTATCTGAGCCTAATTTAGAACAATGTCAGAAATATGGAACACCCAGTGAGAATCAAACTCACAAATGATGATCTGCTTGAGGTGTCCAACAAAAAGTGTAGCTTAGATTCGACACATGGTGCATGGCACTTAATAAGGCACAGATTCACTACTCAAAAGCAATTGGTCTGCAAGACTAGGTCGCTAACCATTATACATACCATGGTGAGATGGTCCAGACATCAGTTGGAGTTGGGAACTTTCGGTTTGGTTTGGTTTGGTTGTGTTTTATGGCATAACAACTCTTGTAGGTTATTTAATGCCAAATTTTCATTATATATATATATATATATATATATATATATGATTTGTAAGTGAATAGTTTATAAGTAACATTTTTAAATGAGCCAGAGCTCATTTGTTGGCATACAGTTTAAATCATTTCAAGTATTCTTATCAAACACTAATTGTTTATATACAATTTAAATAGTTTCAATTATTGCTGTCTAACACTAATAATTCTATTTAATATTAATCATTTGTTTGCACACCGTTAAATATTTTCAAGTATTGCTATCTCAGCATAACTGACCCTCTGCCACTGACTTCTAACATCTCTAAGATTAAAAAGAGCAATTTAAAGTATTCAATCGGAACAATCATATAGAGGTCGACATGACTTGCCAATTAATCAGAATGAAGCTTTCCGACCGTCCTCCTAGGGCCAAAGTCAAGTGTTGCAGGTCACATGATCACTTTAGTTGCCAAATCACGGACCGCTCAGCCACTAGGATTTCATACTCAGGTATTATAAGTTGCCACTGACAGCTAACATGTAGCCTCATTAGGGGTGGGGAGAGGAGTATTACAATATTTCCATGGATTAAATCAAAGAAATCTATTACAGACACTTAAAGGAGGCACAGTTACTTAAACAATCAAGATAAAGATACTATTCAGAGTCCACAAGCAAATAAGCGCCAATTCACTGTTGAGGTATTTTTTTGAAGAAAGAAAATCAGAAATGAAAGTTTTACACCAAAGATAGCATAAAGATAAGAAAAGTCAGTATTTGCTTTATAAAACTGATTATGGCAGCACAAAAAGGGAGTTCAAATTCCAGCTGAGGCATGTTTATTCGGGGAAAGTGCATTAATCCATCTTGTCTCTTTCTCTCCATTGCCCAGTCGGCTGGGGCTGTAGAATACACTGACTGCTTCTCTGCAGAGGGGTAAGACCCCCCCCAAAGAGTGTCCTGCATATGACACTAAACAATCTGATGATGAGGTTCCAGCAGTGCTGGAGCTTTGGGAAAATGTGGACTACCCCTTCATTGCCATTGCTCCCAGGTTCACTCTGGCCCGGAGTGGTAGCACCTGATAGGGCCCTATCTATGGGATAAATAGAACTAACAGCATACTTATGCTAAAATGAATTGTTTGAGTAAACTGAACAGCTTGAAATAGAAATGTTTTTGACAATTAAACCGTACTTACATTTCAACTGCATGCTTATACTTAACTGAATTATTTGAAATAGAACTGTTTTTTGACATTAAAACTGTATTTACACAAAAAAAATGGATTTAGCGTTAAATAACCTACAAAGGTTGATATGCCATAAAACCCAACAAACCAAACCATCTTTCTCTCCAGCAGAATGGACAGAGCTCTCTGGCTTTTAGTGGCAACAAATCCAAAAAAAGGAAAAATGAATGCAAAACTATCTTCAAGTGGTACAGGAAATTGTTATTATACTGGCAAAGTTTTCACACCAGTTTAAACTTGCAGTTTTTCAATCAAGTCTGAGGGACAGCAAGTCTCTTCGGGTCTCTAGGTTGGTTGGTTTTTATGGTATATCAACCCTTATAGGTTATTTAATGTTAAAACCTATTCATACCTGTGTGTATGTGTGTGTGTTAAATATATATATTTTTTTTTTTGAGGTAAAAAATATATCTAATGACTGCAATTCCCTAAACTCTATGCATAAAATAACTCAAGACAGTTTGTCATGCCATTAAAATCAACCAGTCAGTCTTAACATTCTAAAATTATATCTAACAAATTATACGCAAAGAAATATTCACGAAAATTCTGCCATATCTGGCATAAGGCTATGATAGTGAGCACAAAAATAACGGAGTTTTGAAATATTTCTCTACAGCTGAAACCTACAAGAAAAATCTAAGTCTTACAAGAGATGTCACCATAAAGTCAAAATCTAACACTGATTTAAATCTAGAAAAAAAAACAACAAAAAAACAAATTGACTCATTTGTTTGCACACAGTTAAATGGTTTAAATTATTGATATTCAGCTCTAATAATTTTACTGAATATCAATCATTTGTTTGCACACAGTTAAATGGCTTTATATATTGCTATCTAACACGATCCATTAGCATAGAGTTGAAGGGTTTCAAATATTGCTATTTATTGTTTATACACAGTAGAATGGTTTCCAGGGTTGCTATTTAAAACTAATGTTTCTATTTAATAATAATCATTTGTTTGCACATAGTTAAATGGTTTCCAGTATTGCTTTTCAATAGTAATAATTTTATTTAATGGTCATCCCCAGTAAAAGATTGAACATTTCTATTGGACTGATAGATGGGACCCTAACAGGTACTCCCACTCAGGGATAGACCCAACTGGAATTGAAATCCAATGGGTAATTTCTGCATAGGTTCGTATCCTGTCTACAGCGCCATGTAGAATATCAGTCAGCTCGCAACCAGCAAATCAGTGGACTGCCTATTTGCCAAGAATATGTAGGTGAATAGACACCTCTCATGTAAATGTGTTGGGCAGGTCCATCCTAGTAAAGTGGACCAATCAACATGCTGCACAGGCACTCTCCCATAAAAGTGGTGAACTTAGTTGGATAGCTTTTCAAGAGGCAGCTGTGTTACTTTTGACTTCAACAGATTAGTGCTGTGTTGCAGACGCGACGGTCGGGAATTTGAATCAGATAATGATTTACCTTATCATCGCCATACAAGAGCTCATCTTTGTCCAGTGTGCGAAGCCTTAATGCAAGGAGAAAACTAGTACGCACCGGCACTGCAATATTTATGCGTATTGACCACATGTGACCAGCATGCTTTGCCAACAATAAAACAAGGGCATAGTGAGGGTTGGGTGAGAACTCTTTTGCCCCTGAGATACAGAGATTAATAGCGAAGAAGGTGTTGTTGGTGAACAATTTGAAAGACAGTTAGATATGGGGTAGCCCAGAGGAGGGTTCAGCAAGTAACTGAGTTCCAGTGACAGATTGTCTCTCTTTGGTGTTGCTCTATTGGTTTTGTTTTGTTTTTTTTGGTTTTGTTTTGTTTTTCTTCCCTATCTCTCTTTACACTTCAAGCCATTTATTATTATTCTATACCAACCTGAGAGTTAGAGCAATGAAAAGGTACTGAACACCTGTTACATATTGACCTCCGACCCGGCCAAACTGTCAAAATAGGAAATGCACCTGTGTAAATAACAGGTGCATCCAGTCGAGGATTATCAGGATATAACCTTGACCGTGGACAGGTTAAATTGAGCGCGAATTGTGACGCTCACAAGAAGAGGGTGGGCATCAAACAATTATATAACCCGGGTGAAGACAGGAAGTCAGTCAGTTGGAGATAAGATGCTGTAGAGAGAACCAGTACCCAGCAGAGGGGGCCCTCATGACCCCCAATTGAGCAGTTGGAGTTGGAGGGAAGATGCTGGAATGAAAACCATGTCCCAGCAGAGGCTGGGCCCCCAGGCCCCGGTTGAGCAGCCCAGGAGAACGGGAAAGAAAGTCTTTGATAGCCAGGGGTCAATATGTTGCAGTTCTGTTTAGTCTCCAACTCCCTCTCACACACAACCCTTTCAATAAAGTGAGAGATATATTTTTCTAAAGAACTGTGTCCGCTCGTCTTTATTGTGTTGTCGTTAAGATTCTGCATGCATCTGCATATGAGTATACAACACACCTCCAAACTCTAAGACTTGAGCCTTAACATCAGATTTAGTTTAATAATATACACAAGATAGATCCTGATGATAATTCTGGCTGTTTTAATTAATCTCCTTTTTTTTTAATTTCATTTCTATTCATTTTTTTTCTTTTTTAATAATTCTTCTCGGTTAGTAATTTCTTTCATCCTTTAATTTTTAATAAATAAAAACAACAGTGATATTATTTATCGGCAAATGTGTTTAGATGGGGTTTTTTTGTATTTTTTTACCAATTCTTTCAAACACTCGTAATTTTTGACAGTCATTTACAATAAGAGGAATGGCATTCCAAGAACAGCTTTTTCTGCTTTGATTTATCTCTGATGTCATTCATTATCTGATCGATGAAGGGTGGCAAACATAGCAAACTGTATGTTTCGTCCATCTCTTAGAGGTGAACAACAGAAGTAGCCCTGATTCCATTTTGCAAGTAATGTTTTGAGATCCATATTTTCTGAACAAGAAAAACTTCAAAAGTTTATGCATTACTTGATGCACTGCTATTTGAGTGAAGTTGACAGAAGTGAACACAAAAAAAGGAATAGATGAAGACATGTAAAGAATTCTATCTTAGCCAAAATGTTGATAACAGAAGCAGACAAACTGCTTTATGAAGATCTCACAAAAATAGAACCTTTGGGCTAGAAAAATAAACTTACTTATGTAGTATAATGTATGACATTGTAGGTGTGAGTGGTATTATCTATGATATTGTAAGCGTAAGTGGTATAATATACGGCATTGTAGTTGTCAGCGGTATCATATACAATACTGTAGAACTCATCAAATCTCTAGAACAGGAGTCTCACCATCAGATGCAATTTGGTGTAATACTCAGGACACCCCATTTTGGTGGGAGTCTTGTTCCTCTGTGGTGTTTTTCCTGGCAAATAGTAAAGTAGAAAGGGATCTTTCTGTTGTATAGCCATGACCCCTATACTTACACATATACATGCAGAAACATATTCAACACAATAAGGACGAGCGGACACAGTTCTTAAGAAAAATATACCTCTCACTTTATCTGAAAGGGTTTGAAAGGGTTACTAAAGGTTTTACTGTGTAAGAGGTGAGTTGGAGACCGAACAGAACTGAAACATATTGACCCCCACTCTTATGGCCATAACAGCGTTTCTTTCCCGTTCTCCTGGGCAGCTCAACCGAGGGACTGGGGACCCAGCCTCTCTGGGACATGTTCCCATTCCAGCATCTTCTTTCGAACTGATCTGAACTCCAACTGACTCAATCGGGGGTCTTGAGGGCCCCCTCTGCTGGGTGCTGGTTCTCTCTACAGCATCTTATCTCCAACTAACTCGAACTTCCTGTGCACCGAGTTATATTATTGTTTTACACCCACTCAATTCAACCTGTCGACAGTCAAAGTTATCTCCTTGATACCTTTGACTGGATGCACCTGTTATTTACTCAGGTGCATTTCCTATTTTGACAGCTCGGCCGGAGTCAATATGTAACATCTAGCCAATTGTAGAAGTCACTGATCTAACATGCAGAATATACAAGAATAACACTTACCGGCTCAGCAGCCCCAGCTGGCAGACAAAAATAAAAAAAGGCAGTAACGCAATACTGAACGCGTCACACCTGAAACATGACTGAAGCAAGTTGGTGTATATATACACTTATATACCCACTCACTGGGCCAGCAACCTATCACTGTCCAGAGAATGGACTTAGCCACCTTCGAATAATGGAACACCCCAATGTCCATATAATCTCACTTCAACTCGTAATTCATTATGATGCATGTGAGTACTGACTCATTGTTACTGAGCCTTATGATAGAATTCCAACACCAATTGTAGAAGTCACTGCTCTAACACGTAGAATAAACAAGAATAACAACATTTACCGGCTCAGCGGCCCAAGCTAGCATCCAGCTGGCACACAAAAAGTAGAACAGGCGGTAATTCAATACCACACCCGTAACACCTGAAACATGACTGAAATAAGCCAGTGTATATACACTAATATGCCAATTCACTGGGCCAGCAACCAGTCACTGTCCAGAGAATGGACTAAGCCACCTTCAAATAGTAGAACATCCCAATGTCCATATAATCTCACTTCAACTCGTATTTCATGATTACGCATGTGAGCACTGACTCATTGCTACTGAGCCTTATGATAGAATTCCAATATCCAATATCCAGCCATACAGCTTCTAAATGGTTGGCTGGTTATGTTTTATAGCATATCAACCCATGTGGGTTATTTAATGCCAAATTTTGTTAATACATGTATAAATTAGATAAATGATTTGTAATTGAAAAATTTGTTGGTAAAATTATTTTTAACAAGCAAGAGTTCATTTGTTTGCACACAGTTAAATGATTTCAAATATTGCAATCTAAAATTAATAGTTCTATTTGCTCACAATTAAATGGTTTCAAGTATTCTTATCTAACATAAATAATTCCATTCAACATTATTCATTCGTCTGCACACAGTTAAATGGTTTCAAATTTAGAAAACGAATAAAGAATTCTATAGATAGGACCCTAATACTCCGAGTCAGAGTGGACCTGGGAGGAATGGTAATAAAGAAGTACTCCACATCTGATAAAGCTCTAGAACTGGAGCCTCACCATCAGATGGTCTAGTGCCACATCTAAGACACTCATGGTGAAGGCTTACCCCTTTAGAGGGATGCAGTCAACATATTCTACATCTTTGGGGCACAATGTAGGTTTTTAATGATTATTGTTTACTGATAGTGACCCCTTTTAATGATTGTTTACTGATAGTGACCCCTTTCTACCTTTTTTCTCCATGAGAAACATCAAAGCCTCCCTCTGGACGAAATAAGCATGATAAAGTTTGGGATAAAATCTTATAGAATAAGGAAAGGAATTTTAAGTGTGTGTAGGATATAACCGTTGTCAATGTTGGAAATGGACTTGACAAAGCAAGTTCAAAATGTAGACGAGACTGTTTTCATTTCACTTCATGCTAATTCCCTTGTGAAAGGCATAAACCCTTCTTCTTTAACCAGGTAGAGACAAATAGTAAAGCTACTGCTATAGAAAAAAAAATTCTCAATTCAAAACTAGAAGGTATGGAGCCACAATTTCTATATGTCTCATCCTTACAAACAGATAAACAAGGAAACAAATAAAAAAAAAAGTCACTCATTAATATATATGTATATATGAAAGTAAATATGGATTAAAATCCGACAGTATGTCTCGTTTCTTTGGGAAATCCAACATTTTCAAATAAGTTTCCACGTGCCAGACACGATCTTATGACTTTTGAATTATGAACGCTATGTGCACGTTTGTGTATCTTTTCGTTGTATATTTCTCATTTGCTCCTGTCATCTCAGCAAGCATCCATTGCTATGTGAACTATTTTGATATCCAAGTCTTGATGATGGTTACTGAAACCGAAACATTAACATCATAATATATTCACCTATTTGGATTATGTTTTTCTGCTACCCATATATATATGTATATAGATAGATAGATAGATATTACATATAAACAAAGGAACCAAACTAATAGACTTTGTACAGGTAGCGAAAAAGGCAATAATTCTGCTTTTAAAACATAATTGACAAGAACATATTTTTTGTAAAGTTGGAATTTTTATTTGATTTTTTAAAATTTCTCTTTATAGATAAAGACTATTCATTCTTTTTTCCCTTCATTAAATAGGCGATGTATTGTGATATGTTATGTATCATGATTAGTACTATCAGCAAAACACACACACATATATATATATATATATATATATATAGTCTGGCTGGAAAAGAAACTAGACGGCAATTACACAAGAATGCTGTGAGCAATATTGAACAAGTCCTGGAGGAAACACCCCACGAGACACCAACTATACGGCCACCTACCTCCCATCACGAAAACTATCCATGTTAGATGAAGCAGACATGCAGGACACTGCTGGAGAAGCAGGGACGAGCTCATAAGTGATGTACTCCAATCGACCCCCACATATGGCCGGACAAAAGCAGGACGACCAGTTCGAACATACATTCAGCAGCTATGTGAGGATACAGAATGTAGTCCTGAAGCCCTGCCAGAGGTGATGAACAATAGGGAGAAGTGGCGGGAGAGGGTCAGGGATATCCGTGCTAACGGCACGACATGATGATGATGATGATATATAGTCTAAGAAGTATTATATGAGGTTGAAGTATACCAATACATTGGAATTGTTTTGCTGATAATATTTTCATGAAAAATATCACAATGCATTGGCTATTTAATGAAGGGTAAAAAAAAAAACTAAAAAAAATAAAGGAGTCTTTATCCATGAAAAGAAAGTAAAATAAATTAACATAAAAATGGTGACTTTATTAGAAAAATCATTGCTCTAATAAATTGTTTTAAAATACAGAATTAGTGCCTTTTTTGCAACCTGTACCAAGTCAGTTAGTTTGGTTCCTTTGTTTAATGGCATATCAACCTTTATGGGCAACTTAATGCCAAAGCCATCCTTTGGTTATTAGGCCATGGGAATTGCCCCACCCCCAAGTCAATTAACTTGATCACAGCTAAAGTGAGAGGCACATTTCATTTCTTTAAATAATTAATTCAATGGGCACGGAGCACTTTTGATGCGAAACCACTGTTCATAAATATTAGTAAAGATTGGTATTTCACTTTCAGTTAACAATGAGGTGACAAACATCACAAGGTAAGTATTAGGCTTTTTTTAAAATTATTATTATCCCTGTTTTGAATGTGTTATGACCGGTTATTAAGGGTCAATAAATAAATAACTCAACACATGTAGAATAACAATAATGCAAAATAAAGCAGGTCGCAGCTCAGTGCCATCCTCCTTACAATGCTAAACTGAAACTGGTTTATATAATAAAATACTTACATTTACTTCCAAATCGCCAATGACAATCTATGCAATGGAATAGTCCACTTGTGCACAATGGGATGCCCCAAGGCACCATAAATAGTTCCCGTTCCTCAATCGGGAAGAGTTTCCTGTCTTCATGACTGATCGCTCTTTATTTTGTCTGCCAGCTGGACGCTTTACGGAGGTATGTGTTATTGTTATTCTACAACACGGAGATATGAGTGTCACATAAATGTATCCAAGTCTCTTAGGAGGGTTTCCTTGGTTCAACATACATGAATACAGGCAAGGTGCTTACTACAGCTGCTGCTTTCCGCTCAACCAGCTTAGTTCTTGATTAATATACCCTTTGGGTAAGTCCATTATTCTGGTTATAGGTCACCTACAACAGAATGATTGCTACGTTTTTAAAGTTTTTAATCCCCTATTTCCATTTATTAAAAATGAATACACAGCAGTTTTATTTTTGAAATTTTTAAAAATGAAAACATGATTTTTTTCAATTTGATTTTTCTTGTTTTAATAATTTGACTTCGCAGTAACTTTATGGCCAATCAGGAGCAGCTTGATACTTAACTTGATTTTAAGTGAGTAAAAATGCAGAAACAGATTCAAAATTTGTAATTTTTCTTCAGGTTTTTGTTGAACTCTGGAAACTACTTGGAATTTTGAACTAGGTACTTTATTGAATCCATGGGGGTCGCCTGTTCTGATTCTGTTAGCCATAAGATGGTTTGTCATTCATGCCAATTTTTGATTCAGTTTTTCTGTTTCCATTGATATATTGTATCGGGTCCGTACCAACTGGATATTAGTTGTCTAAATTTCTGAGACGAAGCTTGATTTTTATCATTATGAGTTTTCAAACTATTGTCTTCATCTTTATTGTTAGTTCCATAACATTTCAGCCAAAGGACATATTGGCTGAAACGTTGTAGAAAATAACAATAAAGATGAAGACAATAGTCTGAATACCCTTAATGATAAAAATCATCAAGCTTCATCTCAGAAACGTTGTGGAAATAATAATAAAGCTGAAGACAATAGGCCAAAAACCCTTAATGATAAAAAAAAAAAAAGAATATATGTTGTTAAAGACCATACAACTTGCAACGCCTAAACTTTGGTAAATAAATTACTGACACTTTTCCTTTCTTAATTTTAATGTAATACAATTTTTTAAAGAGTCCTTTTACCGTTTTTCTCTTGTTCTTAGAAGAAAAAGAGTTCAAATGAGTAACAAATTAAAACATAAAGAATTCTTAATCAGTTATAATGAATTTAAGTTTTTATATACATATTTAGGGTTTCAGAAGAAAGTACTGTTCCGAGGAGAATATTTGAGATCTTGCAGTTAAAACCATTTAAAGACATTTTTATAATAGAATGGAAAGATTTAGACCCAGACTTGAAAAATCATGTAAACATCTTCATAAATCACGAGGCATCATTTTGTTTCCTATTTTCAAATCAGCATCCAAAGATATTTCTTTTGATATATTTCCATTTATATATTTTTACAAGCATGAAGATATATTTTATTAACAGAATCAGCCTGAGTTTTTTCTATTACAAGTATTGTGATATGTATCCTATTGAGAGTTGTGTATCATCATATGAATTCTATTGTGATCTGACTGTATCGTTACATGCCTAATATGAAGAATTTTGAAGAAAAAAAAAAAAGAAAAAAAGATCGAGACTAAAGCTGTATTTATCAAGATAGAAGTGAACAATGAATGAAACATTAATTTTCTTCAGAATAGTCCTCTTAGCATTACATCAAGTTTTCTATTGAAATTACTTCAGAGATTCCTTTCCCTTTTCATTTTTAGCAACATGACAAATTGTGGTCTGCCCTGTTACATTAAGAGGAAAGGAAAATATAGGAATGTGGACGAGAATATTGATGAGTTTCAACAGCTTTAATGACAGCCAGAAAGACAACCCTTGCACTGTGAGTCGTACAAATGGAAGAAAACAGTTGCGAATGTTAGAGCAGGAATTAAGCATTTAACCTGAAGTTTCAAGGTCCAGTTGGTCTGGGACGAATAAATAGATGACAAAGGACTAGTCTCCAAAAGGAACAATGGCCCATGGTTGAATGTACTCTCCTCTGCTGCTAGATTCAGTGGGGAAGAGAGTCGGTCTGTCCTGCTCGAAAAATATGTGAGGAAGAGACTGAGAGAGTGTTTGCGCAGCCTGTTATATTACCCGGGAAAGTCATCCGAGTAGAATGGCTTAAATTATCCTCATTGGACGTAAATATAAAATCGAAACTTCAATGGCCAAAATAATTCTCATGCTAAATAATAATTTGAAATTCTTTATTTCAGTTACACATTTAAGCTTAGAAGAGTCAAAGTACACAAAAAGAAATTAATTTTCTTCAGAATAGCCCTCTTAGCATTACATCAAGTTTTCTATTGAAAGTACTTCAGAGATTCCTTTTCCTTTAAGCTTAGAATAGTCAAAGTACACAAAAAGAAATTAATTTTCTTCAGAATAGCCCTCTTAGCATTACATCAAGTTTTCTATTGAAAGTACTTCAGAGATTCCTTTTCCTTTAAGCTTAGAATAGTCAAAGTACACAAAAAGAAATATATAAGGTGTTACTTATTTTAGGATTGCTGCGTCTTCATATTTTTGGTCACAGAGATTCAATACTGTTAAGTTTTGTAATAAATAATACCTAATAATATTTATTTTGATCAAATACTGTTCCACTAGGAATGGTAAGATTAGGTTATATGTTTTCATGGCATATCAATTCTTCATGGTTATTTGATGCTAAATCCTTTTGATACGTATATGTTTGTAAGCGAATAGTTTGTAGGTAAATTCCTTTTTAAGCATACACTCATTTGTTTGCACACAGTTAAAAGGTTTCAAGTATTGCTATCTAACATTAGTAGTTCGATTTATCAAATATTTCTATCTAATTTAATACTCATTATTTGCCCAGTTGGTTGTGACTGTTAAATACATTGACTGCTTCTCTGCAGAAGGGTAAGACACCCACTTCCAACAAGTGTCCTGGATATGACACTAAATAGTTTGACGGTGAAGCTCCAGAAATGTTGGAGATTTATTGCCATCACTCTCAGGTCCACTCTGGCCCAGAGTAGTAGCACCTGATAGGGTCTTATCGATGGGTCAAATAGAAATAAACTGTATGCTAAACTGAATTGTTTGAAATAGAACTGTTTTGCTATTTAAACTGAGTACTTATGCTAAACTGAATTGTTTGAAATAGAACTGTTTATATGTATAAATATAATTATAGTTTGAGACCCTTACAGGTACTAACACTATGAGTCAAAGTTGACCTGGAAGTAATGGCAGTGAAAGAGTACTTTACATTCCTCAAAGCTCCATCACTAGAGCCTCACCATCAGAGGGTTTAGTATCATATCCAGGACACTCACTGATGTGGTGGTGTCTTACCCATCTGCAGAGATACAGTCAGTGTATTCTACAGCCCCAGCCAACTGGGCTCTAAGTATTTACGAGGAAGATTTTTTTGGACTACATTGACTGATGCTTGAGGTATTTGCACAGACTTCTTATGACCAAATAGTCAACAAAAAAATTAGAGATTTGCAAATGTTCTTGCTTATTTCAAGATTACTTCCATAAAAGTGACCACCTTTTGCTGTGTACAGAAATGGGATCAAGTTAGTATATAATACATCCTTATATAGATTGTAGATGTCCTTCTTCTAGATTTAAGTAATGTATCTACTGGGTGTCTCAATATACATGGGACCCATGTGACTTCTAATAACTCTACTAATATTAATGTTGTGTTCTTTTTTTTGTTTGGGATTTGAAAATAGGATAACAACAATACCTTGGACAAAAGGGAAAATCATTTTGTATCATTACTTATTTGGAGACAAAATCATTCAAAACTGTGCAAGCAAAATTTCACAGGAACTTAATCATCTCCAGAGAAGTCAAATTTATCATTGGGTACACACATTTCAAGTTACAGGGTCAGTAAACAACCTCAACAAGAAGGCAGAAAATCCCAGATCTGGCAAAAAGTAGACTGTAAGATGTCCTGACAATGTGGATGCAGTGAGGGATTCGGTTGGAAGGAGTCTGAAAAAGTCCCTCCAAAAATGTTCCCAAGAACTTGGTCTTTCACGTGCATCATTGCAAAGAATCCTAAAGAATGATCTTCAGCCGTACTCAAAAAAGAATCCAGATCAAACATAAGCTCACACCAGCTGACATGAAAAAACATTTAGTGATATGACAGTGGTTTGAGAGCAAGATTGAAGAGGATCTTGACTTTCTTGATGATGTTTGGTTCAGTGAAGAGGCACACTTCTGGCTCTGTGGACATATCAATAGCAATAACTGTGTGTATTGGAGGTGGGGAGCAGAAGTCCCAGAGGAGGTGGTTCAGAGGCCCCTGCACTGTGAAATACACGGCCTAGGTGGCCATCTCAAAACATTAAATAATTGTGCTGTTTTGGTTTGAAAATGCAGATGAGGAGGCAGTCACTTTTTACAAAGGAGTGTTACATTGATGTGCGGAACAAGTCTGGAGGCCACTTGGAACATGTCTTGGTGTGAACTGAGATGTGTCATGGTTCCAATAAGATGAGGTAACTCTACATACAGCCAACATCATGATGGAGTAGCTCAACCACTGATTCCCTAAACGGCTGATCAGTAGGCACAGTAAACCTGAGTGGTTTCCGCAATCACCCAATCTGACCCCCCCCTTCAGATTTTATCTCTGGGGGTTCTTGAAGGACAACATGTTTGAGAAAAATCCATAATCCATTGCTGAACACAAAGTTGCCAATAATCAGAAGATTCATGCCATATTGAAAAAAGAAAAAGAAGCACCAGGGTGATTGACAACTTTGAATGAATTCAAGTGTGTTATCAGCTCAATGGTGGTCATTTGGAATATGACCTGTAAAAAATGCATCCTTTAATCTGAAGACAACAAATCAATGTTTGTTTCAATTGTTATTATATCAGCTTCCAGGACATGCAATCTTTTTTTGAGTTTCCTGTCTCAGTAACAAATTATAATCATATTAATGGGTTGCATCTATTTTGAGACACCCTGTACTTTGTTCAGTATGATTTATGGCTTTTTGATAGGACAATCTACTAATTTGAATAAATCTACAAATTCAAATCAACTTATTTAAATTGCAGACTTTAAGAGAATTGATATTTCACTATAAAGATTGTATATTGCAAAAATCAAAGTTTGAAATTAAAAGACAAGACTCAAGAATTATGATAAACTAGAATAGGAATTGTTTTTATAATATTAAATTTAATGTGAGAAATAATTCTTTTTTTTTTAATAAATAAAGACAATTACAAATTCGGTACAGACCTAACTATGGAAGACCAGATAAGTAGAACAAATAATTGGATTTATAAGACCAAAAATTTCAACATTGATCGCCTTTTGAGGCCCGTGGCCCAGTGGATAGAGACGTTGAATCTCTACAGTTCCAGGTGAGCATTGTCAGAAGATAGTGGTTTCAATTCCTACCCAAGCTGTCCAGAGATTTACAAGGTCAAAAACGTGGTGCGATAGACAGCAACTATGGAAGGCAGTAATTACTGGGGATACAGTTACAAGACTCAGTGTTCCTATCTGAGGTCGCAGTTAATCACCTGAAGAAGGCCAGAGGTGAAATTTGGCCGAAATGTAGTGAAAAAAAAAAAAAAAAAAAAAAAAAATTACCAAGATGAGGACAAAAGTCTGCAATAAAAAAAAAAAAAATTAAAAATTGATTCTCAGATTAAGAAGCCTCATCTCAAAATGATTCCCAATAAAGACAATTAAATTTAGCTATGGGTAAATAGTAAGACAGATTGGGTTCTTCAGCCTTGGTGAGGCAACTAGTCTAGGAGAAGGAAAACTCTGAAATCAAACCTGTTAAACTCCGCTTAAAAATTGACCTTGTGTCATATCCTGCCTAAGCGGAGGGGTTGGTAAATAGGATTAAATTTAACATTTTTAGAAAAAAATAAACTTACAAATAAAGAAATTTTATAAATAATAAAATTGAAATTACTCTTCTATTATTGTAGTAGATAAAAAATGAAATTTTTACAAATTTAAATTTGTATTCTATTATTGTAATTAATGAATGATGAATTATTTTACAAATTCTACTAAATTTAGTACACTTCCCAAAATCACAAAAGCAATCTTAATAGATTATACATGAGAACTGACTGACTAAAATTTTATAAGAATGACAAAACAGTGAGCATTGTTGTCAAAATGATACTGACACTTCTCAGATCTTTATGGATTGCCATAAGAATTGCTTGAAATTTCTGGCACGGATTTGATATATTTAGATATCTTAAAGAACAAGTTACACATCTTTATTTTCGTAAAATTTTTACTAATATTTTCCAATTCTTTCATCCATTCTGATCACTTGACACTTTATCTTCAGTTTAATAAATATATAATCTATATCGAATTGTAATTAATAATTCAGATCCTAAAATCAGGTCAAATTTATTCAGTAATGTTCCAACATTAGAAATAATAATTGTTATTATTTTTTGTTTTAAAGATTTTTATCTGAATAGAAATAAATCAAATTAGAAATATCTAAAATCAGGAAAAGACATTTCACACAATAATTGTTTTTTAATAGATTATTTTTCCAATATAACTATGTATATATATATACTCATATACATACATACATTAATAGATACTTAACTAAACTAAGTTTTTTGTTTAGCACCTGAGGCACGCCAAAGGGGGTATGTTGAAGGGACCAAGCATTTTTTGTGATGGGCACATGTGTGTCTTTATTCCTATGTGAACCCCCTCACATTGAAACAACTTCCTGCCAAATCAAATCAAATCAAATCAAATCAAATAATGGCAATGATGGGGTACTCGACATTCCTAAAGCTCCAAGACGAGAGCCTCACCATGGTAGAATATTGGTTGACTTGCAAGTGGTCTCACATACAAGTAGATCCAGATAACAGTCATTTACTGGAGAAATATAAGGGTGAATAGACACCACTCATGCAAATGTGTTGGGCAGGTCCATCCAAGCAAAATGGACCAACCCACCTGCTGCATTAGGTACTCTCCTATAAATGAGGTGAGCTTATCTGGCTTGCTTTTTCCCCAAGAAGACTCTAGAAGGCAGCCATGTTAGCAGGTGAGTCATTTGACTTCTACAATCATCAGATTGTTTAGTATCATGTCATATCCCTGACATTCATGGTGGTGGTAGTAGGGGTTTACTCCTCTGCAGAGATGTAGTCAATGTCTTCTACAACCCCAGAAGACTGGACTGCCTTCATATATCTGGGAGAGTGAGAGAGACAGAGAAATAAGGTTGGAAATGCAATCCAATGGTATGAAAAAGACAATCTTGAAAACATCCGTAGAATAAAGATGAATTTATTGCCAAAAACAATTGACTTACAAAAGGGAAAATCATGATATATTGTCTTATAATTTTATCAATGAGAGCTCTTCCGTTTTTGAAGTTTATGTCTTTTCATATTTTATAATCTTTAGCTGCTAATTTGATGATGAAAGGGATATTGCATAACCTGCAATTTAAGCTGAGAGTATTAAAAAAATAAGAATAATTATCACATTTCACTCCCTAACATAGCAAAAACTTGTTTTTGGGAATAAATTCATTTTCATTCAAATAAGGATAGATAGTATAACTTTGATGCATCATGAAAAATAAGAAGGATTTGGTTTCTTTATTTAATAGCATATCAACCTTGATGGGTTATTTAATGGCATGCCATACTTGAGAACAGTAGATATACTATTTAAACCCTAGCTAGGGTGATAAGAGGGTTCATGCCTTTCCCAAGAGTATGAGTCCAAAAGTGAATATAATAGCATGATTGGAGCTTGAAGTTAGTTATTTTGAGGCTGAAGTCCAGAGCTTAAGTCATTACTACACAGGGAATTTCTTCAGAAGTAGAAGAGGACAAAAACAAGAAAATATTCTGGTAAAACAAACATGACATTGCAAAAATTGTGCTCTGGGCAAAAAATGAAGCAAGCAGTAATGTTTTGAGGACATTAGCATGGATTATCACTAAGGCTCTAGGCTTAAAGACTTCGTTAACACTCAAGGTGTTAGGAATAATGGAAGAATGAAATATTCAAGTCATTGAGGCATCAGATAATGTTAAAAAGAGACAGAAAATAAGAAATGAAAATGTTTTTATATATATATATATATATATATATATATATATATATATATATATATAAAATGGAGAAAATTTTTTTTTTAAAAAGTGAGTGAAATATTTGAAAATGCTAGAATCAACTGGGAAAACTAGAGACTGTGATTTGAGAGAGATGGTTGTTTGGTTTTATGATATATCAACCCTAACACATTATTTAATGCCAAATCCTATTTATACATATATATTAAATATATATGATTTGTAAATGAAATAGTTTGATGGTAATATTTTTTACTGACCCAGAGCTCATGTGTTTGCTCACAGTTAAATAGTTTCAAGTTGTTGGAATTCTATCATAAGGCTTAGTAGCTAAGGTGGCTAAGTCCATTCTCTGCACAGTGATTGGTTGCTGGCCCAGTGAGTGGACATATTAGTGTATATATACACCGGCTTGCTTCAGTCATGTTTCAGGTGTCACGGGTACACCCAGGCCTTATTACTTAACAGTTATAGGCTGGCTTTCCAGTCGATGGGCCACACTTTGGTCAGCCGTGCCTGCCAGGGGCGTGAATCTGGTCAGATGTTGGCTTGTTGACTGGAGACTTCCTCCAGCCTCAGGAGGCCATTCCCCCAGGCTTTTACCCACTTTGGGGAGTGTTAGGTTTATTCCCTGGCACCTGAGGTGCCCCTAATAAGGGGAATGCCAACAGGGCCAAAGGTATTTTTGGCAATGCCAGATACGTGTGGGCTTTGGCCCTGTGTCTGCCAGCTTGATGCTAGCTGGAGCCGCTGAGCCGGTAAGTGTTATTCTTGTTTATTCTGCATGTTAGAGTAGTGACTTCCACACAAGTATTGTCTAACATTAGTAATTCTATTTATCAAATATTTCTATCTAATTTAATACAAGGTATTTGTTTGCGTACAGTTAAATGGTTTCAAGTATTGCTATTAAATACTAATAATTTAACTAAATATTATTAAGTTGCATACAGGTAAATGGTTGCAAGTATAGAAAATGATTAAATATTTCTATTTGACCAATAGATCAGTTGGTTGGTTTTTATGGCATTTCAAACCTTCTAAGTTATTTAATGCCAAGTCCTGTTCATACATATATATTTATATTAAATATATGATTTGTAAACAGATAGTTTACCTGACCGATAAAATGAAACGCAGTTTCTTCCAGGCAGCGGTCATGTCGATACTGCTATATGGATGCACTACTTGGACGCTAACAAAACGGCTGGAGAAGAAGCTAGACGGCAATTACACAACAATGTTGCGAGCAATATTGAACAAGTCCTGGCGGCAACACCCCACAAGGCACCAACTATACGGCCACCTGCCTCCCATCACGAAAACTATCCAAGCTAGACTAACCAGACATGCAGAACACTGCTGGAGAAGCAGGGACGAGATCATAAGTGATGTACTCCTATAGACCTCCACATATGGCCGAGCAAAAGCAGGACAACCAGCTCAAACATACATATAGCAGCTATGTGAGGATGCGGGATGTAGCCCTGAAGACCTGCCAGAGGCGATGAACGATAGGGAAAAGTGGTGAGAGAGAGTCAGGGATATCTGTGCTAGCAGCACGACATGATGATGATAATGATGAAAGGTCATTTATTTGCACACAGTTAAATGGTTTCAAATATTCCTATTTAACAGTGATAATTCTATTTAGTATTAATCATTTGTTTGTACACAGTTTCAAGTTTTGCCATCTAACACAAATAGTTTTGTTTGCACACAGTTTAAAAGTTTCAAGTATTGTTATCTAACACTAACAATTCAATCTAACATCAGTCATTTGTTTGTGCACAGTTAAATGGTTAAACTATTTGACTAATAGATGGGACCTTATGAGGTGCTATCACTCCAGTTCAGAGGTGACCTGGGAGTAATGGCAATGAAAGAGTAGTACATATTCCCTAAAGCTCCAGGACAGGAGCCTCACCATCAGATCTAGTTTAATGTTATACCTATGATACAAGTTGGGGAGTCTCATGTATCAGCAGAGATGCAGTTGGCATATTTTGCAGCCTCTGCTGATTAGGTCAACTGTGTTTTGAGAGAGGAAGAGTAAATGTTCAATATAGTCAGAAAATAAAAAAAGAGGAGGACAAAATATGAGGAAAAATTGAGGATGGTATCAAGGAAATGTTGGGATGAAGATAAAAAAATTAGAAGAGAAGAAATTGATGAACTCGTAGAGAAAAAGAGAGGAAAATAACAAATGAATAAAAAAAAAATAGGGGAGATAGGGAGAAAGAAAAAAAAAGAAAAGGTAAAAAGGAAGAAAAAAGAAATAAAGAGAGAAAAACTAACAAGTTTAAGTGAACCAGGGAGTATTGGCAGTGAAGGAGTACTCTGTATTACCCAAAGCTCCAGCATTACTGGAGCCTCACCATCGGATGGTTTGATACTATATGCAAGACACTTATTGGGGAAGTCTTACCCCTCTGCAGAGATGCAGTCCACGTATTCTGCTGCCCCAGCAGACTGAGCTTAAGGTATCCTGGGTATGACATTAAAGTGCATCTGATGGTGAGATTCTACTTCTAGAGATTTGAGTAGCATGGAGACATCTTCATTGCCATTACTCCCAGGTCCACTCTTACCCTGAGTGGTAGTATTTATTGATGCCCTGTCTATGGATCAAATAGATATATTCCAAAATTATTCATATTCAATAGGATAATGGGCAAAAGAAAAAAATTTATGAAACAATACAAAAATATGTAAATATGAGCGTGTAATGGACATGATTCTCTAACCTCTAGACATGAAATAATCCTACACAGGTTGAAATGTTGTTAAAATCAATCAATTAAGCTAAACGTTAATGTCTCTTCTCAAAATTACAAAAGCAATCTTTATAGATTGACTAAAATTTATTAAGAATGGTGAAACAATGAGCCTAGTCATCTAAATGATACTGACACTTCTCAGATTTTACAAGGATCTTAAGGTGAATTTTGCTGAAGGAGTTGGCAATAAGAAGCACTGCTTAAAGTTGCACCTTTTTTTAGAAAATCAATTATGATGTGTCCTATCATGTTCAAGAAGATTGTCAGCATGACCTTCTTTACTGACTGCTGTGCCCAGAACTTTTTCTTTACCAGAGAGTAATTGTGTTTCTTCTCTATCAACTGTCTTTTTGACTCAGGCTCCAAGTGACAAACCCATGTATAGCCCGTTTGTAAATAAGTTTTTTTTACTAAAATATGTTTCTCTGTATAATGTACACATTGTTCTGTAAATTTCACATGATTTGAGGGGGGGTGTCCTCATGGAGTAATGGTTAAAGCGATGGACTGTGAAATTGTAGTAAGCAAGTTTGAACTCCAGTTGTGCTATTACGTTCACTTTCGGGCAAATACCCTTGGGAAAGGCATGAACCCCCTTATCCTCCCAGTTAGGGGTTAAATAGTACCACTACTGTTCTTCTAGGAGAATAGCTTTAGCATTAAATAACCTACAAAGGTTGTTATGCCATTAAACAAAGAAACCAAATAAAACCAATCATATGATTTGCTCTTCTCAGCCACCAAAGATTTCATGACAGACCTCTGTTCAAGCATGGAGTGCTTTTCTCAACTTGCCACGATTTTAAATAGCTTAAAAACAAATATTTTTGAGAGATTAAAATAATTTTTGCAATAAGCCAATTTAAAACACTGAAGACTTTACATTTATCAAAAAAAAAATCTATTTTGCTTTTTTAAAAAAAAAATATTCTCATTATTTACTGAAACACCCTTAATTACATTTTTCAGATGATTGTCCTCATCTTTGTCGCCATGTTTATCTCAAAGTTTCGTCCGTTGTATGCTCCGGCCTTCTTTAAGTGGTTGGAATGTCGAACTTAACCCTTTATTTTGCTTACTGGGGTAGACTGTTCTAGTTCCACGAGCCATGTTTAATGGATGTCAGTTATCTCCTGTTCCTTTCTGAAAGTCCTCTACTGCCTTCACCGGGTATTGAACTCACGCTCTTTGGGTATGTCACTGGATCTCACCAACACCTTTATCCACTGTGCCATGTGTCCTTGATTTGATATACATAGAAATTTTAAAGAAGAAGTTACATATCTCAATTTTTGTAAAGTTTTTATAAATATTTTCCTTTTTTCTTTTGTCATGAGATCTTATCACTTTATCTTCAATTTGATAAATATATAATCTATATCAAGGTGTAATTAATAATTCAGATTTTGAAATGTTGTCAGTAATATTCCAGCATTTAAGATAAGCATTGTTAGCTGTTTTTGTTTGTTATCTAAGATCAAGAAAAAACGGTTCATGCAGTAATTGTTTTTAAATAGATTCTTTTCTTTCAGAAAATAAATTTAAAATATTCATAATTAATAATCCTCTACATATATAGAAGAAAACACGTGACTTATTTGTCATCATCATCATCATCATCATCAGTAACAGCAGCAACCACTGCGAGTCCACCATTAAATAAAGGAATTTTCCAATCCATTCCATGACTTCATTAAGTTGTGATAGCCTCTTCTATGATCTTTCAGCATGTTGGAATGAGTCAGTGCTAACATGTGTAATGAATTAAGAGTTGAACTGAGATTATATGGACATTGGGACGTTCCACTATTCGAAGGTAACCAAGTCCATTCCCTGGACAGTGATTGATTTCTGGCCCAGTGGGTGCAATAGTAAACTGCAAGTGATCGTGAGGCTCCAGTGCTAGAAAGTGTGGAGTACCCTTTGACTGTTATTACTACCAGAAAGGTAGTACCCATTTGGGTTCCATATAGATTTGTTACAAACTTATTCATATTTGATAGGACTGAGTGCAAAAAAAAAAAAAGGACTCTGAAGAAACTATACAAAAAACGTAAGTATAAGCATACAATGAATATGATTCCCTCACCGCTAAGCATACAATAATGCTAGATAGGTTGACATGCCATCAAAATCAATCAAGGGCTTACCGTAGATTTAAAAAGAATTTTATTGTGATGGCAACATTACTTGATGCTACTGAAAACAAATGGAAGAGAGAAACTGGGTAGACTACACTATTTATTTACGAGGTGCATACAATAAGTCTCCAGACTTTTTCTTATGGGCACTTTTATTGATAGTACACGCATGAAACTCAAGTCCACTTCGAAGTAATCTCCTCCGGCTGCAATGCACTTGTTCTCAATTGTCTCATAACGACAGCCTCTGAGCTTAGGGAATAACCAAAAGTCACAGGGAGTAAGGTCTGGACTATAGAGTGGCTGAGGAATTGTCTTGATGCCCATCTTGGTCAAATAGTCTGTGACAAGGATGGAGTTGTGGACTGGTGGAAATGCCACTGAGCTGATTTGAAGAGTGCTGGCCTCTTCCAATGGAATCTCTTCCTGAACTCCCTTAAAACCTCAACATATTAACCCTAACCCTAACCCTTTGGCCAATCAACTCTGGTGTATTGACTTCCTTACTCCTTCCACACCTGTCATCATCCCTCACAGACTCCCTGCCTTCCTTGAATCTCTTATGTCACTCAAAAACCTATGCTCAATTCATGCAAGATGGTCCTAAAAGCAGTCTGAAGTATTCCATACGTTTCTCTGGCATTTTTTCCAAGTTTAAAACACAATTTTATTTTATATCGTTCTTCTAAAATATCAGATTGCCTTTTTGAAATTCCCCAGGTGTGACAATCAGGCTTTAGTAGGGTGCATTCCAATTGCTGTTGTAGCTGTTCATTTGAAGCTGAAATCATAAAAATTGGTCAGTCATCTCATAAGATGTATAGCAATAACATACTGAAATTTCAAGAGCCTACGACAATTTTAAACGCCCATACGAAAAAAGTCTGGAAACTTATTGTACGCACCTCATATATTACTCTTTCTTTGCCTCTTTCACAGTGTTCCTTCTGGTTTCTTCCCTCACTATAACTTTCAAAACTTAACCCCTCTTCCTTCTCTCTGTTCCTTCTCTCTTTTTTCTATTTCCCTTTCCAAATTTAACTTATCTACTTTTTCTTCTTTCCATCATCTCTTATTCAAGTAATTTAAAAGGATTCCAGTCCACCAAATTCTCATGGTCTCAACTCAAGAACACAACCCATGCTACCATTTTGATTCTATAGTCAAGAAGTGTCATTTTACACATAAATAATCCCATCAATTATGACAAGAATTATGCTAGTAAAATATTAAAATTGGCAAGATTATTGAATTAATTTATAAACCTGTCAAAATATTTTTATATAGTTTTCTTTCCTTGATTTTATTTTTTCTTCCAATTTCTCTAATTGGAAGTTTTTAATATTGTCTACAAAAGGAGCTTGTTAAGAAATTTAGAAAAATAGTTTGCCATATTTTCTAGTCTTTGTTTATTTTCCATCGGATTTGTTTGATTTTCTTCTTTTTCACTATCAATCGAAGAGCGAACATTTTATTGTGGCAATATTCAGTCAAATATTTCAATGGAAACAAACAAAGATGTCCGATAGTTTTCGTAATTAATGCTGAAAATTAATTCTTGATGTATCACTTTGGCTGTCATTTTATTTTCTTATAACTTGTTTTCCATACATCATTATCGTCATCGGCAAGGCATGCTGATTGTACAGATTCTTTTGTCCCTATCGGCCATCATGCTTGATAAGCCCCCTAGACGGCATCCTGTGTCTGCACAGTGCAGATGGATGCTAGTTTTTGCTGGTCATCCAAATGGTAAGTCCATGAGTAGTAGTCCATAGGAAAACATCACTTATAAAGTCATCCTTACTTTTCCAGCAGTGCCCAGTATGTTTTGCTCGTTTTACTCGGATGGGTTGCAAGATTGGAAGTAAGTGATCATACAGCCGCCATTTTTTTTTCATGGTACCATTCTCAGGATTTGTTCAAAACAGCATGCATCATCTTTGTGTAGTTTGCACTTAAGTTTTGTTCCAAATGTTTTGTTGAAGTTCAAATGGTGCAACCAGACAGTAGTACGGACACAGAGCTTGGAAGAATTCCAATTTTATTTTATCTGAGACATCTCACTTCCATATGGTCATTAACCTATCAATACCAGTCTATTTTTTACCTACGTGTATGTTGATATCATTTTCAGTAGATGCGATATAGCTACCAAGGTATGTGATCGCATTTCAGAGGTTAGTTATTTAATGAAGAAATGGCACCATCTTGTTTGAAACACATGAAGTCTATTTTATCTGAGTTCATTCCTCTTGTTGTTTGCTCCAGACTAAACATTAGGTTCCCATAGCAACAGCCACCTATGATGATTCTGTTGTTCTGATTTAAGAAGTGAAGGATTTTAATTTGCATATCATTTTAGTTTGATTCATATAAATATTTGTGGGTTATTTGATACCGAAGTAATCCTTGAGAAGGAAAACAGTGGTACTATTAAATCCATAGCAGCAAGAAATAAGGGGATTAACATTTTTTCCAAAGGCATTAGTCAAAAAGTGAACGTAATAGAACAACTGGTGTTTGAACTTGTTCACCACAAAGTACTCACCATTGCATTAGGATTCCAATGAGCATCCACTAAGTAGACAAGAGGACAAGCCATAGCCATATATCTCTTGAACACCTTGTTTGAGCAACAAACTTTAAAAATGATTTCCCAGTTTTAATCATTTCTATGCCCTGATAAACAAGGGACACCTGAAGAAGGCCAGAGGATACAGGAGCCGAAACATTGTTGTTGGAATTTGTTTGTAATGCTCGTCAGCTGTGAGTAAATACTTGTTTGCGTAAAAAAGCAATGCTATTGTTGAATCACGAAACGCACTTGTAGTCAGTAGCTAGGCTAAGAGCAAAGTCTTTAGCAAGGCTAGGACTAAAGTAAGTCAGTCCTCAATGAAAGAGCTATTCATGGCACATTGGGAGATTCCAATGTGCACACATTGGCCAGTCCATTCCTTGGATTGTGATTGGCTAGAACATCTCATTGGATATGTTTGTTCATAAATACCAACCCTGTCCAGTTCAATCATTAGTCTTGAGTATGCTGGACCTCTGGTAAGTGTTGCTGTTATTATTGTAACTATTATTGCTGTTGTATATTGTTGCCTTCTACAGCTATGACTTGAGGTAAGATTATATGGACATTGGGGCATTCCATTGCTCTCAAGTGGCTAAGTTCATTCTCTGGAAAATGATTGGTTGCAGGTCTAGTGAATGCTTGCTTAATATGTTACAGGTTTAGTATTGGGTTACTGTCCATTTTATTTTTTGTCTGCCAACTGGGGCTGTTGAACCGGTTTTTGTTGTTTATTCTGCACATTAGAGTAGTGACTTCTACAGTTGTGCTTCAACTAACAACAATAAAGATGAGGATAACAGTCTGAAAAATCACACAATATTGCACATCAAGCTTCATCTCAAAAATTCAGAAAGATAAGCCCTAACTAGGTACGGTCAATGGGAGAATGGTGGACATTTATCTATTACTATATCCACACTGAAAGCAGTGGCTGATCAGGACTCAAGAAATGGGATCATCCAGATGCAGGAATGGAATATTCCAGCATACCATAAATACTGATTGCTTGACGTACGTACCAAGCCGGTCGTAATTGGCTAGTCTGCCATTTATGCTACTCGTCACAATAGTATGCTGACTTGCTCCATTGAACCGTTGCTGTGAAATATGTGGGCCATGATGACAAAGGGACCCCCCCATCTATCATCTTGAATCAAAGCTTCTTTATGCGGATGACATTATCTAAAGGGGGAAATCAAGAAAAAATCATTGTTGAGGTGGGGATCAAAAAATCAAGTCCGATGCCGACTAGCACACCAATTCTTTTTCCACTTCTTGCCTAATCTGCTGCTTCAAGTTACCAAGCAAAAAAAATCAGCTTAACTTTCCTCACACTACAAAGGAAACACACAATCACTGCCCAGTTTAACTTTAAAAAATTGGCCGATAAGAACAAACACAGCTTTTTATTAAGAAGGCGATTTTTCTCATTGGTCGCTCAGTTAGGGAGAAAAGAAAATTAGCCAAATTCATCACTTGTAACGAAATCACCATCCAACTCATCATTCTCGGCAGGAGTTAGGGTTAAGGTTTAGAGTTAGGGTTAATAATCATTTAATCTTTTCTTTCTTTTTTCTCCCCCACCTACAACAGACCACATAAAAGACACAAACTTTTTTGGGGGGGTTTTCTTTTCATTCTTCACATTCTTCACACATGTTAACAACTCATGATATTATAGAACAACAATAAATAGCACTCACCTTTACAAGCAAAAAGTAACATGGCTGCCTCCTTGGAAAAGCTAGCCAGCTAAAGCTCACCTCTTTTATTGAAGAGTGCATGAGCAGCATGTGGATTGGCTCACTTTACAAGAATGGACCAATATTTGCATGAGTGGTGTCCATTCATCTACTTATTCTCAACCAAATTACTCAGAGGGGTATTTCGGACACCACTCTACTTGAGTTAACCAATATTCGACAGATATGAACAGGGGAAGCTAAGCAAGGCAGCATCAAGTACTATTTTTTGAGTTTTTGGTATGACTCAACTTGGGATTGAACCCCAGTCTGCCAGACCATTGGCAAACATTCTACTCAGGGCAAAATAGTGGCATTCATAGGAATTTTATGAGTGCAGACAACCAAGATTATCTCATGTATATGTTCTCTTTCCTGTATCATCATATTCTTTTCCCTATCCCTTTATATCATCACTGCTTGTCTATGTTCTAATGCAAATGTTTTTACAAGAACCTTGTTCATCACTGAAAAAAATGCATAGCCAGTGGTGGTAACTATGAGGAAGAATAGTGTCTTATAGCTGAAAACTTGCTCTTTCCAACAGTATTATTGTACTTTCTGTATCCAGTGTAGTTTCCATATGGAAATAAATTAGTTTTATTTTTAGAGCATCGTTCATGTTTTTTTCCAATTGAACATATGTCATTTCACTTCATCAGGGTTTTAGTAGGTTTCTTCATTGAGTGAATAATATATTTTGGTGATTGTTGCACGCCTGGCAATGCAAGAGTGAATTTATTGTACAGAATGGCTGGACGATGATTGTGGCTAGGTAGAGCTCCCTAGAATAATACTGTTTTCTTCCCTTTCCCTTCCCCCCAAAAACTTTTTGGGCCTTGTGTCCGCTTAAAACATCTACTTTTTTTATGTTTTAGGAAATGGCATCCCTTGTAAATAAAAAGCTACGAAAATGAGTTTTCTTGTGTTTTGTATCGTTTAAAATAACATCTGTTCAATCAAACTTCCAGTCATTCGTTTTGTGTTTGATTATTTTATTTGTAATTCCTGAGCAGACATTTTAACTACCCTCCTTTATGGCAGCAAAATGTGGACTACTTGTCAATGGCATAAAAAAAAGCTAAACCACTTCCAGATGATCTGCCTGAAGAAGATTCTTGGTATGAAATGGCAAAAACACATTCCCAACACCCAAGTTTTAACTAGAGCTTCTCTTTCCAGCATCTACACTATCTTGATGCAATCACAGCTTTGTTGGGCCGGACATGTTGTCTACATGAAAGATCACCACTTCCCAAAGAAACTGCTCAATGGCAAACAGTCTCAGGGCAAGTGCTTCCATGGAGGCCAAAAAAAGTGTTTCAAAGACACACGGAAAGTCTCCATGAAATCTTTTGGTATCACCCTAGTAGTCTAGAATATTTGGTGCAGGAAAGAGACAAGTGGCGTGAAGTTGTCAAACATGGAGTGAAAGTCTGTGAAGCCAGAAGAAATGTAGCAACAGAGCTATGCAGGAAACTTAAAAAAGCACTGCCGCATCAGCCACTGCCGCCATCATTCCTTGTTCTCACTGCCCAAGACTCTTCTGTGCACAGATT
>OY757928.1:85002230-85112230 GCA_963585895.1 Sepioteuthis lessoniana
TGAAGTAAATGGTTACTTTTTTTTTTAAAAACAGCCCAGGGAAAGGTTCTGATTTTGTTGAAGTATATCGTGAAGAGAATCAGATTGTTTTTCTTTCATGTGGATCTCCTTAGATGATAAACTCTTTGTACTGACAACTGTTTCATTATGTTCTCTTTAATCTCATCCATGGTCAGAAATATACCTTTCAATGACAGCTTTAGCTTTGGACAAAATCAAAAGTCACGGGTAGCCAAATCTGAACTGTAGGTTGGTTGGTTGACTGGGTTTTTAAGCATATCAACCCTTGCAGGTTATCTAAAGCCAAATCCTCTTTATACATATATGCCTATGAAATATACTTTTTGTAAACTAATAGTTTGTAGGTGATATCTTAAACAAACCTGAGCTCATTTATTTGCACACAGTTAAATGGTTTCAAGTATTGCAATCTAATACTAAGAATTTTATTCCCACAAATGGTTTCAAGTATTGCTATTCCTCATTAATAATTCTTCACAACATTACTTATTTGTTTGCACGCAGCTAAATGGTTTCAAGTATTGCTATGTAACTCTAACAATTCGATTTAACATCTGTCATTTGTTTGCACACAGTTAAAAGGTTAAACAGTTCTATTTGATCCATCAATGAGACCCTAACAGGTACTACCAATCTGGCTTAAAGTGGACTGGGGAGTAATGGCAATGAAGGCATACTCCACATTCTCCAAAGCCCCAGGACTAGAGCTTCACCATCAGAATGTTTTGTGTCATATGTAGGACACGAGTCAGTAGGGAGTCTTACTCCTCTACAGAGATGAAACACGTGTATTCCACAGCCTCAGTCGACTGGGCTTGAACAGTATGAGAGCTGACAAAATTGATATTAAGAATGCAGACAATGCTTTCATTGTGTTCCCCTTAATCTCATCTCTGGTCTGTGTATCCCTTTCAATAGCAGTTTTAGCTCTGGACAAAAAGAAAATTTGGACGTACTTGAGTGTTGCAATGTTTTTTCAAACGTCACTGCACAACACATGAAGAAGAGGCAGGTGCATAGCATAAAAATGTGATTGTAACACAAATAAATTCACCTAATGGTATATTACTGAAATGTAACCATCTGCCACTGACTCTGAGGTGATGTTGTGAAACCCATATTGGGATTATTGCAGTTTTGCAGATACGAATCAAAGTGAACAAGCCCAAGATGGTGTCACAAAGGAAAAGGAAAAAAAAAGGGTCAGACAAGTTTTCAAAGGTCTGCTTACTTAACAGGGGGAGTTGGTGTGACACTCTGGAACCTTTCTGTAATTCTCCCCCAGCCTTGAGTGTGGCAGAAATCCTAGCCTGCCACTGCTATATTTTTTGACTTGATGTGACACAGTCCCAAGCTGACCTCTAACAACTAGTTTTCAAAATCTAACTCATATATATATATATATATATATATATTTATATATACATGGAGTCCAAAATTTCCTTCCATTTCTGGATATGAACCACCCAAATTTAGATACAAAAAAATGGTTCATCTTTTTTCCTCTACCTGTTAGCACGAAACGTTTCACAAAAGAGATAAAAATGAATTTCACTTATCCTAAAATTTGACCAGCATTACCACACACACACACACATACATACATGCACGCATACTCCTTTGCCTCTATACAGACATATACATGCCTACATCCATCCATACGTGTGCTATGAAATCCACACTAACACACATTCAGACCCAAAACACACTAACTCGACACACCTACATGGATATATTTAGGTCTACACACGCATATCTACAACCATGTTCAACTTGAAACTACACACATATATATATATACATGCATACACCTAACCTTACATACTACCATACCAAAGATTCATAGTGTTACATTACTACCAACTGAGAAACCCCATGAGAAAGTATTTGTACTGATATTCACAGTAAAATCCCCTATGAAAGGTCGCCAAGTTATAAAAAGGCTACACAACCATTTCTTGTTTTTAAGACATTATATAAATATATACATAATTACTGTATTTAAAAGTTGCAGTGTTTACAAAGAAAGTGCTCAATGTCTGAGGTAGAGCATAGAGGTAGTTTAACACAGAAATTAAAACTACATATTGGATCTAAGGGTTCATAATCTTGCAATAAAGTTGTAAGTAAAGTTGGCGACCAGAAGGCTCCCTTTTCAATAGCTACTACACCAAGGTGTAGGAGAGGGCACTATTCTTTTCCCTGGATTGCTCCACTTTATCCTCAATATGTACCTTATATTGCTGAGTTAAACAACGAGGTATCAAGAACCATTTTAAAAGTCTATGATATGACGTGACCTGGGATTGAACACAGGTCTCCTGGACCACTGGCGAATACTCTACCCACATGAGAAATGAGCTGAAATACATCTTGGCATATCATGAGATGGCTGCACATGGAAAGCATGGCATATAAAATGGAATCAGACTTGCATTAGAGAAGATGTTTGAACAATGAAATAAACAAAGATATTTTTGAAAAAATTTCACTGTTGGTTATAACATACTAAAAGGATTAGAATTCATTAGTATAATTTAAACAAAAATTTTTTTAGATACACATATAGTTGTCATGGAGGTGTCCTAGCTAGTATAATAGAAACCTATTTTCATGAGTTATTTTACTTGGTTAATCTCATTTTCATATAGACTATCACTTCCTTCTATTTCATTTTTTAATATTGCTGACATTCAAAAACTACTAATCTATTTAAAATTGAAATTATTAAATTTTGCATATTTCTGTATTACATTCATGCCTAGAAATAAGTACAGTCATCCCATTTTTTTTATAAAAAGAAGTAATTTTCTTCAAAACCAAAGATGCCAAGATTATTTTGGTTGCAACATTATACAATTAAAATGTATTTATTATTAGGTATAGTTAATTAACAAACTCTACAGTATTGAAAGCAGAAATAGAAATATATATATATATATATAAGTCCATGGATAAACTCATGAGAAATAGTTGCACTCATCCAACTGAAAACATACACACTTTCTCACTTGACATTTGTTTTGGGTGTGAACGCTATGTTAGGCTTTTTTAAATGTAGTGCTGATTTGTATACCTCTTTAAGAGGTTGTATATAGAGAAGGCAGTGGCAAGTGACATGCAATAAAGGTGAGAACAGAGCAAAGACAGATGTGCAATAGAGGTGAACAGATCGGTAACAAGCTATTTCAGCAGATATGGAAGGCCATTCTGAGTTGAAGATAATTTACAAGTTTGGCAGGTTGGTTGGTTGGGATTCATGGCATATCAACCTTTGTGGGTTATTTAATGCCAAATCCATTTTTATACAAATAAAGTCCTATTTCAAACCATTCAGTTGAGCATAAATACACACTTTGATTGTCAAAAACATTTGTATTTCGAGCTATTCAGTTTAGACAAACCGTTCTAATTAAACCAATTCAGTTTAGTATAAGTATAGATTTTGTTTACACACAGTTAAATGTCAAAACAATTCTATTTAAAAGAAATTCAGTTTAGCATAAATATAGTTTCATTGTCAAAACCAGTTCCATTTCAAACAATTCAGTTTAGCATAAGTGTGCACTTTAGATGTAAGTACACAGTTCAATTGTCAAAAACATTTCTATTTCAAGCTATTCAGTTTAGTCAAACAGTTCTAATTCAAAGGATTCAGTTTAGAATAAGTATAGTTTTTGTCTACATATAGTTAAAGGTCAAAACAGTTCTTTTTCACGCAATTCAGTTGAGCATAAGTACACAGTTTGAATGTGAAAACAGTTCTATTTCAAGTAATTTAGTTTAGCATAAGTATGCAATTTAGTTCTATTTGACCCATTGATAGGACCCTATAAGCTGCTACCATTCTGGGCCACAGTGGACTTAAGAGCAATGGCAATGAAGGGGTACTTTGCATTCCTCAAAGCTCCAGCATTACTGGAACCTTACCATGAGATTGTCTAGTGTCATATCCAGGACACTCGTTGTGGAAGGGGGGAAGTCTTACCTCTTTACAGAAATGCAGTTGGTGTATTCAACAGACCCAGCTGACTAGGCAAAAGTTTGACAGGACTGCATTTGTGGTTGAATGGGTTGAGAAGGTAGAATTGGTGTGTGACCTTTTGGAAGTGAAATGGCTTGATCATGTCATTCCCTCATCGACTAAATACACCTTTTATATCTACTTTGTGAATATAATCTCCTATATATATATATATATATATATATGAAACATTTGAACAGTATACAAATAAAAAAGATGCCACTTAGAAAAGCATGGTGTTCAAATTTGTTCAATTTTTTTTTTTCAAAAGACTCTTTGGCACTCAATACACTTATTCTATCAAGTTTTCCAATGGTTGAAGACTGACGGAAAAATCTTTTTATTGGAAATTCTCCTTTTGATATAGTGTGAATCTGTGTTGCAGTTTTTCTCTTCATGTCCCCAACATCCTCAAATCTTACCTTTGATATGATTTTTCTGAGTAGCAAACAAGAAAATGTCTAACATAGATAGAACCTGAACAGATACTACTAACCCAGACGAAAAGAGTAATCAAACCTCTCCTGAGTGTTCGATGGTTAGGTTCAATGAGGTTATTTGATTTAATGGCATATAAACCTTCGATGATTACTTTATGTTAAATCCTGTTTTTTATATATATATATATATATATATATATATATATATATATATATATAATTTTTTTATTATTTTATCCATTAGATCTGAAGAAGTCCTGTTGTTTTTGGTGTTATTGATTCATATCAATACTCATAAAAGGATGGAAATAAATTTATAATCTTAATGTGACCAGTTTTTGTTTTTCTAAAAGGAATTATTGCTCTGTAATGTCAGTTACATTGAGCTCTTTACCAGGAAAATTTAAATGTTCATAGTTGAATTATTTTTTTTGTCCTAACGGAATTATTCCCAACTCCGGTTTAACTGGACTGAATGATATATATATATATATAGGTTTGAATTTGATTACTATCTGATTTACCCCTCCCTTTTCTAGTCAACTTGCATTTTTTATTTTTTTCCTCCTCTACATTACACAGTCCTTGCCCCTTGTCCTTTCTTAATTGTGTCCTGAGGACCGAAACCGGTTAGTTGTACAATTTTATTAATTTAAATTATTAAAATTGGGCTCTTTTTAAGTATAATATATATATTTATATGAATTGTGAGGAAATAGTTTATAGGTAACATTTTTAAATGAATTAGAGCTCATCTGTTTGCATACAGCTAAATGGTTTCAAGTATTGCTATCAAACACTAATAATTCTATTTAATACAATGGTTGATATGCTATCAAATCAAACCTAATAGGTACTACCACTTTGGATCAGAGTAAACCTGGGAGTTATGACAATGAAGGGATATTCCACATTCTCCAAACTCCAAGTCTAACCATTTGATTGTTTAATGTCTTATCCAGATCACTCATTGAGTGGAGGGTCTTACCCCCTGGCAGAGATTCAGTCAGTGTATTCTATAACCCTGGCCAATTAATAAAGATAATAATGATAATAATAATAAACCTTGTAATATTCAACAACAATAGAAAGAGAACTTACCGAATTGTGGACTTTGCTGTCTGAGCGGATCACAGAGTATAATTGAAAGAAAGCGAAAAGAAGGATAAGTACATGGCCCTTGCTTGGGAATTGAAAAAAACGGTCAAAGATGAAAGTGTCAATTATAATTGTAATTGGAGCTCTTGGTACAGTTAACAAAGGATTGATACGAAGACTGGAGGACTTGGAAATAATGGAACGGGTGGAGACCGTCCAAACTACAGCATTATTGATATCGGTCAGGATGCTGAGAAGAGTCCTGGAGACTTGTTTGTAAAGAGAAATTTGAAGAAAACATTGATCTATGAATCTTGAATGTGTTATCATGCAGAATACAATGTCATTATCCAGCATATTAACCATTACGCCACAGGGACTCTCATCCTTCTGGAATGGTAGGTAAATGGTTAAAATATTTTCCAGAAATTAAGCAGTTGCTATATCGACTATGGAATACTATATGAGAAAAAGAACTTTTTAAATTAGTGGAATATAATAATTACATTTTAAAAGAAAACATTTCTTCATCATCACTACTTTATAGACAAAAGAATTTGAGAAAATAAATAATATAAATTACTTTGTGGAAAAGTTATTGGAACATAGTAATTATTGAACTAGGTAAAAGGTAGGAGAGTTGGAGAGAAAATTAAGTGCATTACCTATATATATATATATATATATATATTGAATATAGCAGTAAATAAAAAAAATAAAAAATAAAAAAAAATGAAGACTTTCATACACAGTAATAATCATGGGATCAAATTTTTTAAATTGGTGAACTGCCATATATATATATATAGTGAACAATGAGAATTTTCTTTGGTTTATTCCTTCATTTCTGTCCAACTTCAGCTAGGATCAGAATATAATAACTGTTGTCTCTACCAAGGATGAAAATGTTACCCTCCAACATTTCTGCCTCAGAGCAGACTATAAATAATATCTCTAATGACAGAAACCTCTATTACAAAAATAATAACAGGGGACTAGAAGAATAGAAAATTGGAGGACAGATTGAGACCATTCAGACTAGAGCATTCTTAAAATTGACCAGAATACTGAGAAGAGTGCTGGAGACCTGAGGAGACTAGCCATTGCTCAGACTCCAGTGAAAGACCATCAGCTAACCCTGGTGCGATAATCTTGCAAGGAAAATAATAAAGATAATAATGATAATAATAATAATAATATCAAACCTTGTAATAATCAACAACAACAAAAAAGCAAGAGAACTTGCAGAATTGTGGACTTTGCTGTCCAAGCAGATCACAGAGTAAAAGTGAAAGAAAATGAAAAGTAGGATAAGTACCTGAACCTTGCTTGGGAATTGAAAAAACTGTAGAAGATGAAAGTAACAATTATACCAATTGTAATTGGAGCTCTTGGCACAGTTAACAAAGGATTGGTACAAAGACTGGAGGACTTGGAAATAATAGGATGGGTGGAGACCGTCCAAACTACAGCATTATTGAGATTGGTCAGGATACTGAGAAGAGTCCTGGAGACTTGTTGTCACTTAAACTCCAGTCAAAAATCATCGGCTAATGCTAGAGTGAAAAACTTGAAAAGAAGTAACAATAATAATATTGCCATCTTTTGGATTTTGCTGTTCTAGCTTACAATAGAGTGAAAATAAATTGGACCTAGCAAGAGAACTGAAAAAGCTGTGGAATATGAGGGTGACACCCATTGTAGTTGGTGTGCTTGGAACGGTCCCAAAAGGCTTGGACGAAAGGTTTGCTTTGGTTTGTAGGGGTTTATGGCATATCAACCTTTGTAGGTTATTTAATGCCAAATCCATTTTTATGTAAATAATCTGTTCTTTTTAAAACAGTTCAGTTAAGCACAAGTACAAAGTTTAATAGTCAAAAACATTTCAATTTCAAACTATTCAAGCAGTTATATGTAACAATTCAGTTTAGTGTAAGTACACTTTCAATGTCAAAAACAGTTTAATTTCAAATAATTCTGTTTAGCATAAGCACGCAGTTTAAATGTAAGTACAGTTTAATTGTGAAAAACATTTCTATTTTGAGCTATTCAGTTGAGTCAAGCAGTTCTGATTCAGCTAATTCAGTTTAGTATAAGTACAGATTTTGTTTACACAGAGTTACATGTCAAAACAGTTCTATGTTAAACAATTCAGTTAAGTGTAAATACAGTTTTAATGTCGAAAAACATTTCTATTTCAGATAATTCAGTTAAGCATAAGTATGCAGTTTAAATGTAAGTACGGTTATTTAACCCATAGATAGGGCCCTATCAGGTGCTATCACTCCAGGCCATTTATGGAGGTGCCCGTGGTGTAGTCGTTATCGTCATAGGAAATGGACATGGCGACACGAGTTCAAATCCTGGACGAGACTGATTGCATTTCATATAGCACTAATACCCTTGGGAAAGGTATGAATCCAATTATTCTCCCCCCAGCTATGGGTAAATAGTAGGACAGACTAGGTTCTTCAGCCTTGGTTAGGCAACTAGTCTAGGAGAAGGAAAACTCTGAATTCAAACCTGTTAAACTCCACTTAAAAATTGACCTTGTGTCATATCCTGCCCGAGCGGAGGGGTTGGGTAAATAGTATCACTCCAGGCCAGAGTGGACCTGGGAGCAATGGCAATGAAGGGGTACTGGGCAATACGCAGAGTTAAATGTCAAACAGTTTTATTTCAGATAATTCAGTTCAGCCTAAGTACACAGTTTAGACGTCAAAACAGTTCTATTTTGAGCATTTCAGTTCAGCACTAGTACACAGTTCCAATGTCAAAACAGTTCTATTTTAAATAATTCAGTTTAGCATAAGTACACAGTTTACGTCTATTTGACCCATAGATAGGACCCTATCAAGTGCTACCACTCCAAGCCAGAGCGATGGTAATTAAGGGGTACTCAGCATTCAACAAAGCTCCAGCATTACTGGAACCTCACTCTCAGATCGTTTAGTGTGATATCCAGAGCACTCATTGGAATGGGATCTTACTCTTCTGAAGAGAGGCAGTCAGTGTATTCTGCAGCCCCAGCTGATTGGGCCAAAAGATTGAAGGAATTGGAAATCAGAAGAATCTGGACCAGCAAGAATAATAAGAGACTAGCTGTCACTCAAACCACCAGTGTTACAGTTTGATGAATAAAGAAAAATATGTCAATAAAACTGAAAAGAGATGGGTTTATGGTGTACAATTAAATAATTGTTTAACAACAGGCAGAGACATGCATCAATTGACCAGTAAAAGAAGCTGTTTTAACTTTGTATACAATCGTCAAATGCACGTTCCTGTATGTCATGGTCGATTTAAAGTCCTTTCTTATTGTCTTTTACGTGTATCTGTTCTTCTGATTCCTATAATCCTACAATGCACTGTCCACAGGAAGCAACTTCCTTTCCATCCCACAGAGGGAATCACTTTCATATCTTTTATTAGGTCTGATCCCTAACAACCAGCAAATGCTGATTTTGGTTACTGAGTTTCAGTGAAGTAGAATTTTGTAATAAATAACACCTAATGATGTCCATTTTGTTTTTCCACAAGAAATGGTAAGATTAAGGCTTGACGGCAACAACACAAGAATGCCGCGAGCAATATTGAAGAGGTCCTGGAGGCAACACCCCACAAAGCAGTACCTGTATGGCCACCTACCACTCATCATGAAAACTATCCAAATTAGACTAACCAGACATGCAGGACACTGCTGCAGAAGCAGGAACGAGCTCATAAGAGATGTACTCTTATGGACCTCTTTCAAATGGCCGAGCAAAAGCAGGGCGACCAGCTCGAACCTACATACAGCAGCACTGTGAACATATGGGGTGTAGCTCTGAGCACCTGCCGAAAGTGATGAAAGATAAGGAGAGATGGTGAGAAAGGGTCAGTGATATCTGTGCTGATGGCACGACAAGATGATAGTGATACTGATGATGATGGGTGATACTGGTGATACTGATGATGATGCTGGGTGATACTGGTGATACTGATGATGATGATGGGTGATACTGCTGGGTGATACTGATACTGATGATACTGATGATGGTGATTACTAAAATTTTCATTAAGATAGTAATTCAAACATGACCGTACCAAAAGTTTAGTCAACATTTTACGCATCTCTAGATCCACTTTTAGTTAATAAAAAGAAAACAACTGGCAGATTTTGCTCTTCAAGCAGAGTAAAAACAAAGTGAAAAGCTAGGTAAATACCAGGATCTTGCTAGAGAGTTAAAAAACTTATGGAACACGAAGATGACAAGTCTTTCCTTCTATTTCTCTCACTTCTTCTCTAACATAAAAAATTTGCAAATAAATCAAATTTTGGCATTGAATAATCCATAAAATCTTTAAACAAATAAACCAAAACTTTCAAGTCTTTTCTGCAATTTCTCTCTCTTCTCTATGAAGATATTTACAAATGAATCAAATTTTTGTATTAAATAACCCTTAAATAGTTGATATGCCATTTAACTAATAAACCAAACCAAATTACTCTGGTGCCAATTATTGCCTTTGCTTAAGAAAAGTCTGCAGTTTTTCTTCTAAAGTTCTTTATTTTTTTTTGTTAGAACGGAAGTAATAAAGCTGAAACATCATTTTGGTGGTTGCATAAAGATCTGGCACTTCCAGTCCATTTATGAGCTTGGTCCAGTGCCAAGAAATGAAGTGCGGTAGATATTTGGGCACAAAAATCAATAAAGATCAGAGATTTGAATGAACATCAATCAAATGCATGCAAAGAGATATCCACCCAAGTCACCTTGAGAAGAAGAAGATGAAAGATGTCATTGTAAGGGACACTAAGTCACTTACCTTTCTAATTCCCATTCAAAATACGATGTTCAGGTATTATCTCGCAACCACTTTAAAAATTTACTTACTCTAAAGCCATTAACCCCGAGAAATCAATATTTACACATTTCTTACTTAAAGGCCACCTAAAATGGCCATCAAGTATGATCTCAAGCTACACCCTATTTCTAAAATTTGGATAATGGTTAATTGCAAGTAAATACATAACCATATTTACCAACCCTTCCGCTCAGGCAGGATATGACACAAGGTCTATTTTTAAGCGGAGTTTAACAGGTTTGAATTCAGAGTTTTCCTTCTCCTAGATAAGTTGCCTTACCAAGGCTAAAGAACCCAGTCTGCCCTACTATTTACCCACAGCTGGAGGAAGAATAATTGGATTCATACCTTTCCCAAAGGTATTAGTGCTATGTGAAATGCAATTGGCCTCGTCCAGAATTTGAACTTGTATCGCCGTGTCCATTTCCTACGATGATAACCATTACACCACAGGCACATAACTAAAGAGAATTACTCTATTATTAACATTTAATAGTTATTTCTCTTGAGAAATCAACACTGGTAGAGTGTTCGCCAATGGCCTGGGAGACTTGGGTTCAATCGCAGGTTGCGTCATACCAAAGACTTTAAAAATGGTACTTGATACCTCCTTGCTTAACACTCAGCAATATAAGGTATGTATCAAGGGTAAAGTGGAGCAATCCAGGGAAAGGAGTAGTGCCCTCCCCTGCACCTTGATGTAGTAGATATTGAAAAAGGAGCCTTCTGGTTGCCCTCGACTATAATCACCAACAAAGGCAAACTGCATAATATTATCATTAACTTGAAAACTGAATAGAGTATAGCCTTCTTGTAGAAATTAAAGAAGTCAATATTCAAGCCTAAGTAGAAGGCCAGAATTTGGAACACTGATTTTCTGGACAGGAAAGACTTCTTCAATTGAAAGATTTGTACAGGACAATCTTTCATCTTCACTTTGTTCTTATACGATACTAGGCTGATCTTAGTTTCCGCTTTTGAGCAGGTGCAGAACACCAGCTTACTTATTCGCTGTATTGATGTCTAATTGTCGCCTAAAAGGCCTTAAGTCTAGTCACATGTGGTCTCATGTCATCTTCGGTAACGTCACCAATCTCTTTCTTGTCTCAGTCAAACCAGCAACTGAATGACACCTGCATATGTGGGGTCATGAGTTTGACCCTCTCCACCAAGCATTCAGTTGTCTACCAGCAACTCACCGTCACTTAAATTTCTCTGTTGTAGGGAATTTGCTATTTATCAGAGCTGTCTCATTCATTTTTCTCATTATTAAATACTTTTGTTTGACAAATAATAAGATTATCAGCTCTTGATGGACTGTAATATTTGTTTGATAAGGAACAAGGATTGTTAGAAGAGGCTTGGGTGTAAAGCCATCTATTATTTAATAAATAAAAAGCTGGCATATATGAAAAAATAAACAGAAAAAAACTCCACCACATTCCACTACACTTTATCATACAACTATAGCTGCAACATTATAATCACTTCTGCTCCTGGATAACTGAATGATTTTAATGGCATGTCAATCTGTTTAGGGTTATTTTCTACCTAGACTTGTGTTCATCGTACATTCATACAAGGTTGTATCAAAAACAAATAATTCTTAAACAGATTTATTTGACAAGTCTTTCCTTCTATTTCTCTCACTTCTTCTCTAACATAAAAAATTTGCAAATAAATCAAATTTTGCAATTATGGTGCCAATTATTGCCTTTGCTTAAGAAAAGTCTGCAGTTTTTTTTTAAAGTTCTTTTTATTTTAACAAAAGCTAACAGTTTGGTTTTGTTGGATTTTACAGCATAGCAACCCTTGTAGGTTTATTTAAAGCCAAATCCTGTTTATACATATATATATATAAATGATTTGTAAACACATTTTGTAGATAACATTTTTAAATGAACCTCAGCTTTTTTTTGCACACAGTTAAATAGTTTCAAGTATTGCTATATAACAGTCACAATTTAATATCAGTCATTTGGTTTGGTTTAGTTTTATGGCATATCAACCACTGTAGGCTATTTAATGCCAAATCCTTTTTATATGTCTATATTGAATATATGATTTCTAAACACATTTGGTTGATAACATTTTTAAACGAGCCTGAGCTCATTTTTTTTGGCACACAGTAAAATGGTTTCCCTTATTTTAATATAATATGAAGAATTCTATTGACTATTTTTTTTCATCATACATTGTGTGAAAGCATGTGTGATACCCTGCCCTCATCAGCCGCCAACCAGGTGGGGGATAACATAGTTTCAGTAGCTCAATCATTTGTTTGCATATAGTTAAATGTTTTCAAGTATTACTATTTAACACTAGCAATTCAATTAAACATCAGTCATTTGTTTACACACAGGTAAATGTAAAAACAGTTCTATTTCAAACAATTCAGCTTAGCATGTCATTTGTTTGAACTCAATTTAAATGTCAAACAGTTCTATTTGACCCAGATAAGAGTAGCTTCATGATCAGATGTAGACTAGTGTCATACTAAAGATGCTTTTTGGCTCCTGGGTGAACACAGATGTATATTATATGTATTTATATATTTGTAAATGTCTGAATGAGTGAGTGTGGGCACAGTTAGCATATATATATATATATATATATATATACACATAGATGCATGTGTTTGAGTTTTGCTTAATGGCATATCAGTCTCTGTGGGTCATTTAATACCAAAAAGGTAAGATTGATTTCATCTTCTATGTGGATCTTAGGGTTTAGGGCATGAATTTTTATAATAGTATTTGATTATATTTGGTTAAATTTTAGTGAAAAGGTTGATTTGGTCAAATTTTGGTGAAAATGTTAGATTTTTATTTAGAAAACTCAAGATGTCCTCTGCTTCGGTATTTTTAAAAAGGTTCTTTATGTTGCTTGTCAAGTAGTATTTTGGGCAAGTTTATCTGAAACTGTTGCAGTTTAAGAGAATACGTTTTAATGTGAAGAGGACTTTGCACAGTGAGCATATTGGAGTGTCATAATTTACAAAGATTTTGCCTAGATGTCATACAAGGCCATATGAATGGGGTTCCCAATAAGACTTGAACTCACTCATCTAGGTTTGCTAGTCTAGCTTTTCTTCCCTTTTTAAGAGGTGTGAGTGGTTGATGGAGACCTTATCAAGAGGTACAATCATACTGCACATGCCTTATCCCCACTTCATAAGGGCAATACAGTCTCCATTCAAAACCTAGATAGCCATCAATGGGACATAGCTGGGCGAATAGTAGGGATGCTTCCCAACTATCAATAAAGAATTAGAGTTGCAGGATCAGGTAGAATAACCCTGCAGAACCGTATGTTCTTAAGGAAACTTAAAGCACCCGTAATCAAGACCCCCATACCAAGTGCCTTGCTTGTGTCCCCAGAGCCAACGATTGCAAATATCAGTAAACCACATCAATCAATCAACCAAACAACCAGGAAATGGTGGCACTACATTGCAATGTGACCTGGCATCCCAGAGCCCTACTCAATCACCGTCATCAAGCACCAGAATTCCCAGGGTGCTATCTTGACTATTTCCATACAATCGGCCAGGTAATAAGGAATTGATTCCTCCCCAACGACCACTATGTTTCCACATTGGGGAGAAGAGGGAGTCAAATGACTCACCTGCTAACATGTCTGCCTTCTTGAGTCTTCTTAGAAAAGCAAGCCAGCTAAGCTTATCTCATTTATAGGAGAGTACCTAATGTAGCAGGTGGGTTGGTCCATTTTACGAGGATAGACCTGCCCAACACATTTGCATGATTGGTGTCTATTCACCCATATATTTCTCCAGTAAATGACTGTTATCTGGATCTACACTAGTCTACTTGTACGTGAGACCACTTGCAAGTCAACCAATTTTTTTACAGGTGTGGCCAAAGAGAAGTCTGGAAAATATAACTTCTTTTCTGTTTCTTCAGTAACCTGCTGGCCACTAACCAATGGTACCTTGTATATGGTGGAGCTTATTGTGTACTTGATTATCCTATAATTTTTGGCATTTGTCATGTATAAATTTGTTAATAGTTGGTTTTAGATTTGTGTATGGGATTTTTTTTAATTGATATGTCTATCAAGAGTGGTTTTTTGCCACTTTGTCTGCTCTTTCATTTCCACGGGACATTGGCCCAGCGGTTAGAGTGTTCGCCAATGGCCCGGGAGATCTGGGTTCAATCCCAGGTCGAGTCATACCAAAGACTTTAAAAATGGAACTTGATACCACCTTGCTTAACACTCAGCATTATAAGGTACGGTTCAAGGGTAAAGTGGAGCAATCCAGGGAATGGAGTAGCGCCCTCCCCTACACCCTGGTGTAGTAGCTATCGAAAAGGGAGCCTTCGGGTCACCCTCGACTATGGTCGCTAACTTTACTTTTACTCATTTCCACGTATACCAATGTGGCTTGGTATCCAGGTGAAAAATGATGCAGTTATTCTTAGAAAGAGTATTCATTTTATTTAGGAGTTTTGTGATGAGAGTTGACGTATCTTTTTTTCTGTTATGCTAAGAGGACTGATTTTGAGTCTGAGTAGATCCTATTTACCCAACCCCTCCGTTCGGGCAGGATATGACACAAGGTCAATTTTTAAGCGGATTTTGACTGGTTTGAATTTGTAGTTTTCCTTCTCCTGGACTAGTCTGTCCTACTATTTACCCATAGCTGGAAGGAGAATAATTGGATTCATACCTTTCCCAAGGGTATTATTAGTGCTATGTGAAATGCAATCAGTCTCGTCCAGGATTTGAACTCGTGTGGCCATGTCCATTTTCTACGACAATAACAATTATACCACAGGCACCTCCAATTTCGAGTCTGAGTAGATGATAAATTTGGAGGAAGTGTAGTAAGGTATAATGTTCATGGCTAGGTCAATGGCTGTGACCTCTGCACTATAGATTGACGATTAAATTTGGGTGTGTATTCATATCAAAAGGGTAGCTAAACCTGTTACGGAGATCAGCAGATTTTAATAGATGATAAAATAGAAAAAGAATTCTCAATAGGAGTGAAAGGATTAGTTTATAATATCCATTATAAACTCAAGACTTTGGTGCTATTGCGGACAGGTTAGTAGATAAGAATATCATTTTTTTTTTTAAGTACTTTAGTTGGGCGGTCCATGTGGGGAAAAATAGCTTTTTTAAGAAGCCCAAACTGCATAAATTCAAGGAAGCAATAAAATAGATAAGCTACAGCATAGGGCTGGTTGTGCTGACCCTCGTCCATTGAGGCTAAATAGAGCGGGGACTGCAGAAGTACCCAGCAGTTAAATAGTATAGGATCATCAAGATAATAAGTACTTTTTGCAAAGTGTCACACGCACCCTTCCCTGACCAAGAAGAACGCAAGGAGAAAAGAAACAAAAAGAAATAATAATCTTGGAATTTGTTTTGGTATTCACCCTCTACCCCACCCCTTGTGAAACTGACTTGAGGTTTGTCCAGTTTCAATCAATTTTAGAGGCTGAAAAATTTCCTTATAGAAAAAAAATCATTATATGAGAGAAGAGGAAAGACATTGGCTATCCAGTAAGATAGGGCAAGCTGCAATAAAATAATGCTGCATAACATAAAAAATAAATAAATGACCTTAGAAATTTAAGGAATTTGAAATCTTTTTAGCTTATTTGTTTAATGGCATATCAAACTTCATGGGTTATTTAATGCCAAGGCTATACTTGTCAAATAATAGCAGTGATACTATTAAACCCACAGCTATGAGGATAACAGGGTTTATACCCCAGGATTGGTTGGTTGGTTGGTTTTATGGCATATCAACCCAGTAGGTTATTGTTAAATGGCATATCAAACTTTGTGGGTTGTAGGTTGTTTAATGCCAAAGCCATACTTGTAGAAGAACAGTTGTGATACTATTTAACCTATAGCTGAGGGGATAAGGAGGTTCATGCCTTTCCCAAGGGTATTAGTCCAAAAGTGAACGTAATAGCATGACTGGGATTTGAACTTGCTTACTTGGAGGCTACAATCCAGCAGTTTCATCATTTCACCATGAGAACTCCCCCGACCCAGATCTTTTTGGTTCTAACAATGTTAGCAATTTTAGTAGATGTCAACAACGTAGAACACATTGAAGTTTTAATCCAAGATAGCAAACAGCACAAATTTTGTAATATAGCAGTGGGATTTGATTTTTTTAAGTCAGTGGTCCACACAAGCTATTTATGTACTTTAACCTTTGGCCGGGAGACTTGGGTTCAATCCCAGGTCGCGTCATACCAAAGACTCAAAAAATGGTATTTGATATCTCCTTGCTTAACACTCAGCATTATAAGGTACGTATCTAGGGTAAAGTGGAGCCATCCAAGGAAGAGAGAAGCACCCTTCCCTGCACCTCAGTGTAGTAGCTACTTAAAAAGGAACTTTCGGGTCACCCTCGACAACGGTCACAAATTTTATTTACTTTTTTTTACTTAAGTAAGAAAGCTGTTCTGGAAATGCAAGGCCCTATTTGCCGATGGCATAATTGTTTTTATAGAGTTGATGCAAACATTTTAAAGCAAATAAGTTTAATAGAATAATAATAATAATAATAATAACGATAACACTCATTGGCCTAGGGATCCCAACTAGTGTCCAGTTGGCAATCAAAAATAAAACAGGCAGTAATACAATAGACATCCTGTGAATGGGTAGAGTGTTCGTTAATGGTCAGGGAGATCGGGGTTCAATCCCAAGTCGAGTCATACCAAAGATTACAAAAATGGTACTTGATGCCTCCTTGCTTAACACTCAGCATTATAAGGTATGGATCAAGGGTAAAGTGGAGTAATTCAGGGAATGGAGGAGCACCCTTCCCTACACCTCAGTGTAGTACCTATTGAAAATGGAGACTGGTTGGCAACTTTACTTTACTTATATTTACTCAAAGACCAGCAGCCAATCACAACCCAGGGAATGGACTTGCCCCTGTGCACACAATAGAATGTCCCATAAGATAATTCTCCTTCTTGTCGAGTTCAGCTTTAGATCTGATTCACAAATTTTGCCAAACTCCATAAGTTTCAAACTCTTTGAAACTGTTGCACATGGAAAAGAGATTTTCAGAATTTTTCAATTTGGTCCGTTTTCAGTGGCACCAAATCAAAGATTGGGATAGATGTGAATATCTTATTATTAAAAAATGTAAACTCACCTCCAGATGAGGTTTAAGAATATTTATAGTTTTCTATGGATTTGATGTTTCTGTGATGAGTTATTCAGATCCAAATATTGAAAAATATTCAATATTTTTTTGATTTTTGATTTTCTTGCATTTTTAAGCACACCATCAAGTATAAAAGCAGCCCATTAAAGTTAAAAAGTAACCCATTAAAGAATAAAAGTGCCCCATTAAGTATAAAACCACCACATTAAAGTATAAAAGACATTTCTAATCAAATGGTTTTCAGTTGACTATAAGCCTACAATCAGTGTGGAGTAGATGGGATACTTGGATGTTAACAAAACGGCTGGAGAAAAAGATAGACGGCAATTACACAAGAATGCTGCTAGCAATATTGAACAAGTCCTGGAAGCATCATCCCACAAAGCACCAACTATACAGCCACCAACCTCCCATCACAAAAACTATCCAAGTTAGACGAACCAGACATGCAGGACACTGCTGGAGAAGTAGAGACGAGCTCATAAGTGATGTACTCATATGGACCCTCAAATATGGCCGAGCAAAAGCAGGATGACCAGTTCAAACATACATACAGCAGCTCTGTGAGAATACGGGATGTAGCCCTGAAGACCAGCCAGAGGCGATGAATGATAGGGAGAAGTGGCGAGAGAGGGTGAGGGATATCTGTGCTGGCGGCATGATATGATGATGATGATGGGATGGGATTCTTTTGCTTGATTAAGTGCTGCTAAAACTTTGATTTTTGAAAAATCTTAAACCTAATCCTATTTCAAAATACAAGCCTTCAAAATTAAAAAAAGTTCAAAAGCAGAAATTTTCAGAAATTCCTTAAAACTTTAATTAACCATAAAATAAGAGGTTGTAATTTTCAGGATTTATTTCTTATATATAAGTAAAAGTAAAGTTGGCGACCATAGTTGAAGGTGACCAGAAGGCTCCCTTTTCAATGGCTACTACACCAAGGTGTAGGGGAGGGCACAACTCCTTTCCCTGGATTGCTCCATTTTACCCTTGATACTTATATTGCTGAGTGTTAAGCAAGGAGGTATCAATACCATTTTTAAAGTCTTTGGTATGATGCAAACTAGGATTTAACCCACATCTCCCTGACCATTGGTGAACACTAATAATATATATATATGTATATATATATTATAAGAGTGTTGGTTGTCACTAAATCAATTTGTGGATATGTGTCGAACCAAGTGCAATATAATATGGAGAGTGCTCAATATCTAGGATAGAGCTATTATATAACAACAATAATATATATATATATATATATATATATATATACATATATCTAATCCATGGAAAATATTCTGCAACTCTGGGTTTCATGGAGTTTTTTGCAAAACAACAATCATCAGGCAGTTAAGAAGATCTTCTTAACAGCCTGATGAGTGTTGTTTTGTAAAAAACTTCATGAAACCCAGGGTTGCAGAATATTTTCCATGGATTAGATATACAAATATATATATATATACACACACACACACCAACCAAGAAATAAGTTTGTGAACCTTCAAAATGGACATTGGGTGAAATTGACTAGAATAGATCATATAATCATCCACAAGAAGTCGTGATAACATCTTGGATTCCAAAGCGAGTGACTGAAGTTCTTCGAGTATTTATACATTGATAGGACAAGTACATCAATCTTAATACCAATTACATGGAAAAGTAACATAATAGTACTGGTAATATATTCACAATGTTGGACTTTAATTTTCATACATCCCTTGTACAAACTAGTCACAATCTTGTACATTGAGAGAATTATTATTTTGAGGAAAAGAGTTATGCTATTTCTTACAATATTTCTATCTTGCTTTTAAGGGAGGATATTAAATAGATATTCTAACGTTCCTTCACTTCCAGAATTGCACAAAATTTATTAAGTGCGATTGGATAGGAAGAGCAATATACGAAGGTTGCTCGGATAGAAAGTTAGTCAAGCATAGCCTTCGTTGGACAGTGTTATGATCAATAAAAGTTTTACGACCAATAAATGAATTCATTAATTTACACTAGTCCACTGATGCAAGTAGAAGATGGCCAGTTGTTGTTGAAGAGGAGGAAATAGAATTGCAGATATTAAACAATATTGTTATTGGAAATGGACTGTAAATAAGGCTGTTGCAAATTGTACATTAGACTGTGACTAAATTTAAAGGAAAGTTGAATAGAAAGAAGCTTTATTTTGCAGAAGTCAGTTAAATTTTCATTTAATCACATTATTTATGGGATAACTTTAAATAGATAGAAATTTAATATGTGGGATAATTTCAAATGTGTAATAATGTTAATTATAGGATAATTTTAGATGGAGAATATTTTTAAAATGTTTTTAAAACATGGAGTGATTTTAAATAGAAGATAATTTAAAACACGAGTTAATTTCAAACGTAGAATGATTTCAACAATGCGATAATTTTAAATAGAGAATAATTTCAAAAAAGATATAATTATGAATAGAAGATAATTTTAAGTGTACAATAATTTCAAATATGAGTTGATGTTTTATGGGAAAATAATTGTAGATATAGAATGAGATATGACAGCACCCATTTGAAATTTCTTTCACAATGGTTTGGTTTGGTTTGTTGGGTTTTATGGCATATCAACCTTTATAGGTTATTTAATGCCAAATCCATTTTTATGTAAATAATCTGTTCTATTTAAAACAATTCAGTTTAACAAAAGTACACAGTTTAATTGTCAAAAACATTTCCATTTCAAACTATTCAAGCAGTTATATGTAAAAATTCAGTTAAATGTAAATACAGTTTTAATGTCTTAGAACAGTTCTATTTCAAATAATTCAGTTAAGCATAAGTACGCAGTTTAAATGTAAGTACGGTTTATCAAAAACATTTCAATTTCAAGCTATTCAGTTTACTTAATTCATTTTAGCATAAGTATGCTGTTAGTTCTACTTAACCTATAGATAGGGCCCTATCAGGTGCTACCACTCCGGGCCAGAGTGGACCCGAGAGTGATGGCATTGAAGGGGTACTCCACATTCCCCAAAGCTCCAGCACTGCTGGAACCTCACCATCAGATTGTTTAGTGTAATATCCAGGACACTCATTAAGGGGGTTTTACCCCTCTGCAGAGGTGCAGTCAGTTTATTCTACAGCCCCAGCTGACAGGGCAAGCTTTCACAATGATTCCAGAACATAATTAAAATTTTTAAAATTATTCTTGAGTATTTTCTTGTTTTTGATTCTTTAAAAGATCATTTCCATGAAATTCTGAAAGAATTGTTAATAAATCTCAAACTTCCGGGCACAAAAAGGCCATTATCTCTCGGAGAAGAACAAAAATGAGGTGAGGAAGGAAGTCTGCCATTTCCACCTGTTACATTGTTTACCAGCAATACAGCTTATAGTTTGGTTGGTTTTATGGTATATCAACCTTTACAGGGTTATTTTATGCCAAAGTCTATCTTCACAATCACTTTAAACAAATGAATGCTTCATAATCTCTAACAGTTCTATTTGACCCATATCTTAACAGATATTACCACTCTGAGTCAGAGTGGACCTAGGAGTAATTTTGATGAAATGATGACTCTACACTTTGCAAAGCTCCAAATCTGAAGCTTTATCACTGGATGCTGTCAAGTGGTACACCCAGAAGTCAACGTTTTGAGAGGGTCAAGGAGACAAATAGATCTATTTAACATAATGTTTAAAATTATTTTGAACTACATAAATATATTGGCTCTTAAAACATTGATATTGTATCGACTTGAAACCATAATTTTGTACAAATTATTTGAATTCATCATCATCGTGTTGTGCTTCTAACTCAGATTTCCCTGACTCTCTTTCACTATTCATCTCTATCATCCATCGCTTCTGGCAGGTCCTCTAGACTACAACCTGTGTCTGTACAAAGCTGTTGTGTTCTAGTTGGTCATCCAACACTTGCATGTCTGTGTGATGGGGCCCATAGGAGAACGTCTCTCATGAGTTCGGCCTTACTTCTCCAGCAGTATCCCGCATGTCTTGTTCATCTCATTTTAATGGTTTTCGAGATGGGAGGTAGGTGGCCGTACAGCTGCTGTTTCATGGGATGTTGCTTCCAGAATTTGTTCAATATAGCTCATAGCATTCTTGTGCAATTCCTGTCTTACTTTTCCTCTATACATTTAGTCTGCATCCATGTTGTAGAATTGACACGAATGCTGCTTGGAAAAAAATTAGGAATAATTACTGAAAGCCAAATAAAGTTTGCAAATTATAAGTATGCAGGAGAACTATGTGAAGATGTTGCATGCTGTTTTGAATAGATCTTGGAAGCTGTACAGCCACTTACCTCCTATCTCACAAACCATTCGAGAAACATGAGCAAGACATGCTAGGCACTGCTGGAGAAGTAGGGACAAAATTCTAAGCAATGTCATCCTATGGACTCCTATGCATGGACACACCAGTGTTAGCATATCTGAAAATACATTCATTAGCTCTGTGTGGATACAGGGTACAGTCTAGAGGACTTACCAAGAGCAATGACTAATAGGGAAGGATGGTGAGAGAGAGTCAAGGGAATCCATGCTGTCGGCACACCTTGGTGATGATGATCTATTTATTTATTCAGTTGAAGAATTTTCATGCATTTTGTGGTTTACTGATTAAGTCTTAATTTCCTGTAAAAAAATTTCCAAATATTTGCTCGACCAAGATGAAGATCAAACTAGGTGATTTGTTTAAAACCATATAATTTCTTTTTCCCCACCAGCATTAGCTGTTGGCTGTCACAAGGGACTAGGTAACAGCAAGTCTCCTCTGTTCTCCAGGACTCTTCTCAGGAGTGATATGGTTTGGATGGTCTCCATACTTCCTTAGATTTCCAACTGTCCTAGTCATGGACTGACTATAATTAGTATCTCTATCATCTTCATATTCTATTATTCCTGGGGGGTTTTTCTTCTCCAGCAAGGTCCAGGTATGGGATGGCACTGTTCAATCGCAGACAAGTCTTTTTTCCTTCTTGTCAACTAAAACTAAGTCTGGTCTTCTGGATGGGATTGGGCAATCTTTTTTTATCTAAAAATCCTACAGCATTTTGTGTATGTATTTGCCCAACCCTTTCACCACAGGCTGGATGTGACACAAGATCACTTTTTAAGCAGAGAAAAGCTGGTTTGAATTTAGTTTTTCTTCTCCTAAACTTGTTGCCATATGAAGGCTAAAGAACCTAATCTGCCGTACTATTTGCCAATAGTTGGAGGAAGAGCAGATGGATCCATACTTTTCCAAAAGAAATTAGCACAAAGTGAAACAGCTAGTTTTCTATAAGATTTGAACTCAGGTTGTCTCTTCCATTTTCAACAAAATGACTGTTATACAAAACACACCGTGTAATTTTTGTGCATCTCATTTTCCAAGACAGATTCAAATTAGAAGTTTCTGGTGTCTTTGTTAAATGACATTAACCTTCATGGGTTATTTAATGCCAAAGCCATTTAACAAACAGCTAGGATGGAGATAAGGGGGTTCATGCCTTTCCCAAGGGTATTAGTCTGAAAGTGAATGTAATAGCATGACTGGAGTTTGAACTTGCTTACCTCAGATATCTAAGACACTTCTTATCATCCAAGCTGATTTTTGCAATGTCGTAGTTTGTAGGGTCTTGATTCCTCCATACTTAATATTACACTCCAATTTCCATGTCTCCACCAAGGCCTGAGTAAAATATTCTATATGAGGTCCTGTTAAGGTTTTATTCATCTTTAAAACAACATTTCCCTTCTATTTTTTTGGTAAATTTTAATTAAATCTGTTGTGGACCAGTAAAAGGTCCGGAAGACAGATACAAACTCGGGATTATGTGAAACAAGTATATTGAACGAAAGTATAAATACAGCATAGATAAAAGAGTGTTGAACGTCAGTCTGACTGCCAAAGTGTTAGGCTGGAGTTAACTTAACACCGAGATGAATATTCTCCCGGTATTCATAGTAATAGGAAGAGTTCATTATAGTCCATAAGGTAGGTATAACAAAATCGAAGACAAAGACAAATTAATTTGAATAAATGGGAAGAATTTGCCTTTAATGACAGCCAGATTTAATAGATAGACTTATTTGATAAATTGTGTTCATCATGGAGATATTTTAATCTATGGGTATCTAACAAAAAAAAAAAAGGAAAAAAGATCAATGATAATCAGCAAGAAGATATACTGTTGATAATACATGAATTTCTAAAGTCCAAAACAAAAAAAACAAAAAAAAAAAATTAATGATTTACTTTTCTTACTAAAATAATTATCCAAATATAATTAAACATTATTAATTAAGTCTATAGGTAATTCTTGATGGTTTGGTTTGATTTCTTTGTTTTAATAGCATATCAACCTTTGTAGGTTATTTAATGCCAAAGCTATTCTCCTAGAAGAACAGTAGTGGTACTATTTAACCCATAGCTGGGAGGATAAGGGGGTTTATACCTTTCTCAAGGGTATTTGCCCGAAAGTGAACGTAATAGCACGACTGCAGTACGAACTCGCTTACTACGATTACGCAGTCCATCGCTTTAACCATTACACCACGAGGACACTCCTGGTAATTCTTAAAGCTGGAAATGTGAAATAATGAGGTAACATTGTTTGGTTTGGTTTTATGGCATATCAACCATTGTAGGTTATTGAATGCCAGATTCATTTTTATACATATAAACAGTTCTATTTCAAACAATTCAGTTTAGCATAAGTACACTGTTTAAATGTCAAAAAATAGTTCTATTTCAAACAATTCAGTTTATTATAAGTACACAGGTTATATGTCAAAAACAGTTCTATTTCAAATAATTCAGTTTAGCATAAGTACACAGTTTAAATGTCAAAAAATACTACTATTGCCAACAATTCAATTTAGCATAAATACACAGTTTAGTTCTATCTGACCCATACACAGTGAACTTAGGAGCGATGACAATGAAGGGGTATTCTGCATTTCCCAAATCTCCAGCATTACTGGAACCTCACCATCAGATTATTTAGTGTCATATCCAGGACATTGATTTGGAGATGAGGGTCTAACCTTTTCAGAGAAGCAGTTGGTCTATTCAACAACCCCAGCTGACTGGGATAAACTTTGTTAAGTTAGGAATAAAAATCCAGACAAAAAACAAAAATATTTAAGTCATCAAATCTTTTAAGTATCGCTCAAATAAAAAAGAAATATTTCTCTATAAAACTTGTTGAAATACGAAACACACTTGTAGTCAGTAGCTAGGCTAAGAGCAACGTCTTTAGCAAGGCTAGAACTAAAAGTAACAGTCTTCAATGAAAGAGCTTATTTATGGCACATTGGGAGATTCCAATGTGCACACATTGGCCGGTCCATTCCTTGTATAGTGATTGGCTAGAACATGTGATTGGCTATGCCTGTTCATAAATACCAACCCTGTCATTAGTATTGGCTATGCTGGACCTCAGGTAAGTGTTGCTTGTTATAATTGTCACTGTTATTGTTGTTGTACATTGTTGCGTTCTACATCTCCCCTCCCCCCCCACGGGTGGGCCGGGTTGCTTGGGAGGTGTGTCTCTCTTTTATGCCTGGTTTGTTATGTGGTAGCAACCTAGAGAGAGCTCGGGGAATCCTTGATGCTCGAAGTCGTGGGGATATGTGTGTGGTTTGTTGTTGGGGTTTGGTTGCTGTGCATGTGCTATCACAGGGAGACAATAGGGGATGTGTGACTGTAGCATTAGTTGACGGGATTCTTGGTCCTAGTGTCGCACTTGGTATCGGGGTTGGTGTAGGCTTGAGATTGCACTTTTTGAGGAAGCGACGGTTCCTAAGTGTAATTCTTCCGGAGCCATCAACCCTGATTTTGTATTGACGCTCAGGTAGGGCGGAGATTATCTTTCCTGTGGTGTTCCACCGGCGATTAAGCGGGTTTTGAATGGTGACAGTGTCACCGGCTTGTAATGGGCATAGGTTGTGAGTATGCCTGTTGTATCTTTCTACCAACTTAGCATTGCGTTTCTGAAGAATTAATTCGCGGCGTTGCGCTGCCGCTATCCATTCAGGATGTGGTTTGTAAAGGAATGGTTGCGACGGGATGGAATCCCGGAGCCGGCGGTGGAGTAGTAGTTGTGCCGGTGATAGGCCAATACCTTGAATTGGGGTATTTCTATACTGCAAGATGGCCCGAGCGGCCTTGTCATTGTCCAGGGAACCTTGAGTGTCTGTGTTCCCATTGACTATCCTCTTTGCGGTTTTTACTGCTAGCTCTGCACGGCCATTGGACTGGGGATATGCGACCGAGGATCGTCTGTGCTTTACACCCCATGTCTGAAGGAATTCCTGGAATGCAGTAGAGGTGAATGGTTGGCCACCATCTGTGCTGATTTCCTCCGGAGTGCCATACATTTGAAATAGTTGTCGACAGATGGACATTAATTTTGATGTTGTGGCATGGCCTGGTTTCAGATGATATAATATGAGCCAGCCAGTCAGTCTGTCTGCGCAGGCAAGGTACGTAACGTGCCCAACGTGGAATATGTCCATCACTATTTGTTGGAATGGCCATTCTGGGGATGGTGTCATGGTGATGGGTTCTCGTGGTTGGCTAGGGGCGATGGTCGTACAAAACGAGCAATTCGCTCTAAAGTTTCGTATTGAGGCGTTCATTCCCGGCCAATAAACGGAGTCATTCGCTCGAGCTTTCATTCCATCTACGCCTTGGTGGGCTGAGTGTAGGCAGTGCAATATCTTCTTTCTTAGGGGCTGTGGTATTACAATTCTTCTGTCCATTAATACTAGCCCTTTGTCATTGCTAAGTCGGTGTCGCACCTCCCAGAAATCACGGATGTCAGGTTCTGTGAGGTTGCGTTTGGGTGAGAATCCCTGGTTAATCGCATTTATCAGGGTTGTATAGGTCTTGTCATTTCGACCCGATGCCCGAATGTGGTCAGGGGTTATAACAGTGGTGTTGTTATCAATGTTTACTGCAGCTTGAATGGCAGCTAATTCCATTGCAACATCTCTGCTGTTAGAAAGGTGGATATCTTTGGGGGATGGGTTTGTGGGACATATGCTAATGAGCGATTCCACTGTAGCAACTGGGTTGCGGGAAATGGCATCAGCGCCCCTGTGCCACTTGCCTGGGCAATGTTGAATTGAGAAGTGATATCTTAGACACTTCTCTTTAAGTCTGAAGAGGCGTGGGTTGTTTATTTTGTTCTAGGGTCTCCAGTGATCCCGCTTTAGCCAACAAGTCTGCTTGTAGAGCATCGTTGGCTATACCCCGAATGAACTGGTCCTTAACGTATATGCCAGATAAATCGTGGTCACAGTTGGGACATATGAAGTTGCAATCCCTTGCTCCTGACCTCAGTCGAATCAGGTAATCACTGACAGGCTCACCATCGCCTTGTGCAATAGATGAAAAAGAGATTCTGTGTACGATGGGATTGGACTTCATCGTGACCAAAACCTCAAGCATGTCTAGCAGTTTGTTTGGGTCTGCATTGAAGAACTCAGGATATGTGTTGATGATTGAGTTCTGGACAGTTTCTTCGGCGCAGTTATATAGTTGGACGTTCATTTGTGTGTCAGAAAGGTTGGTCATCTTTGTGAATACGTCCCAGTCAATTTTGAATTTCCGAAACTGCTGTGGTGTCATTCCTGAGTTAAGCTGAGGAGGCTTGGCGGTCGGTGTTACATGAGTGGTTGGTGATGCCGGATTTTCTTTGGCCAACTTCAGTATGATGAGTACTTCTCCCATGTTCTTTATACCGAGCTCCTTGAGCATCGTTCGGTCCAGCATGTGTATAGTGTCCCTTGTGATGCCCTCGCTTGAGAATGTCTGTGCATAGATCTTTGCAGAGGCCGTGGTTATGCCTGCATTGGTAAAAATGCTCTCCCAGTCAGTCAGGTCGTATCCTGTTCGCAGCGCCATGTTGAAATACGAAACACACTTGTAGTCAGTAGCTAGGCTAAGAGCAACGTCTTTAGCAAGGCTAGAACTAAAAGTAACAGTCTTCAATGAAAGAGCTTATTTATGGCACATTGGGAGATTCCAATGTGCACACATTGGCCGGTCCATTCCTTGTATAGTGATTGGCTAGAACATGTGATTGGCTATGCCTGTTCATAAATACCAACCCTGTCATTAGTATTGGCTATGCTGGACCTCAGGTAAGTGTTGCTTGTTATAATTGTCACTGTTATTGTTGTTGTACATTGTTGCGTTCTACAAAACTCACTGAAATTATTCATGAAAACGATATTAACTTCATAAAATTATCTAGAAAATCTTGTTTTTCTAAAAGGTAACAAATACCACTGTAACCACTCGTGAGATTTTTTAATTAACAAAAATTATAAAATGAATATTTATTCATGACTAAAATTCCCATTATGTTTTTGCCCGAAAGTGAATGTAATAAGTTATAAAGTATGTATGTAATTGTAAACCCAGAAAAAAAAACTGTCAGTGGGACTTAGAATACAATGACTGTATCCCGTGCAGAGGAGTAAGACCCTTTATACCCAAAACGGGGGATGTTCTGAGTTAGACACTAAACTGCGTCTGGTGCTGAGATTTCAGGTCTAGAGATATGGGGAGTGTAGAATACCTCTTTACTGTCATTAATCCGAGTACTCTGAGCTAGAGTGGTAGTACCTATGAGGGTGCCATCTAAAGATCAAATAGATCTGTTTAAAAATTATTTGTATTTCATAAAACCGAGTAAAAAAAAAACAACTTCACAAAAATGTAAATATGAACGTACAATGAATGTGATTCTCAAGCCTCTTGACATAAAATAATTCTAGACAGGTGGACATGCCATAAGAATCTATCAATCAATAAAAAAAAAAACAGCCCATCATAGCGAGATTTTATTCAAGCAATAAAATCTAAATGCTCGAACTTGAAGACTAAAGCAATTTCCAGTCCAATAAGCAAATGAATGATGATTTTTTTCAGGTCTGAATTCTCATTAAACATTATGTTTTAATCATCCAAATGATATATAGAATGGTGATAAATATGGAATCCTAATTAAAAAAACGATCACTCCTTAAATAGAAGCATCAATATCATCATGGATCACTGTCAGTGTTACAGTGTGAACCCAACAGCTTTGTAGTTTGTTTAGTTAAAGGAAAATTAAACAAAAATGATTTTTTTTATTACATTTTTCTATGATCCAAGTTACCTACACAGTAAATGAGCACTTCTGCAATTTCTATTTTTTAGCTGAACAATTTTCATAATTTCCGTAGCTTATTGATAGAAACTCTGAAGTGAACAGACAAAATCTAGCATTAAGTTGAACTTCCATTGCAACTTGTTTTTTTTTTCTTTTTTTTTTCTTGACTTCTAAAGGATTTATTAGGTCATTTCGTAATTAAGTTGGATGGATTTATATTTTTCGCACTTGGGAGCCATTTGCTCTTTTATTAAATTAGATGCTTCAAAGCAACATCTGAAGGGCCTTGGGATACATATAGTTCTTAATCAAATAAAATATTTATAACCAAATTATGTGAGAATATGGTATTGCCTGATATCGATTAAGACGAGTCTGAGCCTTGTAAAGAGCAAAGTATTGGTTCTGGTGTAATTATCTCTCTTCTCTTAAACGACGTTCACATGTGAAGTCTTTTGGGGATCAGTGTCCAAATGTGATCCCCAGCCACATTCATGTTTGAATTCTAAGTTTTCATTCTCCTAGACTGGTTGCCATACCAAGGTTAAAGAGCCTAGTCTGCCCTACTATTTACCCATAGCTAGAAGTAGTAGTTAGATTCATGCCTTTCCCAAGAATATTAGTGTAAAAGTGAAACACAGTCAGCCTCATCTAGGATTTGAACTTGTGTTGCTGTGTCTGTTTTCTGTGACAATGTGCATGAGGCAACACACCTCCATCACTGGAATTATACACAATTCTGTCTGTAAAAGGTTGCTGTAATTCTTGAACACCAACATTGGAAATGGTATAATTATGATTATGATGATGATGATGCTTAAGTCTGAAAAGTATTTTCTTTCATCTTTTAGACTTTAATTACTTTCGAAAATTACTAACTTGATTAGTTTGATTTATTTTTATTGCAGACTTTTGTCCTCATCTTGGTATTTTTTTTTTATGTTGTTTTTCTCACTATGTTCTGCCCAAATTTCACTTTTGGCCATCTTCAGGTGATTAACAACGACCTCAGATAGGAATACCGAGTCTTGTAACAGTATCCCCAGTAATTACTGCCTTCGATAGTTGTTGTCTACCACACCACGTTTTTGACCAAGTAACCCTCTGGCCGGCTTGGGTAGGAATTGAAACCACTATCTTCTGACAATGCTCACCAGGAAATGTCGAGACACAACACCTCTATCCGCTGCACCACGGGCCCCAAAAACAACAACAAAAAACTACTAAGATGAGGACAAAAGTCCGCAATAAAAATAAAATTAATTCTCAGATTAAGAAGCCTCATCTCAAAAGGATTCCCAATAAAGACAATTAGTTTGATTTAGTTGAGTTTTATGGCATATCAATTCTTCAAGGTTATTTAATGCCAAATCCCGTTCATTCATATATGATTTGCAAGCAAATAATTTGTAGGTGACATTATTTCTAAACAAGTCAGAACTCATTTGTTTGCACATAGTTAAATGGTTTCATGTATTGCTATGTAACACTAATAATTCTATTGAATACAAATAATAATCCCTTATTAAAACATTGAATATTTCTATTGGATCCATATATGGGACTACCACTCAGGGACAGACTATCAATGAAGAGGTACTGCAAATGCCCAAACTCCAAGACTAGAGCCTAACTATAAAATGATTTAGTGTCATATCTAGAATACTCATTTGGGAGTCTTGCTCTTCTGCAGAGATGGGGGTTGGCTATTTCTACAACCTCAGCTAAGTGGGATGGACTTAGTTGAGTTGTTATTTCTATGAAAGGAGGAAAAAGGCACACGATAATAATAAAGGATAAGATCTCAGTTAGACTCAAAGTCATCTTCTCAAAAAGAAAATCTGATTATTCATACCAGCTGCTTTATCAATTAAGCTATGGGATCTATTTGTATTGCAGAAACCTAAATCACACCTATAACTTATCCTTACTTCCTTTTCAATCTCACAGTGTCATATTGGTTTTTAATTTGTTTCTTTTCCTCTCACACTAGTATTATTAATAGCTTGTTTTAGTTGGTTGATTGGTAGTTTTGTTTTACAGCGTATCAACCCTTTTTAGGTGATTTAACGTGATTTCAAACAATGCTGTATAAGTGTCATTTTTGTTCACCAACAGTTAAATGTCAAAACAGTTCTATTTCAAGCAATTTAGTTCTATTTGACCCATAGATAGAACTCTATCGGGCTAGAATGGACCTGGGAGTGACGGCAAGGAAGGGGTACTCCGCATTTCCCAAAGCTCCAAACTCGTTTGAGGTGGGGTCTTACCCCTCTTCAGAGAAGCAGATGGTGTATTCTACAGCTCCAGCTGATAGGGCAACATTTGTTTGTACCCAGTTAAATAGTTATATAAGATTTGTCAGTGAATAGTTTGTAGGTAATATTATTTTTAAATCAGAGCTAACTGGTTGGCACACATTGGCCTAATGAGTAGAGTGTTCACCAATGGTCCAGGAGACCGGGGTTCAATCCCAGGTCGAGTCATACCAAAGACTCAAAAAGATGGTACTTGATGCTGCTTACTCAACACTCAACATTATGAAGTAAGGATCAAGGGTAAAGTGGAGCAATCCAGTGAATGGAGTAGCACCCTCCCCTATACCTCAGTGTAGTAGCTATTGAAAATGAAGCCTTCAAGTCACCCTCGACTAAAGTTGCCAACTATTCTTACTTTTGTTTGCACACAGTCAAATGATTTCATGTATTACTATCAAACACTAATAATTCTGTTTAGTAATAATCATTTGTTTGCACATAGTGAAGTGGTTTCTAGTACTGCTCATATAAATAGTTTTATTTGTATAGAGTGAAATGGTTTCAAGTATTCATATTTAACACTAACAATTCTACACAACACTATTCATTTGCATACAATTAAATGGTTTCAAGTATTTCTAAAAATAATTCTATCTAGTATTAATCATTTGTTTGTCCACAAATGGCTTCAAAAATTGCAATCTAAAACCAATAATTTTATCAGCACACATCAAAATGATTTTAAGCATTGCTGTGTAACACTAACAATTCAATTTAACACCAGCCATTTGTTTGCGCACAGTTAAATGGTTAAACAAATCTATTTAATCCATGAATAGGACCCTAACAGGTACTACCACTCTGAGTCAGTGTGAACCTAGAGTAATGCCAATTAAGAAGTACTCTACATTCCCCAAAGCTCCAGAACTGCAGCCTCACCATCAGATGGTTTAGTGTCCTATTCAAGACATACAGTTAGCGACTGGACCATTCCTCATTGTTTGAAACGTGTGATGACCTCAGTGACTCATAATAAAAAGCAACTAAAATTAAAATGGTAAAAAATTGATTTTTTCCCGCAGCTTCTTGGTATGAAAACTGAAATAAACAACAAAAATAAACTCAACCTAATTCTACGGTCACTAAGGTGTAACTTTCTAGATAACACTACATAACCAATTATTTTTTTCTTTTTCTTGTTCCTGGGCAGAAAGTGTTATTCCTCAATTGCTTATCAATTGGGAATGTTCATGAAGTGAATAAAAAAGATCGTTTTTTCTTTTTTCTTTAAACTTTGCTTTTGAAACCTGAGTAATAAAATTTTCTAACCATAGAAGACTATATTTGGAAGCTGATATGTCAAAGTGATTTACATTACAGTCGCAAATCTTGAAAAACTATTCACTTCTAAATATTTTAGTTTATTTTTGTATAAATTTAGTGTAAATACATGTAAATTTGAATTCATATGTTGTTTTATTCAGACCTTATCGAAATGATTTACATAGAAAATAGATTAACTTCAAAACTTCATCATCCAGGGCACAAAAGCAAAGTTTTAAGTGAGTAATAGTCATTTTCTATTCTTTTACAACATAAATAATTAAGAAATAATGTATACTATTCAAGAACAAAATTTTTCTTACATAACTTTTATGATCTAAATTTGAAAAGAACAATGGCCATTTTCTATAATTTTACAACATAAGCAAATAAGAAATAACATTTTCTATGCAGGAACAAAATTTCAGTTATTTTTGTGAAATCAGAAATTAAAAAACAAATGGCACTGAAAAATTCCATTAATTTGGTTGGATATTTTTGTCCAATTGACTTTAAAGCCATGAAAAATATAATTAACAATTTTCTTCAGCCCCTTCACTCAAAAAATGGCACTGAAAAATTCCATTAATTTGGTTGGGTACTTTTTTCAAATTGATTTTAAAGCCATGAACAATATAATTAACAATTTTTTCCAGTCCCTTCACTCAACAAAAAGCTAAAACACATTTGGCACAATTGTAAATTAATCTGAATATCATAAGATGGAGTAAAATTAATAATAAAATAATAAGAATAATGAGGAATGTATTGATCCAGTGAATTAGGATAAAAAGCCACAATAATGTGATAGGAAAGTTCCACTGGGCTGAACACGTTGCAAGGTTCTCAAATAAGAAGTGGATCGGTGCAGTTGTCAAGTGGTATCCAAGAGACTGGAAACATGTAATCTGAAGAATTTCAAGACAATGAGAAAATGAAATTGCCAAATGATTCAGATCAACATTTGTGAAGAAGGGTGAGAACAAGTATGAAATCGAAGCGCATTGTAGTTGACGATTGGGAAAGCATCAGACAATCAGGCCAATAAAGGGAATATGATGGAATATAGGAATGTGTTGAAATGTATCAGATTAGAGGAATATGTAGGAATGGGTCAGATTAAAGGAATATGATGGAATATAGGAATATGCTGAAATAAAAGAGAATATGATGGAATAGAGGAATGTGTTAAAATGTATAAGATTAGAGGAATATGTAGGAATTGGTCAGATTATAGGAATATGATGGAATATTGGAATATGCTGAAATAAAAGAGAATATGATGGAATAGAGGAATGTGTTGAAATGTATCAGATTAGAGGAATATGTAGGAATGGGTCAGATTAAAGGAATATGATTGAATATACTGAAATAGAGGAATATGTTGAAATAAAGGAATATGCTGGAATGATGGAATATTGGAATATGATAAAATAAAGGAATATGTGGACATATACAAATATGATAGAATAAAGGAATATGTTGGAATATAGGAATGTGTTGAAATGTTTCAGAATAAAGGAATATGCTGAAATAAAAGAATATGATGGAATAGAGGAATGTGTTGAAATGTATCAGATTAGATGAATATGTAGGAATAGGTCAGATTAAAGGAATGTGTAGGAATGGGTAGATTAGAGGAATATGTTAGAATAAAAGAATACGATGGAATATAGGAATGTGTTGAAATGTATCAGATTAGAGGAATATGTAGTTGGTTTCAGAAGTCTCGTCAAAGAAGAATCAACCTATTGGACGCTAGTCAACTCGCTTAACTTACAAAATGAACTGATGGATGTGCACCAATCAGACATCAACAAAATGCTGCGGTTTTCCACTTCAAACTTAGTCTCTTTTATCTTCATCAAATCTCGCCACTTCATGTAGGCTTATCTTGTTCTCCTCCATAAAACAAGTCACACCTCTTGCTTCCTTTTCTTCTTCTGGTTTCCACATGCCGACAGCAGAGAGAGCACACCTTCTGTTTCTTTGAGGTAAGATTGTTTGTGGCATTACTACTATAGACTGGGCCAGATTAAAGGAATATGATGGAATAGAGGAATATACTGAAATAAAAGAATATGATGGAATAGAGGAATATACTGAAATAAAATATGATGGAATATAGGAATATGTCAAAATAAAAAAAATATGATGGAATAGAGGAATATGTTGGAATGAAAGAATATGAGAGAATATAGGAATGTGTTGAAATGTATCAGATTAAAAGAATATGATGGAATGGGTCAGAATATAGGAATAAGATGGAATAGAGGAATACGTTAAAATAAAAGGATATGGTTGAATAAAGGAATATGTTGACATATACAAATATAATAGAATAAGGGAATATGTCGGAATGTGTCAGAATAAAGAAATATATTGAAATAAAAGAACATGGAATAAATGAATATGACGGGATAAAGGATTAGTTTTATGGCATATCAACCATTGTAGGTTATTGAATGCCGAATCCACTTTTATACATATAAACAGTTCTATTTCAAATAATTCACTTTAGTACAAGTACACTGTTTGATCCATAAATAGGACCCTATCAAGTGCTCCCACTTTGGGCCAGAGTGGACCTGGGAGCGATGGCAATGAAGGGGTACTCTGCATTACCCAGAGCTCCAGCATTACTGGATTGTTTAGTGTCGTGAGGTGGGGGGGTCTTACCCCACTGCAGAGATGCAGTTGGTGTATTCTACACCTGCAGCTGACTGGGCTAGGAATATGTTGCTATAAAACAATATGATGGAATAAGACTTAATAATAAAATGATAACAAGAGCTTATCCTTTATCATTGTCTCTAATATGTGCTGCTCTTCCTTGTCATAAAAATAGCAGAGTGAGTTGCAATAAAAAGCAACAGAAATCAAAAAGACAAAAAGAAAAAGTAATTAACAAATAACAATAAGGGCTGACAAATCTTTATCTAAATATACAAAATCTGTGGCTTATTCATAATCTGCAGATTACAGACTATGATTGCCAATATATCACATGGTCACAGCACGAATTATAGTCCTACAAGTGTTTGTCATGCTGCGGGCCACTTATAGGCTGAAGTTTCAGGTGAACCTGCTCATCAGATTTCCTGTGCCCATATTGTGTTAGCTGGTTCGGACTTGTCTCCGTTCTGGCTGGGTCTGAAGACAGCCAAACTTACCAGTGTTGTTAATTCGTCAACCACTTTAATAATTCAGAAACACTTGTTAACAGGTGTATACACACTAAAAAAAAAGACAGAAATTATGCCAGAGGCAGACTGCACAGATGATCAAGCACTTCTTACAAATACCCCTGGGCAAGCCAAATTTCTACTACATAACCTGAAGAAAGTAGCGTGAAGCTTTGGCCTTTTTATGAATGCAAATAAAACAGAGTTTGAATGTTTTAAACAAAAAGAAGCCATCACCACTCTAAGAGGCAGACCTCTAAAATTAGTAGACAAGTTCATATGCCTTGGCAGTAACATCTTATCTACAGAAAGTGATGTAAAAATACACCAAATAAAGGCCTGGATGGCTATTGATTTGTCATTGATCATTGTTGAGTTTGATCCATTATCAAAATCAGCACTCAGTTGCATAGCATTGAGTAAACTTCTGAGTTCTGCAGAAGGAGAGTTATTTATGGCATGTTGGAGCATTCCATTGTGTCCACACAGGCAAGTCCATTCTCTGGATCATGATTGGTTTGCTGGTCTATGTGCAGGCATATTCGGGTATAAATATGGCTTGAATTTAGTATTGTTGCAGGAACTGTATTGAGTTACAGCCTGTCCTTTTTTGTCTGCCAACTGGATGCTAGTTGGGATCCTTGGGCAAGTGTTCTTTTTGTAGAATATTGGTTAACTCAATAGAGTATATCCAATGAAAAGAGACCCCCCTCAGTAATTCTGTTGAGGATAAATAGATGAATGGATACCACTCATGCAAATGAGTTGGATAGGTCCATTCTCGTGAAGTGAGCCAATCCACATGCTGTACGCATGCTGCTCATGCACTCTTTAATAAAAGAGGTGAGCTTTAGCTGGCTAGCTTTTCAAGGAGCCAGCCATGTTACTATTGGCTTGAAGGTGAGTGCTATTCATTGATGTTCTATACTTTTTAATTTACAATCATATCGTTTGGATAAAATAAAATGGGATTTAAGTATTTTGTAATTTGCTTGAAGCACTGCACAAATTATTTTATTTTATTGTATTGATTTAGAGGGCTATTGCAAAGCAAAATAATTATTCAGGTCTAATTAATTTCAAAAAGTCATGACTATTCCACATGGTGTTTAAACACCCCACATGGCATCATAGTTACAATGTCCAAATAAAAAAATAAAAAAGAAGAAAAAATTTGAACCTACAACACCTAATTCATTTTTAAAAACATCTCTGATGATGAAGTTTTTACTTTGAAATTAATTAAACCCAAATAATTATTTCGCATTGCAATAGCCCTCTAAATTAATACAATAAATGGGATTTTTTCCAAGTTGTGGCTGTATCAATACTACTGTATGAATGCACCACCTCAATACTTACAAAATGCATTGAGAAAAAGTTACATGGAAACTACACTATTGTTGGTTGGTTGGGTTTTATGGCATATCAACCTTTGTAGGTTATTTAACACCAAATCCATTTTTATGTAAATAATCAGTTCTATTTAAAACATGAGTACACAGTTTAATTGTCAAAAACATCTCTATTTCAAACTATTCAAGCAGTTATATATAACAGTTCAGTGTAAGTCCAGTTTCAATGTCAAAAATAGTGCAATTTAAAACAATTCAGTTTAGCAAAAGCACAAAGTTTAAATATAAGTACAGTTTAATTGTAAAAAACATTTCTATTTTGAGCTATTCAGTTTAGTCAAGCAATTCTACTTCAGCTAATTCAGTTTAGTAAAAGTACAGATTTTGTTTACACACACAGTTACATGTCAAAACAGTTCTATGTTAAACATTTCAGTTTAGTGTAAATACAGTTTCAATGTCAAAAACAGTTCTATTTCAAATAATTCAGTTTAGCACAAGCACGCAGTTCAAATGTAAGCACGGTTCAATTGTCAAAAAACATTTCTATTTCAAGCTATTTAGTTTAGCCTAAGTATGCCGTTAGTTCTATTTAACCCACAGATAGGGCCCTATCAGGTGCTACCACGCCGGGCCAGAGTGGACCAGGGAGCAATGGCAATGAAGGGGTACTCCGTATTCCCCAAAGCCCCAGCATTACTGGGACCTCACCATCAGACTGTTTAGTGTCATATCCAGAACACTCGTTGTGGGGGAGGGGGTCTTACCCCTCTGCAAAGGTGCAGTCAGTGTATTCTACAGCCCCAGCTGACTGGGCAAGAACTACACTATGCTACACAGTGTTTCAAATTAGTCCTGGAAGCAACACCCCAAAAGACAGCAGCGGTATAGCCACCTACTGCTCATCTCACAAACTATACAGGTAAGATGAACAAGCCATACAGAGTACTGCTGGAGAAGTAAGAATAAATTCATAAATGATGTTCTGTTATGGACTTCTAAACATGGACATGCCAGTGTTGGCTGACCAGCAAAGACTTACATGAAACAACTGGATGCAGTCTAGAGGACCTGCCAGGTGTGATGGACAATAGGGACGGCTTGCAAGAGAGAGTCAGGGAACTCTGTGCTATCTGCATGACTTGATGACAGTTTATTATTACTTTTGACAAATTTTCTTTTATCTTTCTAAATGGTCTTTATTGCAACTCGTTTGGGCTGTTTTATGCGTGAGACAATAAGGAGTCACTAATGGTGTAACAGTTTTTGTCATAAGAAGATTAGACAATTAGAGTCCAATTCCAAGCCGAGACCATTAGCATTTTACATGGTGCTAATACCCTTAGCAAAGGCATGAATCCAAGTATTCCTCACAACCAGCTATGAGTAAATTATAAGACAGCTGGCACTCTGAATTCAAACCAGCTTTACACCATTAAAAAATTCACCTTGTATTACATCCTACTTGGGGCAGAGGGGTTGAGTGTGTGTGTGTATATATATATATATATATATATATATATACACGCACACATCTTGTATCTTATCATATATGTGGCTGATGGGTTGAGTGTATATATATATATATATATAGACACATACACACGCACTCAAGAAGTGTATATTGAAGAGAATATTAAAGGATAAGCTCATGCAAAAACTCCCACATGGTGCTCATACACTTGGCAAAGGCATGAATCCAAGTATTCTTCACAACCAGCCATGAATAAATAGTTGGGCAGATTGGGCTTTTTAACTTTGGTATAGCAACTTGTCTAGGAGAAGAAAAACTCTGAATTCAAACCAGTTATAATCTGCTTAAAAAATTCACCTTGTATCATATGCTGCTTGTAGCAAATGAGTTTATATATATATATTTATATATATACACACACATAAGAAGTATGTGTTAGAGACTATATTAAAGGATAAGCTCTTGCTAAGACTCCTACTCATATTCTCTTTTGCCTATATAAAGTCTGGTTACCTGTATGTACTCCATTACCAGATATCCTACAAAAGCAAGTGATAATACAGAAGTCATTATTTCTATGTCAGCAAAGAGCAAGCAACAATAATCACAGACTAACTTGTATCAGTTTAGGCTTCTGATTTCAATTTGGTATCATCTGTTATTTTCACGACAGCAAGGAACTACTGACAATATAGGAGACAAAGTACAGCATAAGTTATAGGTGTATTTATTAGACATCTACAATATCAATTGCTCTCAAAGCAACCGAGGTTGAACAATATATCAGGCTGCTTTGGGGACTTCTAATTTTGCCACTCCACCATAGTAAGTTAATCTACCCCACAGGTAGGGGCGGGGTTAAATCAGAATTTACCTACTAGTTCTGTTGACGACCTAAAAAAAGATTGCTGATTGTAAGGTCCTAAAACAGTAGCTCGTTTCACTTGCACCTAAATCTATCACTGCACGGACTGTCAATTTGTTTTCGTCTCTTCCATTTCAACTTTAAACAGGAAATTTTTTTCCCCTTCCTTCTATTCCTGTTTTGAATGTTTGAACAGAAAAGTTTGTCTTCATATCTTAAACTCCTAATAAGTCTTGACCAGTATTCGCTCAAACATTTTTTTTTCTTTAATTCAGTTTTTATATGATAAAAAAATCACTGATAATAACTTGCGGCTTTAACACCCACACATTAACTAATATGACCTCATTGCAACCATATCACAGGATGTATTTCGTAGTTTTGATGTCTTACAATAACAACTTTAAGTAGTTGCTTCCCCTCATAAGCAACTCTCAACAAGGATATTTTGTGCTTTAACAGATTTAGACAGAGATGCGTTGTTAGCAGGGCATACAATACATTGACTGTATCCCCTGCAGAGGGGTAAGACACTTCCCCATACACAAAAAAGGGTATCTTGATTATGACACAACAAAGGGTGAAAGCAAAATTAGGAATATTCTATAATAATAATAAATGACTAATAAAACAAGATTGATTTTAATTTCAACCAAGATAGACATCGATACGCAACTAACAAAGGCATGGATAGCTATCAATAGGCTATCAGTCATATGGAAGTCAGACCTGACCGATAAAAGAAACGCAGTTTCTTCCAAGCAGCGGTGGTGTAGATACTGCTATATGGATGCACTACATGGACGCTAACTAAACAGCTGGAGAAAAAAATGCTGTGAGCAATATTGAACAGGTCCTGGAAGCAACACTCCACAAAGCAGCAGCTGTACGGCCACCTACCTCCCATCACGAAAACTATCCAAATTAGACGAATCAGGCATGTGGGACACTGCTGGAGAAGTAGGGACGAGCTCATAAGTAATGTACTCCTAAGGATCCCTTCACATGGCCAAGCAAAAGCAGGGTGACCAGCTCGAACCTACATACAGCAGCTCTATGAGGATACGGGGTGTAGCCCCGAGGACCTGCCAGAAGCGATGAACGATAGGGAGAGGTGGCAAGAAAGGGTCAAGGATCTCTGTGCTGATGGCACAACAAGATGATGAATCTAAATTTAAAAAGATAAACAACAAAATAAGATAGACACAAAACAGTAAATTTTCTCAATATGGCCACCATTTTTTTTTTCAATTATTGCATCAACACGCCTTTGAAATGATTTGCATGCCTTCAAAATAAATTTTTCAGACATTTTATTCCATTCCTGCTCAATAGCAGTCTTGAGCAGACCAATATTTGGATGGGAAGTTGTATTTGTTTTGTTTTCTAAAATACCCCACATAGCGTAATCAAGAGGGTTAAGGTTTGGGCTTGATGGAGGCCATAAAGAAATGCCAATTATTTTGGAATTTTTTTTTGTCTTGGTTTCAGCATTAAGCAAATCATAGATTTTTTGTAATTTCTTTTTTTGCTCACTCATATTGGGCTGGATTTTAAAGAAAATCAGCTTGAATAATACAGCTAATAATGAAAATTTAGATTTATTGCATTTTTTCCAAATATAGGACAAATCAGATTAAAAAAATTTTTTTTTAATTATTCCATATTTTGCTTCTGCACCCTGTAGTAAAGGCATGAATCCAATCCTCCCTATTCCATAATTTGCTTGCGCCCCCTGTGAACTGCATCTGGTGGTGAGGTTCCAGTTCTTGAACTCTAGAGAGAGAGGAAAAAATATCTATAAAAAAAGGCAAGAATATATAGTTATAAAATATCCTGACGTTCATTGTACTCTGACAGTAGGACTTAGACAACACCGGTTGCAGCCTTTCCAGAGTGCTAAGAAAATTTTCACCACACCCCACCAAAAAAAAAAAAAAATAAGTGTAATGGTGATGAAGCTAGTCTATAGTGGTGGTGAGACTCCAGTTCTAGAACTCTGAAAGATATGGTCATTCTTACATTACCACTACTCTCAGTAGCTGTTAATTTTTATTATTTAAACATAATTATTATTAACCTCTGAATATGATTTTAAAAACTAAATTTAACCGATACAAAAAAAGTATATACTATTGAATTATGATAATTTCTATTAGGATCATCAAATTATTTAGGCGTATGTCATCATTCAAGAACTATGGTAATAATCAATTCAACTGAACTAGGATAATAAATAATCAATTTAATTGAACTCGGATAATGAATAATCAATTTACCTGAATTAGGATAATAAGTAATGAATTCAACTGAACTAGGATAAGTAATCAATTCACCTGAACTAGGATAATAAATAATCAATTCAACTGAACTAGGATAATAAATAATCAATTCAACTGAACTAGGATAATATATAATCAATTCAACGGAACTAGGATAATAAATAATCAATTCAACGAAACTAGGATAATAAGTAATCAATTCAACTGAACAAGAATAATGAATAATCAATTCAACTGAAATAAAATGGTAAAAAAATTACTGCAGGGGAAAAAATACTAAAAGCACCTTGTTGGTCAACTTTCTCTTTCTCCAAATCATCAGAGGGTGAATGCTTGTTCTACCGGCTTACTGCCATCTTCATTCAACTTTATTTCATGTTTTGATGGGAAGTGTCATCATTTTGTTGTTGAAAGAAGACACTGCAAATTGAATTTTTTATATCAGAGTTTAAGATTCTAAAAGGTATAAATTCATAGTCACCCTAAAATGTTGTATATATTTACCCAACCCCTCCACTATGGGCAAGAAGTGGCATAAGGTTAATTTTTAAGTTGAGAATAGTTGGTTTGAATTCAGAATTTTCCTTCTCCTAAACTGGTTACCTAACCAAAGTAAAAGAACCTGGTCTCACCTATTATTTACCCAAGTCCTTCACTATGGACAGGAAGTGGGACAAGGTTGATTTTAAGTTGAGAATAGTTGGTTTGAATTCAGATTTTTCCTTCTCCTAAACTGGTTACCTAATCAAAGCAAAAGAACCTAGTCTGACCTATTGTAGCTGTTGGGGGAATAGATCGATTAGTGCATTTTCCAAGGGCATTAGTGCAACGTTAAATGTCAACAGCATTGTGCTAGATTTGAACTTTGGTTGCCGATTCCATTTCCTATGACCCTAACGATTAAACTAAGAATGCCTCCTTAAAATGTTGAAAGAAAGGAGGCGCTCGGGGTGTAATGGCCAGAAAATAGACACAATGATCAGAGTTCAAATCCTAGATGAGGCTATTTGCATTTCACAGTGTGAAGACCATTTGGAAAGGTATGAATCCAATTATTCTCCTTCCAATAAATAGTAGAGTAGACTGTGTTCTTGAACCTTGGTATGGCAACCAGTCTAGAAGGAAAACTGAATTCAAACCTAATAAACTCCACTTAAAAAATTGACCTTGTGTTACATCCCACTTGTGCAAAGAGGTTAGTAAATAAATTTGAAAGAAATAATAACGTAAACTTAATTTCTTAATTGACAGAAAAATATTTATAGAGTAATAAACACCACTTATTACATAATAGATTGGTAAGATCTATTGTTGACATGTAGTGTAGCCTTTGAATTAAGTTATAAATCATTAAACAGTGGAAAAAAAACTGTGATTCAGTTGAATTTAATTGGCAGATGATGAACCCGAGGTCAATCTGAGACTATGGTTTCAATCAGGTGACCAAACAATTAGAAGTTAGATTTTAATTTTAAGTTAATTAGCTTAAAAGTGATGACATGATTTTCCATGTACAGTCTGATGCTCCTCATTCACATATGGGTTATCCGAGCGAAAAGTACTGGGCAACCAATTAAGACCGTAGAACAATATTGCAGCAAGAAACAAAGAGAGGCTAAAAAAGGACAAGAAGGATAATCTAAAGAGAAGACACCTGAATATAACACACTGATATAGACTGACTGGTCAGAAGGACGTGGTGCAATTGCTCAAGTGCTGGAATTGCAGCCTTGAAGCAAGTAAGTTCAAACTTCCATCATGTTATTATGTTCACTTTTGGACTAATACGCTCGAGAAAGGTATAAACCCCCTTTGTATCTTCAACGATAGGTTATATAGTATCAATGCCATTCTTCTATAAGTATGGATTTGGAATTAAGTAACCCATGAAGGTTAATATACCATTAAACAAAGTTATCAAACCAGAGATCCAAAGTAGACTAGATGGTACAATAACTAAAATGTTAAGATAATAAAAACAACCAAGATAAAGATATTTGCCTGAATAGATCAGTGAATAAGTGTTTGGGCTTCATGGCACATCCACCTTTGTAGGTTATTTAATGCTAAATCAATTTTTATACAAATAAGCAGTTTTATTTCAAACAATTCAGTTTAGCATAAGTACACACTTTAATTATCAAAAACATTTCTATTTCAAGCTATTCACTTTAGTCAAACAATTCAGTTTAGTATAATTATAGTTTTTGTTTACACACAGTTAAATATCGAAACAATTTTATTTTAAACAAGTTGAGCGTAAATACAGTTTCAATGTCAAAAAGAGTTCTATTACAAACAATTCAGCTTAGCATACAAAAACTGTTTCATTCCAAACAATTCAGTTTAGTATAAGTACACAGTTTAGTTCTATTTGACCCATAGATAGGACCCTATCAGGTGCTACCATTCCGGGCCAGAGTAGACCTGGCAGTGATGGCAAATAAAGGGGTGCTCTGCATTTCCTAAGGCTCCAGCATTACTGGAACCTCACCATCAGATAGTTTAGTATCATATACAGGACACTAGTGGGTGGGGGAGTCTTTCCCCACTGCAGAGATGCAGTCAGTGTATTCTACAGCCCCAGCCAACTTGGCAAAGGAATAATAGGGGTAACTATTAAATAGCCGTAAGCTTAATTTCATTTTGAGTACCTCTTAAACTTAAACCTTGTGTATCTTGTTCTACTCAAAGTATCTAGTTACTTTGGATTGTGGGTTCTATCATTCGGTGAGGCAGAGCATCAAATATCATATGTAAATTAACGAAGAAGAATTATCTGTTTGGTTGGTTTGGTTTTATGGCATATCAACCATTATAGTTTATTTAATGCCAAATCCTCTTTATACATAAATGTCAAATATATATGATTTGGTTGGGTTTGGTTTTATGGCACATCAATCATTATAGCTTATTTAATGCCAAATCCTCTTTATACATAAATATCAAATATATATGATGTAGTTGGGTTTGGTTTTATGGCACATCAACCATTATAGCTTATTTAATTCCAAATCCTCTTCATACATATATATTAGATATATGATTTCTAAACACATTTTGTAGATAATATTTTTAAACAAACCTGAGCTCACTTTTTTGCACACCGTGAAATAGTTTCACTCATTTCAATCTAATACAAATAATTCTATTTACTATAAATCATTTGTTTGCACACAGTTTAATGTTTTCAAGTATTGCTATCTATCACTAACAATTCAATTAAATATCAGTCATTTGTTTGCACAGTTAAATGATCAAACAGTTCTATTTCAAACAATTCAGTTTAGCTTAAGTACACATCTTGAATGTCAAACTGTTCTATTTGACCCATAGATAGGACCATATCATGTGTTACGACTCAGGGTCAGCGTGAACCTGGGAGCAATGGGAATAACAGAGTACTCTCCATTCTCCAAAGCTCTAACATTACTCAAGGCTCACCATCAGATTGTTTAGTGTCATATCCAGGACACTCAAAGGTGGGGGTCTTACCTATCTGCAGAGATGTAGTCAGTGTATTCTACAACCCCAGCCGATTGGACCACTAAGAAGAATTAACTAATATGGGAAAGCAGGAAAAGAACAATCTACCCTTGTGAACTAAATAAATAATTTGGTTTAAAATTCCCAGATGGTTACAGATTATGATAGACATCTGAAAAAGGCTGGAAGATACAAGAGCCAAAACATCGAGGCTATTCAAACAACTAACAATCGTCTGACTACTTCACTGAATAATAAAAAGAATTCCTCATCTCAGACAAAAGAGAAAACTTTTTAAAAAATATATTCTACCAATAGTTTTAATTACATATCAGAAATTAGATCAATAAGTCATTGGCTGAATTTTGGTCTGAAATTTTCTCTGTATAATGAACTGTTTACATACACATATATATGTATATAGGCTTATATATATATATATATATATATATATACACACAAATAATTATCTACTTATATATATATATATATATATATATACACACAATTTTTTATGGACAAATATATATCTACACATGCACACACATTTATATATATATAAATGAATATATAATCTTTTGTTGTTGGTCCAAAGAGAGAATAAAAATATTTCAAAATGAGTAGGTCCATGAAGAGAGTTATAGGGCGTTCATACCTTTCCTAAGGGTATTTGCCCGAAATTAAACATAATAGTGCGACTGGAGTACAAACTCGCTTACTACAATTCCGAAGTCCATCGCTTTAACCATTACACCACGAGGACAGCCCCTTAAAATGGAATTAGTAAGCTAAGTTCAAATTCTAGACAATACTATTTGCATTTCACTTTGTACTAATGCCCTTAGAAAAGAATCCACCATCTTTTCTCTTCCCAGCTATAAGTAAATAGTAGGGCAGGCTGGGTTCTCTCAACAATCATTCTAAGAGTAGGACAACACTGAACTCAAATTTTCAACCAACATCATAATGGGCCAGTATTACAGGGTAAAGCCCATTACTCCCCAGACCTTGAGGAAGACCTAAATCCCATAGTGAAATGTGATACATATTTATCCTCTCTCTCTCTCTGGGTATGGATAAAATAGTAGAACAGACTGTTTATTGGTGGGCTACTTTAAGCATAACAACCTCAGTGAACAACAAGGTAAAGTTATAAGTCACAATTTCAATGGCATCATACCCTAATAAATTATAGCTGGAACCTTCCAGAAGTTTTTCTGCAAAGGCAGAAATCCCTAAATTTCTCTTCTTCCTTAAATAATATTTTGATGAAAAAATTTTAATAAAATGTTTCTACCTTTACCTCTGTTTGTATTTTATCCTGCATTGTATGTCAGTAAGAATTAATTTTTTTTACCAAAATTCATTATCCGTATAAATTTTAAAAAACATATCAGAAATATTTTACAAGTATCCAGGTACACTGATACAAATAATATGTGCTGGAACATGGCATGATGCAGGTGAACATTTTGCTTGTAACTTCCTGCATTCATTTTTACAGTATCATTCCTTCTCTGGTTCATGGAAGCCTGACTCTCTCCACTCCTTTCACTGTTGAATTGATACTCCAGTCAATATTTTCATAGTCCATCTTTTTCTTTTCCTCAAATTTGCAAGCATATTATAAGTTTTATTTAAAAATGATTAATAGTCACCAATGAGACATTAAACATGTCCTGCATGTCTGGTTAGTCTAATTTGGATAGTTTTCGTGATAGATGGTAGGTGGCCGTATAGCTGCTGCTTTGTGAGTGTTGCCTCCAGGACCTGTTCAATATTGCTCGCAGCATTCTTGCGTAGTTGCCATCAAGCTTTTTCTCCAGCCGTTTAGTTGGCATCCATGTAGTGCATCCATATAGCAGTATTGACACAATCGCTGCTTAGAAGAAACTCTTGATTTTTATTTTCTTCTTCTTAGAGGTCATATAAGTGGAGAAAATATGAGATGATAGTTCCCTTGGGATGACCGTATACAGGACCACTACAGGCAATTAGAGTTCTTTTGCTTTTTGGTGCTCCCTACCAACCCAGAAAAATACTTAGATTTGATTGTTAAATCAAAGAAATGTAGCTCATAGATTTTCTAGAGTTAATAAATGAATTCAATAAAATAAGCCAAAGAAAAATATACTAAAAATAAATTTGAAATTTGGCAACCAGCATAGACTGAGGGTAAAGCAGAGGACACTGTGCAAGGATGAGAGGATAGGGGTAAAAAAAATTCGGTACCAGTCCAAAATATCATCTGCTGTAATTTTGAGAAGTAAAAACAATTTTGGAATGTACTAGTTACATTCACAATTCATATAAGAATAAGTTTCAATCATTTGGTTTATTTTATTTTATTTTATTTTTTACTGAATCTTTAGATTAAAAAATCCTCTACAGCTCGCAACATCTGTTATATTTCTTTCGTTTTTGCGTTCTCCAACTGCTAAGAAGATGGAGACTTACAGCTGATTTCCAATATACATGTTTAGGGACTAAAATATTCAGTAAAAAAATAATGAGGGGAATTATTCTTATCTAGATGGTGAATGTAAGTATTACATTTCTATTAAAAAAACTTTCGATATTACTACATATATTTCTAAAGCAGGGTATACAGAACAAGTAACCAAAATTAATGTATTATTCCACAGTAATTATGCATACCTTGCTTATAATTGATGAGTTATTTAATGTCAAATCCTATATATATATATATATATATATATATATTTAAAGTAAAGTTGGCAACTGTAGTTAAATACCCTCTTTTTCTACTTGCTTTCCTTTACAGCCATTTCTTTTGCCTCGACCTATTGGTCAGTGATGGACATAGCAACCAGCTTGGCTGCTTTCTTGCCCAAACCCTGCATCACCTGACCCTAACAGAAATACAGAGAAGCCAGTGTTTATACATGGGTATAGTGAGGGAGTCATATGATTTCTACAAGAATTGTGATTGGGCTCCTATTTTGGCCCACTCCACATAAGACCATTAAATTCCGATCACGAAATGGTGGCATTACGTTGCAAAGAGACCTGGAATCCCAGGGCCCGACTCAATCACTGCCATCAAGATCCAGGATTCCTAGGGTGTTATCTCGACTACTTCCATACAATCGGCCAGGAAATAAGGAACTGATTCTGCCCCAACGGCCACTATGCTTCCACGATGGGGAGAGGAGGGAGATGTAGAAGTCAAATGACTCACCTTCTAACATGGCTGCCTTCTTGAATCTTCTTGGTAAAAGCAAGCCAGCTAAGCTTACCTCATTTTATAGCAGAGCACCTAATACAGCAGGTGGGTTGCACAAATGGTGCCAGGAACACGTAACGAATGATCCCTAGTTTTTGAGGTGAAAAGATTTGTTTTAAAAATTGTTCATTATACGACTTATATATGGTAATATTATCAACATGCTGCAGATGACATATTTGTGACTCTAAAATGAATGACGTTATTATGTGACTAATGTTGTATTTGTAAGAAGCCCAAAAGACAACTAAATAAGAAGGCAGATATGAATAAACTTATAAATCACATAAAATCATTAGAAATTACATTATAGATGATGGCAAATGAACAAAAGAAGGAGTAGGAGGAGATGAGAAATAAGAACAGCAATAAGAGAGATGGAGAGAAACATACAACAGCAAGAGCAGATATGAATAAACTTATAAATCACATAAAATCATTAGAAATTACACAATAAGGGTAAATAAAAGAACGAATTGCTTTGTAAATGTAATTTATTGTAGGGACAAATCAAATTGAAAACTCAACAATTTTCTATATTGAGAAATGGGAGAAAAATGAAAGAAAAACAAAAAACTGATTCCTGCCTGCCAACATTCACTGGTGTGTAATTGTCACCAAAAAATAATCAAGTTGGAATGGTGTGCAAGAAGTCTTAAAAGACATTTGCTTTCTGGATGCAAATTTGATGAGAGAAACAGAGATAGGAGTCATGCCTTCACAAATCTAGAGCTAGGCTTTTCGTACCCTAATTTGTTCGCAAAACACAATTGTGACAATGAATATTTGTCATCCAGATAATCAAATAAAGAACTGATTCAAGCAGCCATGGAAATGGTCAACAGAAAGAATCTTGGCTTGAAGAAAATGGCCTTCAACAAATGTTCATTTTGAGGGAAATTGAGTAAAAAAGAAGAAATGAAAAGATGGAAAGAAAGTGGAGCCAAAAAAAGATGGCCAGAGGAAAGATTTTGTTTAATGGCATATCAACCTTTGTAGGTTATTTAATGCCAAATCCTATTGTTACCTAGAAAATATTTTGGTGTCCTTTTATTTACCTATCAATATTTACTTCTCAATATTTGCTTACAATCATTATATATATATATATATATATATATATATATATTATCACCCTGGTTGGTGGCTGATGAGGGCAGGGTATTGCACGTGCTTTCACAGTATGAGGAAAATATATATATATATATATAAAATTATTTGTAAGCAAATATTTTCAGGGTAGCATTATGTTTAAACAAATTAGGGCTCATTTGTTTGCACACAGTTAAATGGTTTAAGTATTGTTATTTGAGATTAATAATTCTATTTGATATTAATTATTTATTACAGTTGGCTGAGTAGGAGCTAAAAAAATGATTAAATGAAAAAAAGAAGCCAAAGAATATAGCTAAAGGAAAGACGGAACAAAACATATACTGAAATAGGAAGAGAAAGAGAAAAAATATTTTAAAAGAAAGAAAACCAAAAAAATACCATGAAAGGAAAGAAGGAGGAGCAAAAAAATGGAAAGGAGGAGGAGCTAAAAGTGATGGCTACAGAAAAGGAGGAGCAAAAAATAGAAAGGAGGAGGAACTAAAAATGATGGCTACAGAAAAAGAGGAGCAAAAAATGGAAAGGAGGAGGAGCTAAAAATGATGGCTACAGTAAAGGAAGAGCAAAAAATGGAAAGGAGGAGGAGCTAAAAGTGATGGCTACAGAAAAGGAGAAGCAAAAAATAGAAAGGAGGAGGAACTAAAAATGATGCCAACAGAAAAGGAGGATCAAAAAATGGAAAGGAGGAAGAGCTAAAAATGATGCCAACAGAAAAAGAGGAGCAAAATACCTTTCCTTAAGGTTGGTTGGTTAAGTTTTATGGCATATAAACCCTTGTAGGTTATTTAATACCAAATCCATTTTTATACAAATAATCAGTTCTATTTCAAACAAATCAGTTTAGCATGAGTACACAGTTTAATTGTTAAAAGCATTTCTATTTCAAGTTAATTCAGTTTAGTCAAACTGTTCTAATTCAAGCAATTTAGTTTACACGCAGTAAAACATCAAAACAGTTCTATTGAAAAAAAATCAGTTCAGCATAAGTACAGTTTAAATGTTAAAAACAGTTCCATTTTAAACAATTCAGTTTAGCATAAGTACACAGTTTAATTGTCAAAAAAGATTTCTATTTCAAGCGATTAAGTTTAGTCAAACAGTTCTATTTCAAACAATTCAGTTTAGCCTAAGTACAGTTTCTATGTCAAAACAGTTCTATTACAAACAATTCAGTTTAAGATAAGTACACAGTTTAAATAGTTTTTTCTATTTTAAGTAATTTAGTTTAGCATAAGTATGCAGATTAGTTCTACTTAACCCATAGATAGGATCCTATCAGATGTTACCACTATGGGCCTGAGTGGACTTGGGAGTGATGGCATTGAAGGAATTCTTTGCATTCCCCAAAGCTCAAGCATTACTGGAACCTCAGTTTGTTTAGTGTCATATCCAGAACACTTGTTGGTGGAGTCTTATCCCACTACAGAAGTGCAGTTGGTGTATTCTACAGCCCCAGCCGACTGGGCAACTTTCCCTAAGGGTATTAGCCTGAAAGTGTATGTAATAATATGAGCAGATTTTGAACTCATTCACTTCGAGGCTGCAGTTCAGCACTTTAGCCATTACTCCAGATGTCATGTGTTCACAACAAAGATGGCTGGAACAAAAAAGAGGAGGAAAGATAAATGGATAATGCTGTTTATAGAGTTGGCGACCGTCGTCAAGGGCAACTTGAAGGTTCCCTTTCAATTAGCTATTATACTAACGTATAGAGAAGGGCACTACTCAATTCACTCGATTGCTCCACTTTTCCCTTGATACATCCCTTATAATGCTGAGTGTTAACCAAAGCAGCATCAAGTACCTTTTTTGAGTCTTTGGTATCACTCCACCTGGGATTGAACTCTGGTCTCCCAGGCCAGTAGCGAACACTCTACCCACTAGTCCAATGAGAGTACTTCTCCTTTTTTCATTTCATTTGCATTTAATCCTATAATTCTATAAATAGGATGTGATTTGATACTGCACTTATAGACCACCCAAAATGGCCTTTAAGAAAGTAATTAAAATAACAGACCTTTTTTTCTATTTTAAGTGCATAAACTACATATAAAGTAATTAAGCTAAAATTTAGTGCAAATCAACCCTAAAATTCTAATAATGTCTCATATTGCAATTAATGAGAGAGAATTGGTGGGAGGTGAATCAAGAGAGACAATATTTAAATAATTGACTCAGATTGGTTTTTAGTTTCTTTTTTTTTTTTTATCAGTATTTGTTTCTGACAATTGTAAACGAAAATTCCATTCGTTTTGCCAAAAGCCATATGAGTTAATTTCCTATTTCATAAATTCTTCCACTCACATAAATTCCTTCAATTTGATTTTGGTAAAGATAAGAAGCTTGTCAAAGAAACAAGGTTTAACTCAATTTCATATTTCAATAATGTTTTTGTTGTTAAAGCAAATAGTGTAAATCAGGCAGTGAGGTGGGGGGGAGGAGAATGAGGTGAGAGAGAGAGGAAAACGAGGAGAGAGAGAGAGACAGAGAGAGGAGAATGAGGAGAGAACGAGGAGAGAGAGAAGAATGGGGAGAGGGAGAGAGAGAAGAAGAGAATGAGGTGAGAGAGAGGAGAATGAGGAGAGAGAGAGGGAGGAGAATGAGGAGAGAGAGAAATAGAGGGAGAGAAAGAGAGGAGAATGAGGTGAGAGAGAGGAGAATGAGGTGAGAGAGAGAGGAGAATGAGGAGAGAGAGAGAGAGAGAAGAGAATGAGGTGCGAGAGAGAGAGAGAAGAGAATGAGGTGCGAGAGAGAGAGAGAAAGGAGAATGAGGAGAGAAAGAGAGAGGAGAATGATGTGCGAGAGAGAGAGAAGTAAGAATGAGGTGAGAGTGAGAGAGAGAGGAGAATGAGGTGTGTGAGAGAGAAAGAGAGAGATGAGAATGAGGTGCAAGAGAGAGGAGAATGAGGTGCGAGAGAGAGGAGAATGAGGTGAGAAAGAGAGAGGAGAATGAGGTGAGAAAGAGAGGAGAATGAGGTGGGAGCGAGAGAGAGGAGAATGAGGTGAGAAAGAGAGAGAGATGAGAGAGAGGAGAATGAGATGGGAGCAAGAGAGACAAAGGAGAAATGATGAAAAAGAATGAAATCAAGAAATAGGAAAGATAAGACCAGAGAAAATAAATAAATGTTGGATTAAGAGGAAAGGAAATAGAGAGGGAAAAGAAGAAAAGAAAGAGGAAAAGAAGGAAAACATGCAAGAAAGGAAGAAGGGGAAAAAAGAGGTAATAGGAAGAGGAACAAAGATGAAAGAGATGGAAAAGACAAGAAAAAAGGAGCAGGATAGAAAAAGACAGAGGATAAAGTAAGAAAGAAAAAAGAGGGGGAGGAAAAAAGGAGAGAAGAAGAGAGGAAGGGGGAGAGAGAAAAAAGGAGAGCCAGAAAGGGAGAAATCATTAATAAACGAAGAAAAAAAAAACTTCAATTATTCAGATCAGATGAGAAATGAAAACTAGAAATTATTAAAAAATTAAACAAACTATGTGGGAATAAAGAGCGGAGATGATAAGGGATGTGTGTGTGTGTGTGTTTGTGGAAAGGAAGAAAGAAAAAAAAGGAAGAAAAGAAAGAGAAAGACACAGAGATAGAATGATCGGATGAAAACAAATGAGAAAAAGAATGAATAAATAAAAGGTAAGGATTTGACAGATAAATTTGAATGGACTCATAAAAATGGGAAGCAGCTAGGTTTACCAAAGAAATGTGTATCTGATTCAACAAAAGAGAGATTCTTTTATTTAAGCTTTTTTCACTGTCCCCCCCCACACACACACACACACACATTTTCTCTCTCTCTCTCTCTCTGTCATGCATGCACCCACAAAATCTGAAAACTTTCTTCAATACAAATAAAAATAAAATAGACTTAAAGGTAGTGTTATGCAACAGGAAGAACTCCGCAAACATTCCGGCAGAATTTGAATGCGACGTGCAATTGTTTGTCACTAGCAGGCTAACAGGTGCAAAAATCGTAGATGCGTTCTTGTTCTCACTATTGCATTGCTTATAAAAAGGCAAGTAAAGACACTAATACCCAGTGCCAGTATTGTGCGCAAAAATGTTCCATTTCCAGAAGATATTAAGCACTCTCTCTCTCTCTATATATATATATATATATATATATATAATTTTGGCAGTAGCATATATATTGTAAAGGTTACTGCCATAGAATATGGGCACAAAAATCCAAGTTCAAATCATGGATGAAGCTGTATTTGCATTGCATATAGTGCTTGGGTTAAATAGCAAGGCAGACTGAGCTCATAGCCTAGCAATGGCAACCAGTCTAGGAAAAGGAAAACTGTATAGAAAGACAGTCATCATCATCATGTCACACCATCAGCACAGATATCTCTGACCCTTTCTTGCCACCCTTCTCTATCATCCATTCCTTCCCACAGGTCTTCAGGGCTACATCTCGTGTCGGCACAGAGCTGCTGTATGTAGGTTCTAGCTGGTCGTCCTGCCTTTGCTTGTCCATGTAAAGGGGTCCACAGGAGTATGTCCCTTATGAGTTCATCCCTACTTCTCAAGGAGTGTCCCACATGTCTGGTTCATCTAACTTGGATAGTTTTCATGAAGAGTGGTAAGTGGCCGTACAGCTGCTGCTTTGTGGGGTGATGCCTCAAGGACTTCTTCAATATTGCTTGCAGCATTCTTGTGTAGTTGTCATCAAGCTTTTTCTCCATACATTTAGTTTACGTCCATGTAGTACATCCATATAGCAGTATCGACATGACCACTGCTTGGAAAAAACTGCGTTTCATTTTATTGGTCAGGTCTAATTTCGATATGACTGATAGCCATCCATGCCTTTGCTAGTTGCCTGTTGATGTCTGTCTCGGTTGATGAGACACTGCTTCCTAGGTAGGTGAAGTTGTCTACAAGTTTCAGAGAGCTACCGTTTAGTGTGGAGATGTCGCCTCTTTGATTAAAGCACATATATTCCATCTTGTGTGCATTGACATGGAGGCCTATGCCTGCAGTTGCTTGTTCCAGACTAAGTTGAAGAGTTTCGGCTTGGGCGGGTGTATTTGCCAGAAGTGCTATGTCATACTAGTGATACTATTTTACCTATAGCTGGGGAGAGGAATAGGAGGGGTTCATATCTTTCCTTAAAGCATTAGTTATAATGTGAATGTAAGTTTAATAGATTTGGTTTGTTTGGTTTTATGGCATATCAACCTTTGTAGGTTATTTAACGCCAAATCCATTTTTATGTAAATAATCTGTTCTATTTGGTTTGGTTTGGTTTTATGGCATATCAACCTTTGTAGGCTATTTAACGCCAAATCCTTTTTTATGTAAATAATCTGTTCTATTGAAAACAGTTCAGTTAAGTATAAGTACACAGTTTAATTGTCAAAAACATTTCCATTTCAAACAGTTATATGTAACAATGCAGTTAAGTGTAAATACAGTTTTAATGTCCAAAAACAGTTCTATTTGAAATAATTCAGTTAAGCATAAGCACACAGTTTAAGTGTAAGTACAGTTAATTTGTCAAAAACATTTCTATTTCAAACTATTCAGTTTACTCAATTCATTTTAGCATAAGTATGCTGTTAGTTCTATTTAACCCATAGATAGGGCCCTATCAGGTGCTACCACTCCGGACCAGAGTGGACCTGGGAGCGATGGCAATGAAGGGGTACTCTGCATTCCCCAAAGCTCCAGCATTGCTGGAACCTCACCATCAGACTGTTTAGTGTCATAATTAGGACACTCGTTGGGGGGGGGGGTTCTTACCCCTCTGCAGAGAAACAGTCGGTGTATTCTACAGCCCCAGCCGACTGGGCAAAAGTTTAATAGAGTTTAAACTTGCTCACTATGATGTCACTGTTAAACATGTTGGCATCTACACCAAGAAGACTCCACCAATGCAATTTGTAAGCAAATAATTTGTAGTTTACTTTTCAACAAGTTGGTTGTTTGGTTTTACAGTATATCAATCCTTTTGGGGTCATTTAATGCTGAATTAGATTTCAAACAATTCAGTTTCGTATGAATATATATTTTTTTTACAGACAGTTAAAATGTCAAAACAGTTCTTTATCAAACAATTCAGTGTGGCATAAGTACACAGTTTAGTTCTATTTGCCCCATAGATAGGACCGTATCAAGTGCTTCCACTCTGGGCCAGAGTGGACCTGGGACTGATGGCAATGAAGAGGTACTCTGGAACCTCACCATCATATTGTTTAATGTCATATCTAGGACACTCATTAGGGGCAGTCTTACTCCTCTGCAGAGAAGCAGTCAGTGTATTCTATGGTCCCAGTCGACTGGGCAAAAACAAATTAGAGTTCATTTGGTTGCACAATTAAATAGTTTCAAATAGGCAACTATTTTTAAACGAATTAGAGCTCATGCAATTGCAGAGTTAAATGGTCTTAAGTATTGCTATTTAACATTAGTAATTCTATTTATTAAGTATACCTATCTAATACAAATAATTTACATACAACTGTATTGTTTCAAATAATTAATAATAGTAATAATAATAATTAGTAAATTATTGAACAGTTCTATTTAACCTGTAGATGTGATGCTAACCACTCCCAGTCAGAGTAAACCTGGGAATATGAGCAATGAAAGAGTACTCCACATTTCCCCAAAGCTCCCGGACTGGAGCCTTACCATAAGATGCAATTTGGGGTCCTACTCAAGACACTGATGTGGAGGGTGGTCTTACTAGAGATCTAATCAGCATATTCTCCAGTCACAGTGGACAAGACATATATATATATATATATATATATATATATATATATATTAGCTGCTATAGTTAAAGGTATTTACTGTACTCAGCTTAGTCTGACACAAAAGAAGGGTAACCTAACCTGAACTAGTACACTGGGTCAAAGAGGATCTGAGACCCGGGTTATTTGATGCCAAACTTTTATTTATTTGTAAATGGTTAGGTTTCTTTGTTTAATCGTTTATCATCCCTTATGCTAAAGCCATCTTTGTAAGAGAACAGAAGCAGAACTATTTAACCCATAGCTGGGTGGGGATAAGAAGATTCGTGCCTTTCCCAAGTAAATATAATAGCATGGCTGGTATTTGAACTCACACACTACGACATCACAGTCCAGCACTTTAGCCACGACAGCACAGGACTTATTTGTTTGATCATAATCATAACTATATTTTCAATCTTCAACTGCATTTATTTAAAATTATATTGTTATTTGTCAAAAATCATTTGTTTGCTCATTTATATGATATCAATTATTCCTATCTAATACAAATAATTTGCTCACAAATGGTTTCAAGTATTCCTATCCAACATTAATAATTCTATTCAATAATCATCATTTGTTTGCACATTCAGTTTCAAGTATTCCTATCTAACACCAACAATTTGCAATCAATTATATAGTTTCAAGTATTCCTATCTAACACCAATAACTTGCAAGCTATTATAGGGTTTCTAGTATGTAATAATAATACAAAGTGAACAATTGTAACTTCAGTTAATAATTTTTGATACAAATAATTTGCACACAGTTATAAAGCATCAAGTATTTCTATCAAATACAAATAATTTTGAAACAGATCTATTTCAACTGTAGATGGGGATCCTAACAAATACTACCACTCCAGATTAGAGTGAACCTGAGAGTAATGGCTCTGAAAGGATGAGTCCAGACTCTCGAGAGCTTCAGAACTGGAATCTCACGATTACATGTAATTTAGTGTCCTATCCAGGACAAAGCACTCACTGAAGGCCACCATACTGGATAAAATTCCCAATATGTTTGAGGATCATCTGATCTGGCATACAGTCACTTCTTAGACAGTTCTCAAGACCATCCTCAAGTCTGACAGCAGCTTTATTCATTCACTTTTTTATGAATTGTGTATGTGTACATTTTTATTTTCACTTTTTCAATATCAATTTTTTCTTTTGAATTTTTTTGCTTTACTTTTTTATGACAATCTGTACACAATTACCTGAAATACCCTGCATATAATTTTTTTATAAATAATATTTTATTTACTGGCAAATTTTAACTGTTGCCCCACAAACTTATATACTTTCTTTAAGCACCTCAGTAAAAAATGGTGAACAAGTTCAACTTGCAGTTGAATTACAACTGAGTGCTTTGATGGCTTGGTTGTTTTTTGGAAGGGTCAACCCTGTCGGGTTATTTAATTTTCCTCTTTTACATGCAAAGATAATTCTTTATAGACAATTATAATTTCAATGATTGATTTTAATGGCATGTCAATATACGGGGTTTATTTTACGCCAAGAGGTTAAAGAATCATATATCAACCCCTTCACACTGGCAGGATGTGGCTAAAGGTCATTTTTTAAGTGGCGTTTAACAGATTTGAATTTGGAGTTTTTCTTAATCTCGACTGAAGAATCCAGTCCGCCCTACATTTCTTAAGGGTATTAGTGCTATGTGAAATGCAATCAGCCGTGTCCAGGATTTGAACTTGTGTCGCCGTATCTATTTCCTACAACGGTAACTATAACACTACATACATTAATATTTATACTTTTGTGTAGTTTCTTAAGGGTTTTCTGCATACGAATATGGACTACTACACATGGACACATTGGCGTTGGCTGACTGACTAAGACTTACTCTCTAACCATCTGTGACTCTCAAATCTTTTAAATTTTCTTCTAAGATTTCTCTTAATTACTACTTATATGAAAACAAAAAACTTTCCATAAACACGTCATCGCTAAATCATCCGACATCGTCCAAAAGATTTATTCCTAATATCCTATCCACTACCAATTTCAAAACAATTCTTTATTCTGACAGGGGCTAACATCCAGTTGTGAGATGTGCTAGCTTTTGACTTTTCAATGCGAATTTGCAATAACGAAGACAAACTCCAAGTTATTAAATAACTCACAATTCATCCCTAAAAATAAAATGATTAACTCATATAATTAATTACCATCCTTAATTATATTGCACACAGTCAGTGTATGAAAAACCCAACCAATTGTAACATCAAATGATTATTCTTAATACAAATAGTTTCAAATTTCTATTTCATAATAGTTTGTTCATAATTAAATGATTTCAAGTATTATAAGAATAATCCATATAGTTGGTTGGTTGGTTTTGTGGTATGTCAATCTAGTTTGGGTTATTTATACCAAAGTCAGTCATAAATTGCACTTGATAAAAAAATCAACGGTCAAAATCATTTTAAACTGGTAAGCACTTTGTACTTTGTTACAATATCAATATTTTAAGAACCGATGTATTAGTCATATTCAAAATCATCTTTAAACATTATCTCAAACAAATGTATTTGACCCATAAATGAGACAATAACAGGTGCTATCTCTTTAGGTCAGAACAGACTTGGGAGTAATGGCAATGAAGTGGGAACTCCATATAGAATAACAATAACACATACATCCGTAAAGCGTCCAGCTGGCAGACAAAAAAGCAGGTTGAAGCTCAGTGCAGTCCTCCTTACAAAGCTAAACTGAAGCTAGTTTATATAATGAAATACCTTCACTTAGTTACAAGCAGCCAATCACAGTCTATGCAATGGAATAGCCCACTCGTGCACAATGGGATGCCCCAAGGCAACATAAATAGCTTCCGTTCCTCAATCAGGAATTGAGTTTCCTGTCTTCACGACTGATTGCTCTTGGCTAACGCGATTAACTACTCTCGGCTATCACAACTAATTGCCCTACGCAACCTGACAAATCCTACACTTAACACAGCTCTTAACATACTCCTTCAGGTTCCTTTCAAGCTGGTCGCCTGTTGGAATTCATTCGTAATGCTCGTTAGCAGTGAGTAAATACTCGTTTGCATAAAAAGCAATGCTACGACATGAGGCGAGATTATATGGACATTAGGCCATTCCATTTCTCTCAAGTGGTGAAGTCCATTCTCTGGATGATGATTGGTTGCTGGTCCAGTGAATAAGTATATTAGTGTGTGTATACACTAGCTTGCTTAATATTTTACCGGTTCAGTATTGGATTACTGCCCATTTTACTTTTTGTCTGCCAGCTGGGGCTGTTGAACTGGTAACTGCTGTTCTTGTTGTTTATCCTGCATGTTAGAGTAGTGACTTCTACAGTCGCCCATCAAGATCTGTTCACAACCTGCACCTCTCAACTGCCTCCTTCAACAGACCCCAAGTACTGACTACTGAAAAACTTGTTATATTAAATCTCAAGCCAGTGTGTACCACAACATATGTGCAAGTAACTTGAACACACATCTTTGATCCTCCTTCCACAGGTGCTGCTACCAACAGTCCTGACATATAAGATGTCCAAAGTTAAACCAAATATTAACAGTCACATAGTCCAGCTGCCATCAACATGAACACTGAATTGTCCTGGTCAACACCATAACCACCTGCAGCTTCAGTGACTCCCTCTATAACAAATAACAATATAGCAGAAATTTGAATTCATGTCTTAGACTGTCTTACTGTGACAATGTGGTTACTGATTTGGCCACAAAGACATTCACAGCAGTAGACATCACTGAAATAAACTGTGTAGCTTTCTTTCTTGTTTGATCACTGCTTACTCAATTGTCGTGGAATAATGATCTGATGATTGGGGGCTCGTGGTGCAGTAGTTATCTTCATAGGATAATGGATCCGGCAACTAGAGTTCAAATCCTGAACTAGGCTATTTACACTTCACATAATAGTAACACCCCCAGTTTTGGGTAAAAACTAGAGCAGACTGGGTTCTTTAACCTTAGTGTTATCTAGAAGAATGTGCCGAGACCAACTCATGGGTCAAACATGAATCTCCAGCCAACAAATACAACTGTTGAAATATATTGTGCGACTGAAGTCACATGACTATAAGTGGTGGATATATAAATGCGCTAGACAGAGGTCTGATGAGAGGAAGTTGGTTGGTTGTTAGGGTTTTATGGCATATCAACCTTTGTAGGTTATTTAACACCAAATCCATTTTTATGCAAATTATCAATTCTATTTCAAACAATTCAGTTTAGCATAAGTACACAGTTTAATTGTCAAAACCATTTCTATTTCAAGCAATTCAGTGTATTCAAACAGTTCTAATTCAGCTAACTCAGTTTAGTATAAGTAAATATTTTATTCACACACAGTTAAATGTCAAAACAGTTCTATATTAAATAATTCAGTTAAGTGTAACTACAGTTTCAATGTCTAAAACAGTTCCATTTTAAACAATTCAGTCTAGTATAAGCACGCAGTTTAAATATAAGTATTGTTTAATCGTCAAAAAGATTTCTATTTCAAGCTATTCCGTTTAATTAAACAGTTCTAATTCAAACAATTCAGTTTAGCATAAGTATGTTGTTAGTTCTATTTAACCCATAGATAGGGCCCTATCAGGAGCTACTACTCTGGGCCAGTGTGGACCTGGGAGCAATGGCAATGAAGGGGTGTTCTGCATTCCCCAAAACTCCAGCATCACTGGAACCTCAATATCAGATAGTTTAGTGTCATATCCAGGACACTCATTGGGGGGAGGGTCTTACCCCTCAGCAGAGGTGTAGTTGGTGTATTCTACAGCCCCAGCCGAGTGGGCAAGATGAGAGGAAATATGACATTGCAAGTTAGCATTGCATCAGCATTCCATTCTCAATATTCTGCACTGTACGAGAATGAAGAGATTATAAGTATCAGACAAAATTACCCCCCCCCACTCGAACATTACAAAACTTGGTACAGTGACTGGTCCAAGAGAATGGAAGCTCTGAATTCAAACCAGCTTTACTCTGCTTCAAAATTGACCTTATCTCGCATTTGGCTTGTCGTGGAGGAGTTGGGGGAATATATATATAATACAAAAGTTGGATACATCATTCATTCATTTTCCGGCATTTCAACCTTTGTTGGGTTATTTTATGCTGAAGTTGGTTTAGCAATTATGGTCTCCAATTATATATGGTCTAAAAGTATACCTTCACAATCATTTTAAACAGATAATTACTTAATATTTAATTGCAATATCAATGTCTTAAGAGCCAATATATCAATAAAGTTCATTATCATTTTAAACAGGTCAACACTTCATACTTTGTTGCAATATAAATATTTTAAGAGGTGCCCCTGGTATAATGGTTATCGTCGTAGGAAATGGACACGGCAACACAAGTTCAAATCCTGGACGAGACTGATTGCATTTCACATAGCACTAATACCCTTGGGAAAGGTATAAATCCAATTATTCTCCCTCCAGCTATGGGTAAATAGTAGGACAGACTAGGCTCTTCAGCCTTGGTGAAGCAACTAGTCAAGGAGAAGGAAAACTCTGAATTCAAACCTGTTAAACTCCGCTTAAAAATTGACCTTGTGTCATATCCTGCCCAAGCGGAGGGGGCGGTAAATATTTATAAATATTTTAAGACTCAATTTATCAAGTTCACAATCATTTTAAACATTATTTCAAACACATATAATTGAAACAACAGATGGAGGACTAACTGGTATTACAATCCAGGTCAGAGTTGACCAAGGAGTAATCCTATTTACCAACCCCTCCGCTCGGGCAGGATATGACACAAGGTCAATTTTTAAGTGGAGTTTAACAGGTTTGAATTCAGAGTTTTCCTTCTCCTTGTTGACTAGGCTAATATATTAGATATCTATCTATATGTTAATATGTAAGTCACCATGTATGTACTATATATTAGGACTTGGCTCATATTACATCTGAATAAGTCTGAAGAAAAGAAATCAAATTCCAGATCACAGTAGTCCAAAATGTTATGTCTGACAGCTACCCACTCTCATTGGTCCAGTTTTGGATTGTTGTAAATTATGGCTTTTCACGAAGCTAAAAATGCTGTTGAAAAGATTTCAGACTCTGGCTAAAATTAATATATGACAGCTCATAGGGATCATAAAGAAAGATTTTGAAGACTGTTTTTTGAAAAGTAAAAGGGATCCTTGCATATGTTTGAGATATCCTGAGGAGAATATTTTGATGGCGACTAATTGCCCTAGGTAGGATACTTTTTGGTTAATATAAAATGGCAAGATTCTTTTTGAACAGACATCGTACAGCCATAATAGAAACTCTTATTTTCAGTGGTAAAAGTGTAAGTTTTCCATCTGAAAAATCTCAGTGCGACTGTTAGGCATAAGAAAATCTGATTTTAGTCACAATAACTTTTACCCTCTATCAGCCATGTTTTCCAGGAATCTTCTCTGGCAGCATCAATATTTCTTTATAGCTAACAATTCCATCATATTAAAAAGGTAGAAATATTTCTCTATCTTTAACTTTTTATCCTAAGTAGATTCTATTATCTTGAGAATACTTACTGATTAACTGGCCATATATCATTATTCTAGAAAAGAAAACTTTTTCATAAAAGAGTATGATAATGAAGAGTAAAAAAAAAATACGTGGCTCTTGGTGATTTGATATAAAATATAGAATTAGTAAAATCTTGCCATAGCATAATGGTTAGTAGGCTTGACTTACCACAGTGTAAGTGTTAGAATTCGCTCGTAATACTCGTTAGCAGTGAGTAAATACATGTTTGCATAAAAAAACAATGCTATGACTTGAGGCGAGATTATATGGACATTGGGGTATTCCATTGCTCTCAAGTGGCAAAGTCCATTCTCTGGATGGTGATTGATTGCTGGTCCAGTGAATGGGTATATTAGTGTGTGTGTATACACTGGCTTCCTTGATATGTTACAGGTTTGGTATTGGGTTACTACCCATTTTACTTTTTGTCTGCCATCTGGGGCTGTTGATCTGGTAAGTGTTGTTCTTGTTTATTCAGCACGTTAGAGTAGTGACTTCTACAGTAAGGGTTAGTAGGCTTGACCCACCTCAGCATAATTATAATAGTCTAGACTTGCCATAGCATAATAGTAAGTAGTCTTCATCATTACTAATAGACTAGATAAAGTTTTGTATGGCAGGAAAGACGAGTGTGTAACAATATTAAGTATTTAGAATCAAGAACAATATAAATACCAACTGCATCTCCTGCAGTAAAGTTAGACCCCAGCAACACCAAAATATGGGGGTTTTGTGTATGACAGTAAACTGCATATAGTAGTCGGGCTCCACTTATGGAGCTTTTGGGAATATGGAGTCACCCCATTATTGCCATTACTCCCAGGTCAACTGATTTTATGTAATAGTCTTTGTTAAGGTCTCATCTATGGGTCAAATAGATCTGTTTTGAAAATCAAGATTAGACAGGAATAACAGAACCATATGAGTGTCAACAAATGATTTGGTTTAGCTGTGTTTAATGGTATATCAATTCTTATTGGGTATTTAATGCCAAATCCCATGATCCGTATGATTCGTAAATAAATAATGTGTAGGTAAAATCTTTTAAACAAGACAGGATTCATTTGTTTGCTGACAGTTAAATGGGTTCTGGCATTGCTATTTCACACTAATAATTACATTCAGCAATATTCATTCATTTGCACACAGCTAAATCGTTCCAAGTATTGCTATGGGATAGTAATCATTCAATTTAATATGAACCATTTATTTGCACTCGGATAAATGGTTTCAAGTATAAAAAAGGATTAAATATTTCTATTTGACCCATAGATAGGACCGTAACAGATAATATCAATATTTTTAAAATAATTCTTTCATAGAGTTTGCATTTTAAAATGTTTCTCTTTTAGGGCCAGATCAATGCATTTAATGAGAATATGTTTTATTGAGTACACATACATGGCATATTGGTTGCTTTTCTTCTTTAAGCAAGTAAGAATGTGTAATTCTTGTGTGACCTATGTGTAGTCTGGATAATATGACTTCTTCTTTTCAGCTTTTTCTGAAGCTTTGCTTCCATTTTCCTAGTATAGTCTTGATTTCTAGAAGCTTGTTATAGTGATGTTGCCTTTGTTGTAGTATATATTTGTTTATTTTGATTTTTAAGTCCATATATGGAATTTTAAAAGTTGTTTCAGGAACCATACTTAAGGCAGATGAAGCTGCTTTATCAATTTGCTCATTTCCACTAATTCCTGTGTAACTTGGAATCCGACAGAGTAGTATTTCATTGTCATCTGACATTTTTTCTAATTTATGTAAGAGTTTCATAGTAAGTTGTCAAGTTTCTTGCTGAGTAATGAAGCTTTGGTTTAGTTTGGTTTGGTTTTATGGCATATCAACCATTTCGGGTTATTTAATGCCAAATCCATTTTTATACATATAATCAGTTCACTTTCAAACAATTCAGTTTAATATGAGTATACAGTTTAAATGTCGAAAACATTTCTATTTCAAGCAGTTCAGTTACGTCAACAAAGTTAAATGGTTTCACATATTGCTCTGTATCATGAACAATTCAAGTAAACATTAGTCATTTATTTACACACAGTTAAATGTCAAAACAGTTCCATTTCAAACAATTCAATTTAGCATAAGTACGCAGTTTGAATGTCAAAACAGATCTATTTCAAACAATTCAGTTTAGCATAAGTACGCAGTTTGAATGTCAAAACAGTTCTATTTCAAACAATTCAGTTTAGCATAAGTATGCAGTTTAAACATTAAATCACTTCTATCTTAAACCATTCAGTGTAGCATACGTACACAGTTAAATTCTATAGGATCCTATCAGGTGCTACCACTTCGGGCCAGAGTGGATTTGGGAGTGATGGCAATGAAGAGGTACTCTGCATTCCCCAAAGCTCAAGTATTACTGGAGCCTCACCATCAGATAGTTTAGTGTCATATCAGGACACTCGTTGGGGGGGTCTTACCCTCTGTAGAGAAAGTCAGTGTATTCTACAGCCCCAGTCAACTGGGCCACATTTTTCTTGGGTTACAAAACATATACACACTTAACGAGGATTGTACTAATATAAAGATTGATACAGGCACAAAATTACTTTTATTGAATTTAGGTACGTTCAGTTTAACCCAAACAATTACAAGTTTTGTTATGAATATTGATCGCTGTTTTCATTTATGCCATAACATTGGAAAGAATCCATTCTTCGGATATACAATCCATATGGAAAAGAATACCACTTCCCATTTTTTTTTTTTTGTCTGTATAGTTTTTACTAATCTGCTCATTTTTCTGCTTTAACAGTGAAAAAAGAAAAGAAATAGCAGCAAATGTATTGATCAGAACAGTATGGCTTTCAACAAAACATTGTTTGGTTTCTTTGTTTAATGGCATGTCAACCCTTGTTGGTTATTTAAAGAGAAAGCAATCCTTGTTAAAGAACAATAGTAACAACTATTTAACCCACTGATGGGAAAGTAAGAGGTTTGTTTTTATGACATATCAACTATTATTGGTTATTTAATACCAGATCTGTTTATATATATATATATATATATATATATATTGTGATTTGTAAACACATTTTGTAGATACACACAGTTTAATGATCAAACAGTTCTACTCCTAACAACTGGATTTAGCATAAATCAACAGAGTTAAATGGTTTCAAGTATTGCTATGTATCCCAAACAATTCAATTAAAAATCAGTCATTTATTTACACACAGTGAAATTGTCAAAGTTTTATTTGACCCATTTATAGGACCCTATCAGCTGCTACTACGTTGGACCAGAGTGGACCCAGAGGCGATGACAATGAAGAGGTACTTTGCATTCCTTCAAGCTTCATCATTACTCAAGCCTCAACATTAAATTGTTTAGTGTTCTTCTTGGTACACTCCATTGCAGATCTTACTCCTCTGCAGAGATGCAGTTGGTGTATTCTACGGACTCTAGGGCAGAAAGTTTCTTATGCAGTATTTTTTTTTTCCAGACACAACTTAAAATTTCCTGTATGTTCATGCGTGTAAACATAACACAGAAAAAACAGCACATCATAGCAAGATTTTTATTAGAGCAATACACCTAAAATGCTTTTACTAAGAGAATATATCAATTTTCAGTTCAACTTGCAACTGAATGATAAATTTGTGGGGTCTGCATTTACACAGAATGCTATTTTTTGATCCTACAAATTATAACCATGATAGAATTGTTCACTCCTTTCTAAACAGAAGCATTGATATAATTATGGACAACTGTCAAAACAGAAATCCAATAGATTCATGAGTCACTGTGTATATCACTAAGATTCACTTTGTGTGTGTATGTAACCATAGCTCAACAAAAATGCTGCATGATAAAAAGATTTTTCTTAGAGCAATGCACTTAAAATGCTCTCACTTAAAGAATAAAAAATTTTACAGTCCAACTAGTAACCATGATAATTTTGTTGTGGTCTTCATTTGCTCTTAACATCATTATTTAATGATCTGATCCAATGAAAGGAACAACGATATGCTTGTTAGAATGTTTCACTCCTTGCTAAATAGAAGCATCACAATCATCATGGATACCTACTAATCATGAAATGCTAATGAAAATCATGAGCTCCTCCCTAAATAGAAACATAAATATCATCATGGACCACCGTTAACAATGAATACTAACTAGAATCCCTCCTAAATAGCAGCATCATTATCATCATGGACCATTGTTTGAATGGGAATTCAACACTATCATGGGTCACCAAGTTTTACTACAAAAAAAAATTATTTTTTTAGATAAATGTATTGGAAATCATTTTACAATAAAAATGTGTCGCAAATTTGGTAGCTCTACTCATAGTAGAATACACTGACTGCTTCTCTGCAGAGGGGTAAGACCCCCCCACGAGTGTCCTAGATATGACACTAAACAATCTGATAGTGAGGTTCCAGTAATGCTGGAGCTTTGAGGAATGCGGAGTACCCCTTTATTGCCATCGCTCCCAGGTCCACTCTGGCCCGGAGTGGTAGCACCTGATAAGGTTCCTGTCTATGGGTTAAATAGAACTAAATGGTGTTTCCTTCACTATACTGATTTTTGCATTTAATCAGCGTATTTATGCTAAACTGAATTGTTTAGAATAGGACTGTTTTTGACATTGAAACTGTTCTTACACTAAACTGAATTGTTATATATAGAACTGTTTTGACATTTAACTGTGTGTAAACAAAATTAACTGAATTAGAACTGTTTGAATAAACTGAATAGTTTAAAATAGAAATGCTTTCGACAATTAAACTGTGTACTCATGCTAGACTGAATTATTTGAAATACAACTGACTATTTGTATAAAAATGGATTTGGCATTAAATAACCTACAAAGGTTAATATGCCATAAAACCCAAACAACCAACCAACAAAATCATATATCAAACCACTCGGTATCTATAGATAGATAAGAGAGAAACTTTTTCTAATATATTACAGTCTTCGTGTACATTAGACAATATCACAAATTAAAACATGTTAACAGATAAAAAAAAAAAAAAAAAAAAAAGCTAAAAAAAAAAAAAAAAAAATTATTGGTCAGAAAAGAAATTCAGAAATATTGCCTGCTGTGAGCTTTTTCTCTAAAAAGAAGTTTAAAAAAAAAAAAAAAACTACCAAAGAAAAAAAAAAATTAAGAAAAATATAGAACCCCGACCTTAAAATTGAATCACTGGAATCTGGATTGATTTTGAACAAAATACGGAAATTGGGGGTGGGGGTGCAAAAGACAAAACTTAATAATTCTACTTTAAAAGAAAAAAACATTTTTTATTGATTAGAAAGCATTTTTTTTTTTTAAAGATTAAAAAACTTTCTTGGTTAAAATAAATAGAGCTACCAAATTTGGTAGCTCAACATTGAATCATTCAGTGATCAAATGAAGACCAACAATTTCATCTCAAGTATTATTACAGATACATTAGAAAGCATTCTAGAATAAAAATGAATTAGAAATTATTTTACTATAAAAATGTAGAGGAGATGATTTTAAGTTTGATATGGTTTGGTTTTATGGCATATCAACCATTGTAGGTTATGTAATGCCAAATCCTCTTTATACATATATATTAAATATATATAATTTGGTTTGGTTGGGTTTTATGGCATATCAACCATTGTAGGTTATTTAATGCCAAATCCTCTTTATACATATATATTAAATATATATGATTTGGTTTGGTTGGGTTTTATGGCATATTAACCATTGTAGGTTATTTAATGTCAAATCCTCTTTATACATATATATTAAATATATATGATTTGGTTTGGTTGGGTTTTATGGCATATCAACCATTGTAGGTTATTTAATGCCAAATCCTCTTTATACATATATATTAAATATATATGATTTGGTTTGGTTTGGTTTTATGGCATATCAACCATTGTAGGTTATGTAATGCCAAATCCTCTTTATACATATATATTAAATATATATAATTTGGTTTGGTTGGGTTTTATGGCATATCAACCATTGTAGGTTATTTAATGCCAAATCCTCTTTATACATATATATTAAATATATATGATTTGGTTTGGTTGGGTTTTATGGCATATCAACCATTGTAGGTTATTTAATGCCAAATCCTCTTTATTAATCATTAGTTTGCACACAGTTAAACTGTTTCAAGTATTGCTATGTAACAGTAACAATCTAACATCAGCCATTTGTTTTTACATGTTTAAATAGATATATAGGCTATGCAAGAGATAAGTTTGTTGGTAATTTCATTTTTAAATGAGTTAGAACTCATTCATTTGCAATAGTATAGCTATTGTTTCAACACAGTTAAATAGTTTCAATTATTGCTATCTAGCATTAATAATTCTATGTAATATTAATCATTTATTTGCAGACAGTGAAGTGGCTAAAAGTATTGGTTTTAATACAAATAATTCTATTCAATATTACTCATTTGTTTGCACACAGTCAAGTGGTTGGAAGTATTGCTATGTATCACTAACAATTCAATTAAACATCTGTCATTTGTCTACACACAGTTAAAGGATCAAACAGTTCTATTTCTAACAATTCAATTTAGCATAAGTCAACAAAGTTAAATGGTTCCAAGTATTACTATGTATCACTAACAATTCAATGAAACATCTGTCATTTGTCTACACACAGTTAAAGGATCAAACAGTTCTAACAATTCAATTTAGCATAAGTCAACAAAGTTAAATGGTTCCAAGTATTGCTATATATCACTAACAATTCAATTAAGCATCAGTCATTTGTTTCCACAATTAAAAGATCAAAGAGTTCTATTTCAAACATTAGGATTAGTCATTTGTTTACACAGTTTAAATGTCAAACATTTCTATTTGCAGCCATAGATAGAACCCTATTAAGTGCTACTACTCTGGGCCAGCGTGGACCTGGGAGTGATGGCAATGAAGGAGTACTCCGCATTCCCCAAGGCTCCAGCATTACTGAAGCCTCACTATCAGAATGTTTATTGTCATATTGAAGACACTCGTTGGAAGAATCTTACCCCTTTGCAGAGATGCAGTTGGTGTATTCTGAAGTCCCAGCCGACTGGGCTAAACTTATTTTGCTATAGAAATACATTGGAATTAGTTTTGTTATAAAAATGCATTGGAAATTATATTGCTAAAAAATCAATTTAATATGATTTTTAATATACCATAAAAAATGCATTGGAAATGATTTTACCATAAAATATACTGGAAATTATTCTATAATAAAAATGCACTGGAAATTATTTTACCATAAAGAGATTATATATATAAATACAGTCTTTATGTTCATCAGAGAGATAATATTATTAATGAAGATATATCAAGAAGAACAAAAGCAAGAAAGCTAAAAACATATGGAAACAAAAAAAAAAAATGGATGGAATTTGTTAGCAATAAAAGTAACTAACAAATATCACCTAACATGCTTATTTTCTCTGAAAAGAAATCAAGAAAAAAACTACCAATAAACATCAAGAAAAAGAAAAAGAAGCATAGAAAACTTAATCAGTCGAGTCTGAACTGATTGTTATGGTCAACATTCAGTACTTCAAAAGAAATCCAAAACTTGAACATTTCTCTTTAAAGGAAGCAATGTTTTTTACTGATTAGAAAGTACAGCTTATATAGTTGTTAGGAGTTTTCAAACAACAGGAAACAAGTGATTTTACAATAAACATGAAACAAACACTTAGAAATAAAGCAATTATTTTCTCCTGGTTCAAAAGACTCTTTATAATGAGTTATAGATAATTAATCTCACCGAACTAGATGCAAAAGTTTCCAGCATTATTTAAGAAAATCTTTTAAGATGACTTAAAACTAATTTTCACTGAGTTCAATATCAGATTCAATTTAAAATCTAATATACTTTCAGCCAAGTGTAGAAATATGAGTCTTGTTGGATCTAACAGAGAACTTTGCCCAGTCAGCTGGGGCTGTAGAATACACTGACTGCTTCTCTGCAGAGGGGTAAGATCCCCCACCCCATAATGAGTGTCCTATTTATTACACTAAAAAATCTGATCCTGAGGTTCCAGTGATGCTGGAGCTTTGGGGAATGCGGAGCACCCCTTCATTCCCATTGCTCCCAGGTCCACTCTGGCCCAGAGTGGTAACACCTGATAGAGTCCTATTTATGGGTTAAATAGAACAAACTGCATACTTATGCTAAATTGAATTGTTTGAATTAAAACTGTTTGACTAAACTGAATAGCTTTAAATAGAAATGTTTTTTTTAGAATTACACTGTACTTATATTTAAACTGTGGGCTTATGCTAAACTGAATTGTTTGAAATAGAACTGTTTTAGACATTGAAACTGTACTTACACTAAACTGAATTGTTTAATATAGAACTGTTTTGATATTTAACTATGTGTAAGCAAAATCTGTACTTATACTAAACTGAATTGTTTGAAATAGAACTGTTTGAATAAACTGAATAGCTTGAAATAGAAATGTTTTTCACAATCAAACTGTACTTACATTTAAACTGCATACTAAATTGTTTGAAATTGAACTATTTTCATAAAAATGGATTTGGCGTTAAATAACCTCCAAAGGTTGATATGCCATAAAACCCAACCAACCAGAAATTAATGATATTACACGTTCATTTTAAGATATTTGAAGCCATGTGTGCAATAACATTTTAACCAATGACTTTGATGTTAGATTTGATTTCATTTATCAGTTTTGCCTATCTATAAAACTGATTTTAGACAAATTGGTTACAAATAAAAGAGTGTTTTGTAAACCTACATATCAAAAGTCTACCTCAAGATATTGTGAGGAAACTGCTGAACTTTAGTTTTTATTTTATTTATTTATTTTCGTCCGCAAAACATCTGTTGACAAAGATGATAAAATCAGACTATTTATAAACTTTTTTTTTGTATTTTGTATAAAAACAGATATAAAGTACAAATGATAGAATCAAGCCACATTATTATTGTCAGTTTTTTTTTTGTTTTGTTTTTGTTTTAATAGCATATCAACCTTCATAGCTTATTTAATGCCAAAGCCATCCTTGTAGAAGAACTATTTAATCCATAGCTGATGAGATAAAGGGATTCAGTATTCTTCTTCAAGGATATTAGTCTGAAAGTGAACACAACAGTGTGACTTTAAGGCCACAATCCAGCCTATTAGCCCTTAGGCCACAGAGATTCACTCCATATTGTGGTCTGTGGTGGCTACTTTGTTTAATGCCATTTTAACCTTCATGGGTTATTTAATGCCAAATCCAAGTAAAAGAGCAGTAGTAGTGCTATTTAACCTATCATTGGGGAAATAAGAAGGTTCATGCCTTTCCCAAGAATATTTGTCTAAAAGTGAATGTAACATCACGACTGTAATTCGAACTTACTTACTATGACATAATCCTACTTGTTAGCTTCGATACCACGGGGACAACCTCAACTAAATTATTAAGCATAGAATGAAATATTTGTCTGAATTAGTGAGATTTCAGTTTAAACATCTTTTTTCCAACAGGTCACCGGTTGTCATAATCAGACTCAGAACTTGCCTCATTTGATAAACTTGCTACATTGGCACTAATTCGTTTACTGTCTGAGCGAACCAAACCATGCTTCCTGCGAGAGCACCTTATGGCATTGCAACCAAATCTGTAGGTGCTTTGAGAAACTTGTAGTGGATAGAGAAAACAAAAATAAAACAAATATGTTCAAGAAATGCAGAAATTTCCAGAGGTCCCTGACAAGAAGATGGAATGATGCATGCCTGGAAAAAGGACTGCTTTTGCGCAAAAGAGAAATTCAATCTCACTTCAGTGGTACCCCTCACACAGAAAGGACATTCTTTCACGTGACCACTAGTGGCAAACACATGGCTAATTAGATTTAGTAACCTGACACCATATCTGCTGCTAGCGACCTGATACTGCCAAAACCAAAAATATAAAAACACCAACTTTGGACTTATTTAATACCAAAAGAAACTAGTATATTTTAACACCTTGTCTGATAGACACAACCATTTCTATTGGTTTTAGAAAGAACTTTCCTCACCCACAGAATGGTTGTTGAACCCAGAAATAAAATTAAAATTCAAATGATATCTTGGTCTATTTTCTTCCTTCCTTCAGGAATTCTTTTGCAGCTTTCTATACACACAGAAGGAGCCAACGAATTAATTGGAGTAAGAAGAAAACCAAGCAAGTCAAATATCTAAACCCAAAACTGACTATTATTGTAGAATAACAATAACACATACATCTGTAAAACATCCAGCTGGCAAACAAAAATAAAGCAAGTCATAGCTCAGTGCAGTCCTCCTTACAATGCTAAACTGAAGCTGGTTTATGTAATAAAATACTTTCACTCACTTACCAGCAGCCAATCACGGCCCATGCAATGGAATCACCCACTTGGGCACAATGGGATACCCCAAGGCACCATAAATAGCTCCCGTTCCTCAATCGGCAATTGAGTTTCCTGTCTTCACGACTGATTGCTCTTAGCTAACGCAATTAATTACTCTCCGCTATCACAACTAATTGATAACCAACCAAATGATCTTTAGTTCCATAGATTTTTCGGAGGAGCAGGCTGAAGATCTTTTATGATCTATGAAAGTTCAACAGACAAATTGAACCTGTTCGCCTCATTTTCTTTAGATAAGTTATATAATACATATTGGCTTACCAAACACAATTTCTTTCATTTTTTGTTGCAATTTGTGGTGCGTTGTATCCAAATACAGTCCACAATATTTCTTGTACTTATTTTCATGCAGTGGCAACCTATGTCCACACACACTCATATAGCTACACTCACCCACCACATCATCCCAGTTGGCTGAAGCTGTAGAATATGCCAACACCCCCTCCTCCTAACAAGTGTCCTGGGTATGACACTAAACTGCATCTGATGATGAGGCTCCAGTTATGGAGCTTTGGTGAATGTTAAGTACCCTTTCATTACCATCACTCCCAGGTCCACTCAGACCTGGAGTGGTTGCACTTATTAGGGTCCCATCTATGGATCAAATAGAAATCTTTTTATTTGAAACCATAATTGTTGGAATCATTTAACTGTAAGCAAATAAAATTGCTAGTGTTACATAGCAATACTTGAAACTATTTAACTGTGTGCAAACAATAAATAGAAATACTTGAAATCATTTAACTGTGTGCAAACAAATGTGCTGTAAGTTACTTTAAAATTATTCATTCAAAAATCATATGTATTAATATCAACAGGATTTGGCATCAAATAACCATCAAGGGTTGATATGCCATTAAACCAAATGACTTAACTTCACCCCCACATGCATATACATACATATATGGTGCACTTATATACATTATTTAATTGGCTCATTGACCTAGAGGGTAGAGTGTTGGCCAATGATCCAGGAGACCTAGATTCAATCCCACGTCACGTCATACCAAAGACTTTAAAAATGGTACTTCATACCTCCTAGCTTAACACTCAGCAATATAAGGTATGTATCAAGGGTAAAGTGGAGCAATCCAGGGAAAGGAGTATTGCCCTCCCCTACACCTTGGTGTAGTAGCTATTGAAAAAGGAGCCTTCAGGTCGCCCTCATCTACAGTCGCCAACTTTACTTTGGCTACCGGACATTGGCATAATGGTTAGAATGTTCGCCAGTGGCCCGAGAGACCTGGGTTCAATCCCAGGTTGTGTCACACCAAAGACTTTAAAAATGGTACTTGATACCTCCTAGCTTAACACTCAGTGATACAAGGTATGTATCAAGGGTAAAGTGGAACGATCCAGAGAAAGGAGCAGTGCCCTCTCCTACACCTCGATGTAGTCGCCCTTGATTAGGGAGACAACTTTACTTTTTACATGCATTATTGCATCTTAATATGTGCACCCAGGTGCAGAAAGGCTTAAGGTTTCACAACATTTACTGTCATGCTGAAGTCCTGTCGAATATATAATTTTTCAAGCAATCTACAGTTCAGAATATGTATGAGTGACTGCATCAAATCAAAATGTACAACCAAGTTCTAAATTGAACAAAATGGACAATTGAATAAACAATGTATGTAAGTCGGATAGAAAAAAGCTGTTTGAATCTTTGGTTATTCAGGAGGTTATATGAGTTGTGAGTTCAATAACATTTGTTTTGGTAATTGTCCAAGAAGTTTGGCGTGGTTATAAAGTTTTCTCATTGAATAGCAGACAAGTAAAGGTATATTATCAATCAAGATGGCAGACATTCAAAATGGCTGAACATTTTTCAGTTGATAGCTTGAAATATAGTTCTTAGTATTTGAATGAAAATTGATTCTATACTCCTCAATCATAAAAATAAACATTGCCAAAAAAACCGCTGAGTTATTAAAATAAAGCATAAAGTAAATAGAAATAAATTTATCATATTTAAAATGAAAAAAAATTTATGCATACTAAGTAGCTTAAATTCTGCCCTGTTGTCAGTACTTAAAAGCTCCAGCATTACTAGAGCCTCACCATCAGATTGTTTAGTCTCCTATCCAGGACACGCGTTGAGGGGGTGTATTACCCCCTCTGCAGAGGTGCAGTCAGCACTTAAAAGCTCCAGCATTACTGGAGCCTCACCATCAGATTGTTTAGTCTCCTATCCAGGACACGCGTTGGGGGGGGTCTTACCCCTTTGCAGAGGTGCAGTCAGTGTATTCTACAGCCCCCCCAGCTGACTGGGCAACCAAACAGTTCTATCAGCAATCCCATTTGAGTCAGACTACTTGTGTTTTGTTGACAACAATTATTCGTAATATCTATAAGCAGGCATTATACAGGGTGTCTCAAAATAGATGCAACCCATTTAATATGATACTGATTTATTACTGAGACAAGTGCAATGGCGGTCATTTGGAACACGTCCTGTAAAAATGCATCCTTTGAGCCAAAAATATCCAATCGATATTTTTTAAAAATTTTTTTATTATATCACCTTCCAGGACATGCAATCTTTTTTTGAGTTTCTTGTCTCAGTAATAAATCATTATTATATTAATGGGTTGCATCTATTTTGAGACAGTTTTCAATGATTTTGTCTCCAAATAAGTAGTGACACAAAATATTTTTTCCTCTCTTGTCCAAGGCATTGTGATCAAGGATTAATAGTTGTTAACAGGCTCGTTGGCCAAGTGGGTAGAGTGTTGTTCAATCCCACGTCGCGTCTTACCAAAGACTTTAAAAATGGTACTTGATACCTCCTTGCTTAACACTCAGCAATATAGAGTACTTATCAAGGGTAAAGTGGAGCAATCCAGAGAAAGGAGTAGTGTCCTCCCCTACACCTCAGTGTAGTAGCTATTGAAAAGGGAGCCTTCTGGTCACCCTCGACTACGGTCGTCAGCTATAGTATACTATTTTCAAATCTGAAGCAAAAAAGAACACAACATAATTAATAGTAGACACTAGCAGTCACATGAGTCCCATGTATATTGAGACTTGTTAGGAGGAGGGGGGATGTTACCCCTCAGAAGGGGTGCTGTTGGCATATTCTACAGCTTTAGCCAACTAGGATGATGTGGGGGTGAGCGTATGTATATGAGTGTGTGTGGACATAGGTAGCCACTGCATGAAAATAAGTGTGAGGAATATTGTATTTGAGACTGAGTGGGCAGAAATAATAGGACAGTCATATGGGTTCCATGTATATTGAGACACCCTATATATTAGCAGTCACATGGGTCTCATGTATACTAAGAAACTCAACATTACTATGTTATGTTTCTCGAACTGTTATACTTGGTTGTATTTTATGGTACATCAACCCTCGTACGTTATTTAATGCTAAATCCTATTTATATTAAATATATATGAATCGTAAATGAATAGTTTTTAGGTAACATTATTTTTAAACGAGCTAGAGCTCATTTGCTTGCACACAGTTAAATGGTTTCAAGTATAGCTATTTATTGTTTGCACACAGTTAAACATTTTCAAACAGAGCTATGTAATACAGACAGTTCAATTTAACAGTAATCGTTTTTGGCACACAAATGAATGGTTTCAAGTAGAGAAAATGGTTGAATATTTCTATAGATGGTACCCAAACAGGTACGACTCCTCTAGGTCAAAGTGGACCTGGGAGTAATGGAAATGAAGGGGTACTCGCACATTTCTTAAACTCCAGAACAGGAGCTTCTCCATCAGATGCAGTTTAGTGTCACACCCAGGACACAGGGATTTTTTCAGATAAGTTATTGAAAATAGACTAGGCAAAGTTGAATTTAAAATTATACTTTGCATTTGATTTCATGCTAACGACCTTAGGAAAAGCATGAATCTATTTGTTTGCCTACTAAACATGAATATATTGTAGGGTAAACAAGAAAAATTTTTAACGCTCTTGGACAATCTCATATTCTACATCAAGTACATAATACACTCTATCACACACGTTAAGTTGTAAGAAATCTGTACAGAAGATAATACTTTATTCACACCACAAAAAACTGCCTAACCTTTTCTAGTCTGGCACAAGGTTAGAATATCAAAAACAAAAAAAAAATCAGAATATGAGCACAGGTAAAAAATCATACATAATAGTAGTAATTCTAGTCAAGTAAGAATATTAAGTTTATAAGTCCCAAAAATTCACTCTGAATTGTCCAGCAGGACACATGGTGTAACACTTATAGGCATTGGTTCCCTAAGCTTCTAAGGAGACTATCATCTGGAGGTTGCAGGTTCAATCCTGACTGCAGGCGAGTAACAATAGAGGAATACTTAACACTTGTACCAGGTTATGGCTAATGGAATCAGAACAGGCGACCCCCGTGGATTCAATAAATGACGTAGTTCGAAGTTCTATGTAGGTTCCCAAGTTCGACAAACACCTGAAGAAGGCCAGAGGACATATCGGCCAAAACGTAGTGGAAATAACAATAAAGATGAAAACCCTTAATGATAAAAATCATCAAGCTTTGTCTCAGAAATTTAGACAACTAAAACTTTCTTGAAAGAAGTTTCATAAATCTCTGTATTGATGTCCCTTTAGTAAGAGTAACCAGTCTAGGAGAACTAAGATAAAAAAAGCTCTCACTAGTGTGGCAAGGTAATTTGTCATGATACACTGGTTTAGTTACAAGCATATCAATCCCTTATGGGTTATTAAATGCCAAAATTTCATTCAAATATAAAATGTTTTCAAACAGATTTATTTCACCCAAAGATTGAACCCTAACAAGTACTACCACACTTGGTCAGAGTGGACCTAGGAGTAATGGCAATGAAGATGGTTAGTTTGTTGTGTTAAATGGTTTCAAGTATTGCTATTTAACACTAGTAATTCGATCTAACATTATTCATTCATTTGCACACAGTTAAATGGTCGCAAGAATAATGAATGAATAAACAATTGTATGGAACCATAACAGGTACTACCACTCCAGGTCAGAATGGTTTCATTTGGTTTGATTTCTTTGTTTAATGGCATATCAACCTTTGTAGGTTATTTAATGCCAAAGTCATTCTCCTAGAAGAACTGAAATGGTACTATTTAACCCATAGCCGGGAGGATAAGGGGGTTCATATCTTTCCCAAGGGTATTTGCCTGAAAGTAGACATAATAGTGTGACTGGAATACGAACTCACTTACTATGATTCCGCAGTCCATGACTTTAACCATTACACCACCAGGGCACCCCCAGGTCAGAATGGATCTGTCGTTAATGGCAATGAGAAAATAATAAACATTCCCCATAGCTCTAAGACCATAGCAGCACCATCAAATTGTTTAGTGTTATATCCAGGACACTTAATGTGAAAGGGGTCTTACCCCAGCTGGAGAGATGATGTTGAAATACGAAACACACTTGTAGTCAGTAGCTAGGCTAAGAGCAACGTCTTTAGCAAGGCCAAGACCAAGTGAGTCAGTCCCCAATGGAAGAGCTATTTATGGCACATTGGGAGATTCCAATGTGCCCACATTGGCCGGTCCATTCCTTGGATTGTGATTGGCTAGAACATCTGATTGGCTATGTCTGTTCATAAATACCAACCCTGTCAGTAAGCATTAGTCCTGACAATGCCGGACCTCAGGTAAGTGTTGCTTGTTATTATTGTTGTACATTGTTGCGTTCTACAGATGAAATCAGAGTATTCTACAATATCAGCTGATTGGGTATTGAGAATAAAAAGGAGATTCCATATACCCAACAATTCCTGAACTGGTTTAATTTTAAACTCAGGACACTGCATTTTTTTTCAATGGGGAAAGGGATCTTACCCCTCCACAGAGTATACAATCAGCCTATTCTAAGCCCTGCTGAGAAGGCATGTTTTGTTCAATCTCGTTTGAGGAACTTTTACACTGACACGAATTTCAAAAAGTACTTTACCCTTTCTTTGGACAATATGTATCATGAAGAGGGGATATTAGTTGTCTAAATTTCTGAGACAAAGCTTGATGATTTTTATCATTAAGGGTTTTCAGACTATTGTCATTATCTTTATTGTTATTTCCACAACGTTTCCGACCACAGGTCCTCTGGCCTTCTTCAGGTGTTTGTCAAACTCGGGAACCTTCACGGAACTTCGAACTACGTCCTTTATTGAATCCACAGGGGTCACCTGTTCTGATTCCATTAGCCATAATCGGGTACAAGTGTTAAGTATTCCTGTATTGTTACTCACCTGCAGTCAGGATTGGTTATGCCTACCATTCCGGGCCAGAGTAGACCTGGGAGCGATGGCAATGAAGGGATACTCTGCATTCCCCAAAGATCTAGCATTACTGGAGCCTCACCATCAGATTGTTTAGTGTCATATCAGGACACTCATTGGAGCATCATATGTATTAATACAGAGCAGTCAGTGTATTCTACAGCCCCAGCCAACTGGGCCAATGAAGAGGGGAGACTTGCAGCATGGGTAACTGTGTCAATATTCAAGGGTCTCGATACTTTCGCTTTTACAGCTCCTAGTAATCTTTGTTTAGTTGTGGCACAAGGCCAAATGTATGGGGCACCTAGTGAGACTTGAAATCACTCTTAATGATCTATCAGCAAAGTTTGCAAACCATTACACCAAAAAAGGTGCCCAAAGCTAACTCCTCGTAGTTCAATTATATTGACGTACGGATACTTCCTGAATAAATATTACAAAAATTGCATATGAGGGATGACCAATCATTCAAATACCCTTTAATCACAGGGGTGTCCTTGTGGTGTAATGGTTAAAGTGATTGACAGCGGAATCATAGGAAGCGAGTTCAAATTCTGGTCACGCTATTACGTTCACTTTCGGAAAGGTAGGAACCCCCTTATCTTCCCAGCTATTGGTTAAATAGTACTACTACTGTTCTTCTAGACAGCTGGCTTTGGCATTAAATAACCTACAAAGGTTGATATGCCATTAAACAAAAAAAGCAAACCAAACCAAACCTTTAATCACGTTATCAACTGCAGCCTGGGACATGCATTGATAGTCTTGAATACTACATGCAAGCATTTATTTTGGAACATACAGTATTTGCTATAAATAAGTAAATTTCCAGCCAATTTTTATAAAAGTTGAATTTTTTTTTAAAAACCAGGACTTGATTATTCTTAATGGAACAATGTTCAATCATAACAGACTTTCGTAATACTCCACAGTATTCGACAGACGGAGGGTCATTTTTCTAATTTCCATTTAAATATATTTTGATGGCTACATATTCATATTTTTAATAACTGAGTTTGAGTGCTGAACACACAGAGTTCTACAAGATAAGAAAATATCACGGTCAGGCTAAAAATAAAATTCATTCATTTTATCATATATATATATATATATATATATATACACACACATACATAAGATATATATATATATATATATATATACACACACACATACATTATATATATATATATACACACATACATTATATATATATATATATATATACACATACATTATATATATATATATATATATATACACACACACACACACATTAGATATATATATATATATATATATACACATTAGATAGATATATATATACACATACACACATACATTAGAGATATATATATATATATATACACACACACACACACAAATACATACATACACACACATACATTAGATAGATATATATACATACATATACATTATATATATATATACACACACACACATATACATTATATATATATACTATATAAAAGAAAATCTTTAAAAAACACTCATCTTTTTTGTAATAATATTTATTTCAGCAGACCCTATATTTTTTAAAATGTTAGCTCTGCATCTTCAGACAAAGAAATAATGAGAAGTTTTCAACAAAAATTTAGAAAAACCCATAGAATTCCGGCCACCCTATTTCCCTAACCCATATTTCATTATTTTTGTTCTTCTTAATATATATATATATATATATATATATATATATTATACTAATGGTTTGAGTGTCCACCAATGGCCCAGGAGACAGGAGTTCAACCCCAAATTGAGTCATACCAAAGACTCAGAAAATGGTACATGATGCCTCCTTTCTTAACACTCAGCATTATAAAGCATAGATTAAGGGAGAGAAGTAATGCCCTACTCCATACCTCAGTGTAGTAGCTATTGAAAAGAGAGCCTTTGTGTTGTATATTGACCTTCGACTCGGCCAAACATGCATTCCAAAGTGATGCACCGGAAGGAAGTGACACATTCTGATGGCAGTTATGAGAAGAAATCGCGTAGGCGGACTTGGCTGAAAAAATGGGACAAGGTAAAAAATCCCATGGTACACTCATAGACTGACGCACTGGAAGAGAGTGACCTGTGAACTGCATGACAGTTATTTCCGCTTGATGACGATCAAACATGCCATTCCAAAGATTGAGTGGGCGATTGACCTATAATATAACTCGGTGAAGACAGTTAGAGAGAAGATGCTGGAATGAGAACATGTCCCAGAGAGGCTGGGCCCCCGGGCGAGCAGTCCAGGAGGATGAGAACGACACACGGCGATGCCCGGATGGTCTGGCTGGGGGGGAGGTCAATGTGTTGCAGTCTTTGTTCAGTCTCCAACTCCCTCTCACATGCAACCTTACTTCGCTCGTCTTTATATTTGTGTGTCGTTATGACACTGCATGTATTCGGCATATATATATATATATATATATATATATTCTGCATGTATATATGCATATTTATTATGTGAGTATACAACATTTGGGTTGCCACTCAACTCCAGTCAGCCAACTTTATATATATATATATCTTTTTTTAAATTTTCATCATACAACGTGTGAAAGCACATGCTATACCATATCCTCATCAGCCGCCATCCAGGGGTGATAACACAGTTTCGGTAGCTCAAGGCGGTACTGCCACCCCTGGCGCTACCAAGCAGCTTTTGCCACCGGACAGGGTATTAAGAGAATCATATATATATATATATATATATATATATATATATATATACGCCAGATCCATTAAATGGATCTGGCGTATATATATATATATATATATATATAGTAATTTAAATCTCAACTTCTTAATTTTGTTTCGTCACTAGTCATTTAAATTTGTTTTTTTTGTTTTTTTAAGTGAGATTAAAATTCTTTTTAGCTGTTACATTGCTCTGCAGTCCTCATTTGAGCACTTTTGACTTATCAGTTGCTTTTGCTTTGTTCTCATACATATATATTTGAATGGCTAAAGGAGCATTTTCTATCCACTCACTTTTTGGTAAGTAACTTCCTTATATATATATTGGTGTATTCAAAAGACCCAGCCAACTAAACTGGAATAATGTTGAATAGAATTATTAGTATTATATAGGAATACTTGAAAACACTGAACAAAGTCCAAAAAATAATTAGGAATACTTTAAACTATATATATATATATATATGTATGTATGTGTGTTGTAAAACAAGTCTGTTTCATGTAATTAGATTTTTCATACAAGCAACTAGTATGTACTCATTATTTTCAGCTTCTCTTGGAATGTTCTCTTCAAATCATATAATGTGCATGTGTTCATTTTTTTTTCTTTTTACATTGTTCATTCTTGAACATTTTTAATAGGAGCTTGTTCTCATGTCTGTATTTTGAAACCAGCTCATTCCTTCAGTTCAGCCAATTATATTTGTTTTTGTATTCAATTTTGCAAAGTTTCTCTTTTGTGCAGAGGCTGCAATATTTAGTTTTTATTTGTTTGTTATTATTATTATTATTATTATTATTATTATTATTATTATCATTATTATGCTCTTTTCACTTATTGGGTTTTGTTTTCCTTTGCCATTTTCCAAACATATAATGAAAGCATTTTGTTTGTTTATTTTTTTCAGTGATATGTGGTGATTACAATATTATGTTCCGATTCCTTTTCTGTAATATATAATTTATTTTTACTTCTTCTTTTCTTCTGACCATTGCTTGATATATAATATTTGTATTCTTGCAAACAAAATAAAAACAGTAAAATTTGTTACAACTCAAAAAACAAAGAAAATGAATTCATATATGTTGAGAGAGAGTGAGAGATTGAAAAGTGTTCAAAATGAGTAGATAACAGTTGCTAACATGAAATATGAAAGAGATTATCATAAGCTAGGTTCAAAAATGTTCCAATAAATTATATATGCATATATGAGATAGAGCTATTATATATATGCATGGTGCATTCAATAAGTTTCCAGACTTTTTTGTACAGGCATTTAAAATTGTCACAGACTTTTGAAAATTCAGTATGTTTTTGCTATACATCTTATGAGATGACTGACAAATCTTTATGATTTCAGGTTCAAATGAACAGCTACAGCAGCAATTGGAATACACCCAACTAAAGCCTGATTGTCACAGCTGGTGAATTTCAAAAATGCAATCTGGACATGAGGACACTTTAGAAGAACAATATGCAATAAAATTGTGTTTTAAACTTGGAAAAAATGCCACAGAAACAACGTATGGAATGCTTCAGACTGCTTTTGGACCATCTTGCATGAATCGAGCATGAGTTTTTGAGTGGCATAAGAGATTCAAGAAAGGCAGGGAGTCTGTGAGGGATGATGAGAGGTGAGGAAGGAGTAAGGAATTCAGTACACCAGAGCTGACTGGCCAAAGGCTTAGGGTTAGGGTTACTATGTTGAGGTTTTAAGGGAGTTCAGGAAGATATTCCGTCGGGAGAGACCAGCACTCTTTAAATCGGGTCAGTGGCATTTCCCCCAGGACAATGCACCAGTCCACAACTCCATCCTTGTTACAGACTATTTGACCAAGATGGGCATCAAGACGGTCCCTCACCCTCCCTATAGTCTAGACCTTGCTCCCAGTGACTTTTGCTTATTCCCTAAGCTCAGTGGCTGTATTTATGAGACAATTGAGGAGATGAAAGAGGCTGTGATGATGGTCATTGACACGCTCACACAAGAGGACTTCTATGGGGCCTTCCAGAAGTTGTTGGAACAATACAACAAGTGCATTGCAGACAAAGGAGATTACTTCAAAGGGGACTAGAGTTTCATGTGTGTACTATCAATAAAAGTGCCCATACGAAAAAAGTCTGGAAACTTATTTAATGATCCTCGTGTATATATATATATATATATATATATATATACACAATAGCTCTATCTCATATTGAACACTAAAAAATTAGATGAAATCACAATTTAGCAGAAGTCATTTGTATGCACATCATCTAAATGTCAAACAGTTCTATTTGACCCATAAATGGGATCCTATCAGATGCAATCACTCTGGGCCAAAGTGGACCTGGGAGTAATACCAAAGAAAGGGGTACTCCATATTCTCCAAAGCTCAGGCATTACTGGAGTCTCACCATCAGATTCTGTGATGTCATATCCAGGACACTCTTACCACTCTGCAGAGATGCAGCTGGTGTATTCAACAGCCCCAGCCAACTGGGCTAGAATAATGTTGAATAGAATTATTAGTGTTATATAAGAATACTTGAAACCACTGAACAAAGTGAAAATAATAATTAGGAATACTTGAAACTATTTAACTGTGTGCAAACAAATAAGTTTAAAAATAATGTTACCTATAAACTATTCATTTACAAATCATATATATTTATTATATATACATGTATGTATCAACCGGGATTTGGTATTAAATATCCTACAAGGACTGATATGGCTTAAATTCCAACCAAACCACCAACAAAAATAAAATTGCATAAATATCAAAAAAAGATGTACTTATTTTGGTTTGGTTTAGTTTGGTTGGGTTGGGTTTTATGGCCTATCAGCTATTGTAGGTTATTCAATGCCAAATCTTATATATATATATATGATTTATTAACACATTTTGTAGATAACATTTTTAAACAAACCTGAGATCTCTTTTACACACAGTTAAATGGTTTCAAGTATTGCTATATAACAGTCACAATTTAACATCAGTCATTTGTTTGCACACAGTTTGTTCTATTTGACCTACAGATGGAACCCCATCAGGTGCTACCACTCTGGGTCAGAGTAGACCTGGGAGCAGTGGCAATGAAGGGGTACTCTGCATACCCCAAATCCCCAACGTCATCAAATGATTTGAACTCATATCCATGACCCTTGTTCGGGTGGGATCCTACCCCTCTGCAGAGATACAGTCAGTGTATTCTACAGCCTCAACCAAATGGGTTTACTTACGCCAATGACATAGTGATACTGGCAAATATACCCAACCAAGCCGAAACACTACTGCATAGTTTGGAACAAGCTGCCACAGGCATTGACCTCCATGTCAATGCACACAAAATATATGTGCTTTAATCAAACAGGCGACATTTCCACACTAGATGGAACCTCTCTGAAACTAGTAGACAAATTCACCTACCTAGTAAGCAGTGTCTTATCTACCAAAAAGGACATTAACATGCAGCTAACGAAAGCATGGACAGCTATCGATAAACTATCGATCATATGGAAGTCAGACCTGACTGATAAAATGAAACGCAGTTTCTTTCAAGCAGCAGTCGTATTGATACTGCTATATGGATGCACTACCTGGACGCTAACAAAATGGCTGCAGAAAAAGCTAGACAGCAATTACACAAGAATGCTACAAGCAATATTGAACAAGTCATGGAGGCAACACCCCACAAAGCACCAACTATACGGGCATCTACCTCCCATCACAAAAACTATCCAAGTTAGATGAAGCAGACATGCAGGACACTGCTGGAGAAGCAGGGACGAGCTCATAAGTGATGTACTCCTATGGACCCCCACATATGGCCGAGCAAAAGCAGGATGACAAGCTCGAACATACATACAGCAGCTTTGTGAGGATACGGGTTGTAGCCCTGAAGACCTGCCGGAAGCGATGAACGATAGGGAGGAGTGGTGAGAGAGGGTCAGGGATATCCGTGCTGGCGGTACGACATGATGATGATGATATTTCAGAGACGAGGGATTATTGTTAATAATCTCTACACATTGCAGACTTCTCACTTCATTGTGGTTACTAAACTCACAACATTTCAGCTCGTGTACATTCTGTCCTTCTTCAGATGCCTTTTATATTCAGTAACATTTTGGAAATTCAGAACTTAACCCTTTATTTGAATCATAGGGGTAGACAGCTCTCATTGAGGGCATCTTGCATCAGTCACTTTTTCACTGGAACTAGCATCAGGGATTAAACTTACAAACTCCAGAGGGTAATCTGTAAGGATATGTCACTAGATGTCTTAACGTTACTCAGTAAAACAAAAAGACACCTGAAGAAAGCTAGAGTACAGTGGTTGAAACATTATGAATATAGCAACCAAGATGAGTAGAGCAGTTCACAATGTGTAGAAAAATAATTCATAATTTTGGTTACAGAGTTTCAATGGTGGAGAGATTGGTAATAAATAATAACAAATAGTATCCGTTTCTTCTGTATAATTTTCCACTAGAAATAATAAATGAAAATTAACTTTTTGTAAAAAGATTAAAGATTTAATTATTTAAGGGAGTTACTGTATAGTATCTAAGAAAAAACAATTCCAAATATTTATTTAAAAACAAATGGTTTGGTTGGTTTGTTTGTTTGTTTTACAGCATATCAACCCTTTTTGAGTCATTTAACACTGAATAAATTTCAAACAATTCAGTTTAGCATAAGTATACAGTTTCAATGTCAAAAGCAGTCCTATTTCAAGCAATTCAGTTTAGCAAAAGTTCAGACAGTTTTATTTCAAGCAGTTCAGTTTAGCATAAGTACATAGTTTAGTCCTATTATGGCAATGAAGGGGTACTCTTGAAGACATTGTGCAAACAATGAATAGCAATTCTAGAAACTATTTAATTGTGTGCAAATAAATTAGCTCTGGATTATTTAAAAATGTTACCTTCAAACTATTTACAAACAAATTATATATAAACAGGATTTGCCACTAGATAACCCAAAAAAGTTAATATGCCATTAAAAAAAAACGAAAACAAAAAGATTGGGAATGTTCCCCACCACTTTTAGGATTGTCAAGTGATAGCTCTGAGGAAACAAACGGATTACAAATTTTTCTCAAATGATTGAATTTCTCCAGAAAATATTTAGATTTACACAGGGAAAATAAAACTGATAATCACTAATTGATTAGACTCTCTTCAAAAGATAATTTTCGACTTTCTCATATTCTAGCAATATCCTGAAAACCATAATGAACATCTCATAATGTTTCAATTGTCGAGAAATTTCCTATAATGGTTATCTTTGAATGCAACAAATTAGGATAAAGGATAAAGTTTCTGTACACAGAAATTGAGACTTTCCAGGATATTTCACAATTGTTGAAACAAAGCAGCAGCCTCTCAGATCTTCCCTGTTGACTTTATTCTCATTACTTTTTCAGATTATTGCCAGGAAAGAGTTAACATTATCATATATTTAACCAAATATAGCAAAATTCATTCCTTAGACAATGGTGTAAGACATCTTTTGTGTGAAGACATATTACAAAATGAAGTCATCTAAAATTGTTCAAGTAAGATACAGAAGAAAGTTCAGTTTCCAAACAGGATTCAAATCTTCAAGTTGGTCAAGAACTTTGAGGCTCGTGGTACTTATGAAGATTGTAAGGAAAGAAGTTCCTCATTGTCTGAGTCTCTGATAACAATCCAAAACAAGGGTACAATTTTGCTATATTGGGTGGAAGATATCGAAATTTAATTATTTCCGAGCAATAATCTGAAAAGAGAAAGAGAAAAAAGTCAACAGGGAAGATTTGCAAGAACACTGTTTTGTACTTGTCTTTAATTCGAATCATTTTGAGATGAGGCTTCTTAATCTGAGAATTAATTTTTTTTTTATTTATTGTGGACTTTTTGTCCTCATCTTGGTAGTTTTTGTGTTGTTTCTTCTTTCACTACATTTCGGCCAAATTTCACCTCTGGCCTTCTTCAGGTGATTTACCGCAACCTCGGATAGGAATGCTGAGTCTTGTAACCCGTATCCCCAGTAATTACTGCCTTCCATAGTTGTTGTCTATCGCACCACATTTTTGACCAAGTAAACCTTTGGCCAGCTTGGGTAGGATTTGAAACCGCTATCTTCTGACAATGCTCACCTGGAGCCATAGAGACTCAACGCCTCTATCCGCTGCACTATGGGCCCCGAAGGGCGATCAAGGATGGATTTTTTTGTCTTATAAATCTTTATCTGGTCTTCCAGAGTCGGGTCCGTACCGAATTTTTGTACTTGTCTTTAATTTGTCTATTGCACCACGTTTTTAATTCTCAGATTAAGAAGCCTCATCTCAAAATGATTCAAATTAAAGACAAGCTGGCCAAAGGTTTACTTGGTCAAAAATGTGGTGCGATAGACAACAACTATGGAAGGCAGTAATTACTGGGGATATGAGTTACAAGACTCAGCATTCCTATCCGAGGTTGCGGTAAATCACCTGAAGAAGGCCAGAGGTGAAATTTGGCCGAAACGTAGTGAAAGAAGAAACAACACAAAAACTACCAAGATGAGGACAAAAAGTCCGCAATAAATAAAAAAAAAAAAAAATTAACACTGTTTTGTTTCAACAATTGTGAAACACACTATACAGGCTAACAGTTAGATTAATGGGGTGTAGCATAGTCAACAATTGGTATGTCAGTCATGGTGATGATCTGGTGGATGAGGGGAAATACAAAAATATATGAGCTGTAAATGTCGAACCTTCTGTTGTTTTATTTCCTTCATTCAGTCACTGAGGCTGTGGAAAAATGTGGAAATAGATGACAGTCACAAAGTGTGGCTATAGATTCACAGGTTATTAATTCTAGAAGGAACCAACTCTTCTCACATATTTTGGTGGTTCTCACTCAGTCCACACTACAGCTTGTTTTATTCATGTTCCCAACCATAAAACCCAGCTTCTTTCATTGGGGTTCTCAAAACAGTGAACCCCTACTTCTACCTGTATCTCCTACTTGGCTCTACCAGGTTAGTGATTGCCCAGTTGGCTGAGGCTGTAGAATACACCAACTGCACCTCTGTAGAGGGGTAAGAACCCCCAACTTGGGAATAATGGCAACAAAGGGGCAGCTCCAGAAGAAAGCTCCCGATGTAGAGATTCACAGAAGGATGCAGCTTCATATATCCAAAATACCCATAACCCTAACCCTAACCTCTCTGCAGATGTTTATGAACATGAGGTTGCCTGCCCACAGTTGTTAACTATCAAAATGTTAAAAAATGGTAATTTTGACATATCAAATAAGCGGAAGTGAACACTGAGCATGCACCAAATAGTTAAAGACTTATATTTTCAGTTTGGCATCTTAAACTAGCGTCAGTCTATGCTACAATCTTCAGATCTCTTAAATATGAAACTTAGCATAATTTCTCAGTTTATTTTTGTTCAAATGGTCAAGAATAACACCCCAGAATAAGCAATGGTTGAAAATATCTCTTAGACAAACATGGAGATAAAGAATTACTCTTTGAGTGATAACTGAAAAATTCTTCTTTTTTTTATCTTTCTAAAAAGGAAATAGTATATATAACTCTTTATATAAAATGTAGGCTTAGCCTGTTGCATCAAGACATATATGAAAGACTATGTCTTTACAAATTTTATGTGCTCATTGGCCTAGTGAGTAGAGTGTTTGCCAATGGTCCGGGAGACCTGGGTTCAATCCCAGGTCGCATCATACCAAAGACTTTAAAAATGGTACTTGATTCCTCTTTGCTTAAATGGTACTTGATTCCTCTTTGCATTATAAGGTACGTATCAAGGATAAAGTGGAGCAATCCCAGGAATGGAGTCGCGCCTTCCCCAACAACTCAGGGGAGTAGCCATTGAAAAGGACCCTTCAGGTCGCCCTCAAATTATATGCTAAGAAATATGCATATAAAATAAGAAAGCCCCACCTAAGATATACTGACTGCAAAGAAGTAAGATATTTACATAGGCTATTATTTTTTTATGTTATGGGTGTACAAGTTGACATAAGAGGTCCCAATAAGACAATCAAGCAATCACTTCTGTTGTCTTGGGCTGTGTAATATTTTGTATTCGAGGAGGTGCCCGTGGTGTAATGCTTAGCGTCGTAGGAAATGGACACAACGACGCGAGTTCAAATCCTCGACGAGACTGATTGCATTTCACTTAGCACTAATACCCTTGGGAAAGATATGAATCCAGTTATTCTCCCTCCAGCTATGGGTAAATAGTAGGACAGACTGGGTTCTTCAGTTTTGGTGAGGCAACTAGTCTAGGAGAAGGAAAACTCCGAATTGAAACCAGTTAAACTCCGCTTAAAAATTGATCTTGTGTCATATCCTACCCAAGCGGAAGGGTTGGGTAAATATGAATATTTTGTATTCAAAGTAATCGATACTTGCTAGGTATTGATTACTACTGCGGTGAATCAACAAGATGGATGTTGATTAAGGAGAGAAGGAAAACAAACGAACCGCTGCTATGTCTGGTATCCTCTTTTATTAACCCAGATGTAGAAGGGGTTGTAACCCCTGTGGCACCAGAGGTTATTTCCCTTTTTATTAGTTAGGATATTACAGGCTGGATCTGTACTTTGGGGTATAAATAAGTAACATATAGCCTGTAGTTATGGGATATGTTATGACTTTTTGAAACTGCAATTATTAAAAATTCATTGCAAGAAAAATCTGACATAACTGTTATTGTCTTAGGAAATGAACATGGAAGCCTGAGTTCAAATCCTGCATGAAGCTGTTTACATTTAACTTTGCACTAATGCCCTCGGTGGGGGAATGTCCTCATGGTGTAATGATTTAAGCGATGGACTGCAGAATCATAGTAAGCCAGTTCGTATTCCAGCCACGCTATTACGTTCACTTTTGGACAAATACCCTAGGGAAAGGTATGAACATCCTTATCCTCCAAGCTATGGGTTAAATAGTAGCACTACCGTTTTTCTAGAAGAATGGCTTTGGCATTAAATAACATACAAAGGTTGATATGCCATTAAACAAAGAAACTAAACCAAACTAACTAATGCCCTCACAAAAGATATTAATCCATCATTTCCCTCACAAGAGATGGGAAAGTAGTAAAGTAAACGAGGCACTTTAGCCTGGGAATGGTAACAAGTCTCCTCCACAAATCTGATCATGAAAGCATTCTGAGAATAGAGACTCCCTTGCTATCTATCACTATTGACCATCACTCTTGCTAAGTCATCTAGACGCCATCCAGCATCCACACAGACCTGATCAGCCAGCACTGGGGTCTCCATGAGTTGGAGTCCATAGGAGGACTATATTGAGAGAAATTACACATGCAGCAGCTCAAAGTGTGCACGAATATGTCTGGCATGTAAAATGAGATCAGGGAGAGAGATATGGGCGATTGGGAACTCACATCCTCCCAATCGTGAATTGTGTTTGGCGTCAGCACACATGTAAATTACCACACTGATGAGGCATTTTGGCATGATTATATAAGTCCTACCTGAATGCATTGGAGTCAGAAAGCGTTTTGAGTCTTGGCAACGCATAACAAAAGACGAGTATGGGTGTAGGACTGCTGGAGAAGATTGTTGAGGAAGAAATATTTTCAGTGTAGAAACTCAACTGCCCACCTTCTACTAAGGAAATTGATTCCACATATTCTTGTCTTTCTGTTGCTCAAGAGGCATACTATCCAGCCCCCTCTTCTTTCAAGGACATCACTCATAAAGTCATCCTTACTTCTTCAACAGTCATATCTTGTCTTACTTGGATGGTTTGTGAGATGGGAGACAAGTGGCCGTACAGCAGATGTTTTGTAGAGTGTTGCTTCCAATATTTTCTGAACAGCAGGCTACATCCTTGTGTAGTTCCACCAAGTGGTGCAGTCATATCCAAGTTACAGCCTGGAGGAATTCCCATTTTATTTTATTAGAGTGATCAGATTTCCATATGGTTGCTAACATGTTAAAAGCAGTTCATGCTCTTTTTATATGTATGCTGACATCACTTTCAGAAGAGGAGATATTGTTACCAAGGTATATGAACTGATCCTCTTATTTCAGAGACTTGCCATTTAATGAGCAGATGGCATCATTGGGATTATTTTAAATTTTTACAATAATGAAAAAAGAAACAATCAATATAAAAACACTCTTGAGCAAACATCAGAATCCCCCCCCCTAAAATTATTCTTGGAATTCATTATTTACCAAGATTACTCACTTATGCCAAATTATCAGAGTTTTCTAAATCCAAAAAGCCTTTCCCAGTTCAGAAGATACAATGCCACTTTTCTTGATTGACCAAATAACATAAACTAACTAAAAGAAGGGAAAAACTAAAAGACAAGCAAACAAGTCTTTTAACGTCAGAAAGCAAATTGCTTACATCTTGACAATGTACAGAGGGATAGAAATACTGAAAAGTAGAAAATAACACAAGCTAACAAGGTTATGTTACTGAGATAAAAACGTGTTTTAGACTTGCTGATTCTGAATCACTGCTTAGAATTGTTTGAACACATCAAGATTTTGTTAAAATAGCATCTCAGTTGACTAACTTTTAACTGTACTCTAATACAGGGTGACCAAAAAAAACCAGAACCCATAAACTTTTTTATTACTTCTACAAAAATAAAGCAAAATAATTCTAATTTTGATCACTCGAACTTCTGGACATGTTGGTGAATACTATGGTCCCAATTTTTCATGCACTGAATCTACTTCATATCCTGAAAAAAAGAAAAGGCTAGAATTAAATTTATGAATTTCAGTCAAAAATATATGGGTTCTGTTTTTTTTTTGGTCACCCTGTAAGTCAGAAGTTGAAGGTTGACCTATGGGAAGGGTCTAAGTCAGGGCTGAAGACCTTATGGACTTCTAAACCCTCGAGTGTACCCTTCCAAGACCTTGTTGAGAGACCAATTAAAATTGTTAATTTGTACTTTAAAATCAGACAGGATACCTTCAAACTTATGGGCAATTTAGGTATTATGATTATCATCAAAGAAAATGGACACAGGAACGCAAGTTCAAATCCTGGATGAGGCTGGTTGGGAAAGGAAAGGTTATGCATCTCATGATTCTATCTCCAGCTATTGGGAAATAGTACAGCAGACAAAAATCTTTAACCTCAGAGAAGGAAAACTGTGAATTGAAATCTGTTAAATTTTGCTTAAATACTTGGCACATCCTGCTCATGCAGAGAGTTTGGTAAATACAGATTGGGTTTTCTTAGTCCATGATGATATTGATACTTCTATTCAGGAAGGGGTGAAGGATTCTGATTAGTATTTCATAGTTGTCTCTATTATACAGGTGAATTTGAATGATTCAAAAATAAAATTAAACATAGAAACTGACATCATAGAATTATCATTCATTTACAAACTGTACTGGAAAGTGCTTTATTTTCTGTATTGGAACATTTTGAGTATATTACTCTAATAAAGATCTTGCTATCATATGCTGCTTTTTCTGAGTTATGGTTATATACAAACATATGAAGTATGTTCAAAAAATATCACAATTGAAGCTGTATTTACCAAGACAAAAAAATGGACAATGAATAAAACATTAATTTTCTTAAAAATAGTCTTTAATATTTAACACATTTATTTCAGAGAGTTGTTGCCTCTCTGAAACTCCTCTTCTGATAGGGTGTGAAGCTGTGCTGGGTTTTTTTAATGATTTTTTGAGATCACTTACAGTGAAAAAGATTTGAATCATCCATATATTATTAAAAACTCTTATACATTAATATACACAAGGCAGGATTAAAAATCCATCAAGACAAAAGGTTAAAATCAAAAATCTAAATGAAGATATGTTTCTAAATAGAGCTTCCCCATTGGAGATACAAACATTGACTCACAGACTAAGAAAGAAAGTATCAGTGATAACATCCCACTCCAGGAAAGGATAAAACTCAACAATACAAAACAGTATATTTAGTAGTTAACAGAAATTTCTTTCCATCCAGACCATGGATTTAAAAACCCATAAACTGTATTTTAAGCCAGCCTCTAAAAATCAAAAAAAAGTTCTACAATTATTTCGGAGTCTTAGTGTCACTTTTTCTTTTCCTACTACAAAGCGATCATCAAGTACTTGTGCTTCATAGTAGAAAAGGCAACATCTATATCAATCTAATCAGTCAAAGTGTGCTATTGGTACAAACGCCAAATGCCCAAATGGTTGAGTAATCAATGTCTAAACTGGTTCCTTCACCAGACTGAGCTGATGAAGAAGGTGGCTAGACACCTGGCAAGATAAAATTCGAAAGGGTAGATGAACCCTCTCACATACTCATGTTATGATGAAAATTAAGATTTTGATTAATCACCAATTTAGGAAAAACCCCTGCTGATATAAAACTGGGGTTGACGTTGCTCTGACTTTTGCAAAAGCATCAAAGAGAATGATGTAAAACTAGCAGCTTCTATAACATTTACTATCGTAGGGTAGCTCTTCTTTTTGGGATACATGCTACTGAAGCTTATAGTGAACAAAACTGACAATGTGAACCATCTTTCCTCTCTATAAAAAACTTGTTTGATATCATGAGATTGTTTCAAAATTGTGTAATAGCCATGCTCAAATCCAAAGTGTCAGTCATTATATACTCATAACTCAGCAAAAATGAAAGAACCACTGTGAGATTTTTATTTTAAGCAATACACTTAAAATACCCAAACTTAGAAAATAAAGTAATTTCCAATCGAATGATAAACATCATTGCTCAACATCTTTTTCAATCATCCAAATTTTTAATATAACGGAAGTAACTACGAAATGCTAATAAGAATTCTTCAATTCTTCCTAAATATGATATAAATTCTATGAATATAAAGCAACTGGGTATTCAGTTCTGTGTTTGCCAGTGGCGGCCTTTAAGTGAGTAATAAAAAAGAAACTCAAAAAAAATTAATGGATTCTTTCAGAGCCAATAGTCTTTGCAGAACGGCTTCATTATGCTTCTTTTTTTTTGTCCCCAATTGTTTTTTTAAGCGCTGTTAGTTTTAAATACTCGATTCAATGATTTCCCAAAGGTTGTTAACAAGTTTTTCTTTCCAATTATGATCAGGTGATATGAATTGTTTTGAAGAATTTTTTATAGGGTAACAAAGTAAGCAAGAAGATTGATTTTTGTTCATCACCCACATAACATCAACAATCGAGAATTTTTTTTATATGTACAGTTTAACAGGCATATTGTTTATAACTTTAATGAGAACAGTTGTTATTCCAAATTTAGTTCCAATAACTAAACTCCTTCAAGTCGTTGATGTTTTTCTAATTGATCAATTCTTCGGTCTTTAACAGGTGTTTAAACCACAAAAAGAATTTGTAGCAGCTAAATTTAACATTTATTCAACTTTTTATCCAATGTGTATAAACAAACATATATACAGTTGGCTTATATTTTGAATTACCCAGTCGACTGGGCCTGTAGAATACACCGACTGCACCTCTGCAGAGGGGTAAGAACCCCCTTCCCAACGAGTGTCCTGATTATGACACTAAACAATCTGATGGTGAGGTTCCAGTGATGCTGGAGCTTTGGGGAATGTGGAGAACTCCTTCATTGCCATTGCTCCCAGATCCACTCTGGCCCAGCGTGGTAGCACCTGATAAGGGTCCTATCTATGGGTTAAATATAACTAATGGCATACTTATGGCATACTTATTCTACAAATTGTTTGACTGAGCTGAATCACTTAAAATAGAAATATTTTTTGAAAACCGAACTTACATTTAAACTGTGTGCTTTTGCTTAATTTGAAATGGAATTGTTTTTTCGACAAACCAGTAGCTGAGTAGCAGGGCGCAACTCCATTCCCTGGAATGCTCCACTTTATCTTTGATCCTTACTTTATACTTCTGAGTGTTAAGCAAGGTGGCATCAAGTACCATTTTTTTGAGTCTTTGGTATGACTCAACCTAGGATTGAACCCCCAGTCACCAGGACCATTGGCAAACACTCTACTCATAAGGCCAATTGCCTGTAGAGTTAAATAGCAATATTTGAAACCATTTAACAATGTGCAAATAAAATTTCTAATGTTAGCAATTCTTTAAACCACTTCACTGTGTGCAAACAAATGATTGATATTAAATAGAATTATTAGTGTTAGTTTGGTTTCTTTGTTTAATGGCATATCAACCTTTGTAGGTTATTTGATGCCAAAGCCATTCTCCTAGAAGAACAGTAGTGGTACTATTTAACCCATAGCTGGGAGGATAAGGGGGTTCATACCTTTCCCAAGTGTATTTGTCCGAAAGTGAATGTAATAGCGCAAAGGAGTATGAACTTGCTTACTATGATTTCGCAATCCATCACTTTAACCATTACACCACGAGGACACCCCCCCATATTAGTGTTAGATAGCAGTACTTAAACCATTAAACTGTGAGCAAACAATAAATAGCAATACTTAAAATCCTTTAACCGTGTGCAAATAAAATAACTCATTTAAAAATAAAATTACCTGCCATTCACAAACAAATTTTAAATGTAAAAACACGATTTGGAATTAAATTACCATCAAGAGTTGATATGCCATTAAAGAAAATAACCTAAACCAGTCTAATTCAAATAATTAGCACAGAATTGTATGGTTTCAAGTATTCCTATCTAATACTAATAATTATATAGTTTTAAGTAATTATCTATATTTATGCGGCATCACACACGAAAACAACCACAAATTGCATGCAAATGTTGTCATAGAGCAATCGAAGAAAGAAGATTGACAAAGTTTTAAACTTTGTAAATATAAAACACTACTGCTTAACCAATTGGCCACTTTGTTGTGGTCCATAAAATAAGTGTGTTGGAGGCTTGGTCAGTTGGATTGGGAACTGTCTTCAATGCCTGTTTGTGAGAAGGCTACCCTGTTCATAAGAAAACTGCTCTGTCCGAGAGAAGGCTACCCTGTTCATAAGAAAACTGCCCTGTTTGAGAGAAGGCTATCCTGTTCATAAGAAAACTGCCCTGTTTGAGAGAAGGCTACCCTGTTCATAAGAAAACTGCCCTGTTCAAGTGAATGCTACCCTGTTCATAAGAAAACTGCCCTGTTCAAGTGAATGCTGCCCTGTTCATAAGAAAACTGCCCTGTTTGTGCGAAGGCTACTCTGTTCATAAGAAAACTGCCCTGTTCAAGAGAAGACAGCTCAATTTGTTTGCAATCTTCATCACACAATAGTCGTTTGATTGCAAACTGTTAAATGGTTTTTCAATAAGTAATAATAATCCTTAGTAAACAATTAAAGTAAGCATACCTAATACAAATAATTTGCAGTTCTATGGCATCAAGCATTCCTATCTAATATTAATAGATTTCAAAGACTTATTTGACTCACAGATGGGATCCTAAAAGGTACTCCTACTCCAGGTCAGAACGGACCCAGGAGAAATGGCAATAAAGGAGTACTCTCTACTCGCCAGATCCCTAGAACTTGAGCCTCACCATAAGATACAGAGCACCCCCCTTTTTTTTAGGGGTAAGGAATTACCTTTTGGCAGAGGATACAGTCAGCCTATTTTAAGCCCTGGTTGATTCCACGATGCACAGGTGGTTGAGTCCATTCCTGAGGCAGTGACTGGCTGTCAGCCCAGGAGTGGCTATGCTAATGTGCATATATACTGGCCCACTCATTGACATAGCAGGGTCTGTATTGAGTTACAGCCCACTTTATTTTTGTCTGCCAGCTGGACGCTGAGCCAGTAAGTGTTGTTATTATTCTATCCTGCATGTAAGGGTAATGGCTTCTTCACTTAACAATTCCATTTCCTATGATAATAACTGTTATGCTTATTAAACTACCATAAAACAGTTAAACACTTATGGTCTCCAATTACATATAGTACAAGTCAACCCATAAGTAAAAAATTAAGATGTATGCAAACCTGGGTCTGAGTAGAACTGGGAGTAATGACAACAAAGTTGCCCCACATTCCAGAAAGCTCTAAAACAGGAATCTCACCACCAAATACAGTTTAGTGTCTTATTGAGCCCTTTCTTCCTTTCTTACGTCTGTGCAGGAGATACAGTTCACATATTGTCAGTCGGGGTCTTAAACACACAACCAACAAACTACTTTTTTATGACATGCAGAAGAACAATTTTTATTGTGAATTATTTTCCTTGATAATTTGGTTTGGATTGGTTTTCAGGCATCTCAACCCTTGGTTATTTAATGCCAAATCCTGTTTTTAGATATATATTAAATACTGCGTGTCTCAAAATAGATGCAACCATTAATAATTCATATTGCGTCAAGTCATTTTTCATCTGAGTCTTAAAAAGCAATCATATCACTTCAGAAAGGTCAAACCAGATACCAAGGGCAGAAATTGATTGACTTTATCCAACAGTGCACATGAAAGACCAAGTTATTGGGAACGTCTTCAGAGGGACTTTTTTGGACTCCTTCCAACAGAATCTCTCACCACATCCACATTGTCAGAACTTCTGCAGTCATTTTCCTACCTGATCTAGGATTTTCTGCTTTCTTGTTGAGGTTGTTTACTGACCCCGTGGATTGAAATTTGTGTACCCAACGATAAATTTGGCTTTTCTGGGGATAATGGTTTAAGTTAAACTTCCTATGAAATTTTGCTTGCACAGTTCTGAATGATTTTGCCTCCAAATAAGTAGTGTCCAAGGCATTGTGATCAAGGATTAATAGTTCTTATAACATACTAGTTTCAAACCTGATACAAAAAGAACACTATATTATTATTAGTAGTAGAGTTATTAGCAGTCACATGGGTCCCATGTATATTGAAACAAACTGCATATGATTTGTTTACACATTTTATAGCTACACAGTTAAATGATCAAACAGTTCTATTTCTAACAATTCAATTTAGCATAAGTTTGCACTCATTTTAAATATCAAATAGTCCAATTTGATCCATAGATAGGACCAGATCAGGTGCTACCACTCCGGGCTAGAGTGGGCCTGGGAGTGATGGCAATGTAGGGGTAACTCCACATTCCCCAAAGCTTCAGGATTACTGGATCCTCACCATCAGATTATTTAATGTCATATCCAGGACAATCATTGTTGGGAGTCTTACCCCTCCGCAGAGATGTAAATGACAGTATCAAATGTTAGTTGGATTTTCAAGACAATGGCAACAAAAATAATGCAAGTGTAGTCCTATTGAACATTGTGTTTTATCCTTTGACAAAAGTTCATTATACTCATATCACAAGCCTCTCGCAGTCTTAATTACGACTTAATCAATAATCTAGCAAAGATGTGTAAACAATGCTTTGAATTTAATCAGAATTCACTTATATAAATAATAAGATCTGGATAATTTGATATATCAAACAGTAATCTAAACTAAAACATACTGGACACTTGAATAATTGATTGCCCAGGCAGCTGGGGCAGTAGAATACACCGACTGCACCTCTACAGAGGGGTAAGACCCCATCCCTCAACAAGTGCGCTAGATATGACAGTAAACTATCTGACGGTGAGGTTAGAGTAATGCTGGAGTTTTGAGGAATGTGGAGTACCCCTTTATTGCCATCGCTCCCAGGTTCACTCTGGCCTGAAGTGGTAGCACCTGATAAGGTCCTATCAATGGGTCGAATAGAACTAAAATGTGTACTTAACTGAATTACTTGAAATAGAACTGTTTTGATATTCAAACTGCGTACTTATGCAAAACTGGATTCTTTGAAATAGAACTCTTTTTGACATTTAACTGTGTGTAAACAAAAACTATACTTATACTAATTAGAACTGTTTGATTAAACAGAATAGCTTAAAATACAAATGTGTTTGCCAATTAAACTGTGTAAGTAGGTAAAGTTGGCAACCGTAATCGAGGGTGACCCAAAGGCTCCCTTTTCAATAGCTACTACAACAAGGTGTAGGGGAGGGCGCAACTCCTTTCCCTGGATTGCTCCACTTTACTCTTGATCCTTACCTTATAATGCTGAGTGTTAAGCAAGGTAGCATCAAGTACCATTTTTTGAGTCTTGGGTATGACTCGACCAGAGATTGAACCCAGGTCTCCCGGGCCATTGGCAAACACTCTAACCATTATGCCAATGTCCGGTATCAATTAAAAACTGAATTGTTAAAATGAAACTGTTTTTGACATTGAAACTGTACCTACACTAAACTGAATTGTTTGAAATAAAACTGATTATTTGTATAAAAATGTATTTAGCATTAAATAACCAACAAAAGGTTGATATGCCATAAAACCCAAACAACCAACTTGAATAATCAACGGACCAAGAAGACTTCAAAAGTTACTCGTTTCTTTATGAAAAGTAAAATTTATGTATAAGATCACATGATACAAAAATTCTAGAATAAAAAATGATTTATCTCATATCAAAATCAATGCATATTTTGCTTAGAAGCAAAGCATGTACCACTTACCCAATAAAAATTATTCCATACAAAATCAAAAACATTTTTATTAAGTTTGATATATTGTTTATTTCATTTGTATCGTTCAGCACTTTAAGGAAACTCAGTGAATTCCTATCTATCATAATAAACACTTGAAACTAGTAAACACTCATTCGCCTTTGAAAACCTGTACCTCTGATATACCAAATTCAATTTTAATTAATCTCTTTCCACAGTAAAATGATATATTTCCCAATGAAATATGGAGTAAGTTGGGATAAAGACTATAGTAAGTATACAAGGCATCCAGAATCAGCAACAGCAGCTGATTTAATAAAAGAAAAAGTCAGCCAATGTGCAAAGTTGTCTAAATTTCTGAGACGAAGCTTGGTGATTTTTATCGTTAAGGGTTTTCGGACTGTTGTCTTCATCTTTATTGTTATTTCCACAACGTTTCGGCCGATATGTCCTCCGGCCTTCTTCACTCTGAATTGTCCAGCAGGACGCATGGCGTTATGGTTATAGTTGTTAGTTCCCTAAGCTTCTAAGGAGACAATCATCCGGAGGTTGCAGGCTCAATCCTGACTGCAGGCGAGTAACAATAGAGGAATACTTAACGCTTGTACCCGGTTATGGCTAATAGAATCAGAACAGGTGACCCATGTGGATTTAATAAGGGACGTAGTTCGAAGTTCCGTGAAGGTTCCTGAGTTCGAGAAACACCTGAAGAAAGTCGGAGGACATATTGGCCGAAACGTTGTGGAAATAACAATAAAGATGAAGACAATAGTCCGAAAATACTTAATGATAAAAATGCGCAAAGTGTCTTTCAATATCTTTTTTGCCTGTTTTATTCTGTTATCAAAGTTCCTGTGGTGGTAATGAAAATAAAAAATGTCAGCATTACCAATCCCCAAATCAAAATATCTTTTTTTTCCCCGTTAAATAAATTGAGTGATTGATTTTAATGGCATATCAAACTATCTAGGATTATTTTATGCCTTGAAGTTAGGGAATCATGATCACAGTACATTCATATTTACATTTTAAGATTGGCTTGTTTTGGTTCAATGGTACATCAACCATTGTAGGTTATAAATGCCAAATCAATTCTCATACATATAAAAAGTTTTATTTCAAATGATTCAGTTTAGAATAAGTATAAGTTTTCATTTACACACAATTAAATGTCAAAAACAGTTCCATCTAAAACAATTCAGTTTAGCATAAATACACAGTTTTAGTTCTATTTGACCCATAGATAGGACTATCAGATGCTACCACTCCATGTCAAAGTGGACCTGGGAGCGATGGCAATGAAGGAGAAATTCGCATTCCCCAAAGCTCCAGCTTCACTATCAGATTTTTTAGTGTAATATCCAGGACGTTCATTGTCTTACCTTTCTAAAGAGAAGCAGTCGATATATTCTACAGCCCCAGCCAACTGGACAATACATTTTAAGAGATTTTTTTTTGCATACAGTCCTATCAAATACAAATGATTTGTAAACAGATCTATTTGACTGATAAATGGGATCCTAACAGGTACTAATGGATCTGGAAGTAATGGCTGTGAACAGGGAATCTACGTTCATCATATCTTCAGGACTAGAGACCCAACATTATGTTATATAACATATGACATGGATTTTTGGTTCGTTCCTAGCGACCCCGTGTGCTTTGGCAAGCTGTCACATTTTGATTAGTAAACAGGAAGATGGTGGCGTGTCAGGGCACTCAGGTCGAACAGGTGTGTAACTAGAAGGGGACCACGTGACAACCACGCAGTCACATTTGGACAGAGTGCAGAGAATCACAGTCAAGTGTGGGACATGCAACTGATCAGGTCATCTCTGATGAGCTTGCAAGGGGATGCAAGCGTTGGTACCCCCTGGCTCCTGGAAGAAGATATAGGAAGAAGAAGTCCTCTCTCTGAGTATATGTCTCTCCATCTATCTCTCAACTAACTACAAACTTTGGGCCCCTTATGAAACTAAAATGAGAGATATATTTTTATAAAAAGTGTGTTTCTTTCGTTCATTGAATTGCATAAATCATGGGTATACAACAATCAGTTGAAGTTTGATGTCATATCTAGGATATCCCTTTATTTAGTGGGGGAGGTCTTACCCCTCCATAGGGGATAAAGTCAGCATATTCTAAGCCCCACTAACAAGGTGTATAATGAAACTGCATCAGAATGATAAAAAGAACATTTGCTTAAATAAAATCAGTAAATTTCAAGCTTTGTTCTTGTGACTCCATCTGTACTGGTTGAGCTCTCAAGTGAAGGAAGTAATGGTTGCCACTAGCATAAAGCAAGGCTCTTCGAATGAATTGAACTCTCAATAGCCGTTAAGCGAATATATGTAAATAAAACAAATATGATACATAAGCGTTTAAATTTCCTTCATTTATGCTAGTTTCCTAGCAGCTGAGTGGTAGAATCTTGGATTAGTGTTTGAGTCAGCCGGGTTTCGATCCCAGCTTCAAGAATCTAGCGTGTCTAGCCACACTGAAAAGTTGTGATACAATGAAACAGTCTGTCTATGGATGACTATATATATATATATATATATATATATATTAAGATAAGAAGGTCCACAAAGAGATTTGTATTTTTTAATTTATTTGTTTTGTTCTTACCTACGTGTTATATATATGTATATTTCCAGCTTGTTGTTTTTGTCAGAGAACATATGTGGCACAAGTGTTATGAAATAGCCGAGGGATTTCGGTTTATGCCTTTGAGTTTAGTTAGGCTGAGAACCTTTCGGCTCAGCACATGGGTTGGTTGGGTGTAAGATTGAAGCAGGTGTTAACGCGGGTGCGCGCGAGCGGATGGAGGTGTCACTCAGATGTCATAACAGTCCGAGATGATACTGGGTGACAAGGTGCGGGTGACGTCACGCACCGGAAGCACACGGAAGTTTGTGTGAGAATTTGAAGAAAATAAGAGTCGGGTTTTAGACGCCAAACGAGAAGGATCGATTTTGGAGCTCACAGGCGCGGGTCAGGCTGGTTTATATAGGGGTCGTTGCCCCTCTTTCCTGGAGTGTGTCTGTGGGTGGGTGTTGGAGTGGTTTTGGGTTTCACTAACAGTTTTTTGTGTGAGTGTGTATCTTGGGGAGTTTTGTGGTTTTAAATTTACAGGTAGTTCCTTCTTTTTTGTTTGTATATATATATATGTGTGTGTGTGTGTGTGTGTGTGTGTGTGTTTGTGTGTTTTCAACTTTTTTCTTTCGTCTGAGAAAATGTCTGGCATAAGGTCGAGTTAATGGGTATTAAATGAGATTTAAATTTACTAGTGTTTGTAGTTTGAATGGTTTTTAATTACTTATGTTTTTGTGTGTGTGTATATATATATATATATGTATGTATGTATATTTGCGTTTGTGTGTGTACAATTTCTGTTTTATCTAACTTAGGTTTGAATTTATCTATAAAATTTCTTTCCTTTATTTGAAGTAGAGTGTAGTCATTGTTTTCTTAAATTGGCATAATTTTTTAAATTATTTATTTATATATATATATATATATATATATATATATATATATATATATACAATGTCTGGCTGTAGTCTTTCAATTTAGAATTTAATAACTCCTGTTAATAAAATCCATTAGTAAAAACCATATGAAAATTCAACACTTGATGGACTTTTTGATAAGCACACTTCAACATAACTGCCATCTTTGTTGAGAGATTTTAAAGCTGCTAAAAGACTTTAAAGACACCCTGTACATCAATCCAGATAAATACGCTGACAATATCTCACCAATTCACGTGGATTTCATGAGCAAGGCAAAAAGACTCGGAATTAATAGAAAATTAAAAACACTCCCTAATACGTAAAGAGAAATTACAACTAGTGTTAACACATCAGAGCTACCCAATAATGTCGTTTGATGTCTGGAGTTTGGCAACTAATATTAAGCATCATACTGAGAAGGAGTTTTTGACTGTTTAAAGTCATTACTTGAACGAAATCATCAAAGATTCAACATCTCGGTAGCAAGAGTAAATTACATTTAATAATATTTAGTGATTCTGCTTTGGAGATTCTTCAGATGGTGTTACATGTTACACAGGTTACATAAAAGGGAGGTTACATAATTCTTCACATTGAAAAATCAAAGAAGTTCTCCCCAATTCTGTGGAACCCCAAGAAAATAAGATATGTGGTGTGTAGTACCCTTGTTGTAGAAACAATCTCCATGTGTGATTCAGTTGACACGACAGTTTTCATTTCTGTTTCAAACAATTCTGGAATTCCCAGCAGAGTTAGTTGAGGTTATTTGGTTTCATGGCATATAAACATTTGATAGTTATCTAATTTCAAATCCTGTTTTTTTATATATATATATATATATATATATAACAACAAACAATTTTTATATACAGAACAAAAGCAAATGAAAAAAAAACATTGAATAGAACACTAAATGCAACTAAAATCTAAATATAAAGAGAAGTTCTTTGAAACAAGTAAACATTTGAATATGTTGAAAGATTACTAATCAAGTTCAAAAAATATCTTTTCGAAATTGTAAAAAAAAAGTTTTCAAAATAAACTAAAATTCTAAATTCCTTATATGGCATTCAAATAAAACTCTTAAACCTGCAATCAGGGTACTGATATGAAATGAATAAAATTAATAATGACAAAAAAAACATAAATAAAAAGAAAAAGCAAAATAAATCTATTATGGAATACAATTTCTAATTTTCTTGTATTTAAAAAAAAATGTGTGTGTGTGTTTGGACTTAAGGTGGTTAAAGTCTATAATTCAGATGTAGGCAAAACTAGGAATTCTCAAAAATGGATAGAAAAGATTCTTTTGAGGGTCAGAATAACAAGATATAGATAAACAAGTTGGAACACCAGTCACGCTATAACGTTCACTTTTGGACTAATCCTATTTACCAACCCCTCCGCTCAGGCAGGATATGACACAAGGTCAATTTTTAAGCGGAGTTTAACAGGTTTTAATTCAGAGTTTTCCTTCTCCTAGACTAGTGGCTTCACCAAGGCTGAAGAACCTAGTTTGCCCTACTATTTACCCATAGCTGGAGGGAGAATAATTGGATTCATACCTTTCCCAAAGGTATTAGTTCTATGTGAAATGCAATCAGCCTCGCCCAGGATTTGAACTCGTGTTGCCATGTCCATTTCCTACGACGATAACCATTATACCACGAGCATCTGCATAATGTTTTATATACATACATATATTGTGGTTTTTGAAAGTAATTTAGAATTTCTACTCTCAGTCAGTCGGGTGTGTGTGCTGTCCCAGTTTTCCTTTCCTAACTACTTTCTCTCCTCAAATCTTTGATCAGTTCCCGACGTATGTGCTGCAACTCAGAAGTTTTGGCTTTTTCAACTGAAATCTGTTTATTTATTGATGCAGCTTTTCAACATACTGGTGCCTGAATCAAAAACTGTCCAAAGCAACATGGTCAGGACAATCATAGAACATCCAAGGACCTGAATTGAGCCTCGCATCCGTCCCATGCTCAAGTTGTGTTTTTCACATTTGGGAGGACACGAATTCGATTCAGGCAAGCAAGAGAAAGTTTACTCCTTTTTCTTAGGGAATATGGTAATTACCATTCATTGCCACCATCCAACTCTTTTGGTTTGGTTTGGTTTGGTTTCTTTGTTTAATGGCATATCAACTCTTTTTAGGTTATTTAATGCCAAATCCATTCTCCTGGAAGAACAGTAGTGGTACTATTTAACCCATAGCTGGGAGGATAAGGGGGTTCATACCTTTCCCAAGGGTATTTGCCCGAAAGTGAATGTAATAGCACGACTGGAGTACGAACTCGCGTACTACAATTCCGCAGTCCATGGCTTTAACCATTACACCATGAGGACACCCCCCATCCAACTCCTGTTCTCCATTTTATATATATATATATATATATATATATATATATATAAATAAATGAGTTGTTATTGAATAGCTTGTATGTAATTATTTTTAAACAATTTAAAGCTGATTTGTTTGCACACAGTAAAATGGTTTCAACTTTTGCTATTTAACACTGATAATTCTATTTCATATTGATTATTTGTTTGCACACAGTTAAATGGTTTCAATGATATTTTAAATGATTCTATTTAATATTATTCATTTGTTTGAACACATTTTAAATAGTGTCAACTTCTGCTATTTCAGCACAGTTGACCCACAGCCCTTCCCTAAAGCATAAATAGGGTTAGCTAATTGTTTGCCACAAGAGTAATTTGAAGAATATGGTGGGGAAAATCATACAGGTACTAAGGCTTGACACGACCAGCCGAGTTATCCGATCGAGCCTCACTGACAACCTGCCAAGCCCAATAAAGGCTAAAGTGGTGTGTTGCAAGTCACTTGGCCACTTTGGTTGCTGAGTCAAGGAATGTTCAGCCACTTGGATCCCATCCTGAGGCAATTACAGGTCGCCACCCGCAACCAACAGATGATATCATTGGGGAGGTCTTACTTCACTGCAAATGTGCAGTTGGTGCATTCTACCACCCCAGTCAAAAGAGCAGTGGTCAGTTGGGGCCTATATTACTAGGAAGTAATATTTTCCCTCAAGTATTTGCTTCTTTCAACCTTTAACACATAACTGAGAAAGAACAAAGAATACAAACCAACTGATTGATTTTAACGGCATGCCAACCCATCTGGGGTTATTTTATACCCAAAAGCAAGACACTTATAAACAATTTTTACCCTTTAACCCATCAGATTTTAGCGAGAACTAAAAAATCAGATTCTACTTTTTTTGGCGAATACATGTAAACAGCCTGAAAAAATACCATCTCTGCTCGTTAATAATACTTGCTGTATTTGGCCCCAAAAAGTAGAATCTGATTTTTAGTTTTTGCTAAAATCCGATGGGTTAAAGGGTAAAAATTTACGCAATTATGTTTACATGTTTCATACAGTTGTTTCCTAATAGTGCTTTACTCACTGTTGTATAGTTTCAAGTATTCTTATCAAAAACAAATAATCTATACACATTATATGGTTTAGTGTTTCGGGAAATTGTTAATTTCTCTAACACTATATATTTTAGGCAACACAAATGAATATCAAAACTTCTTTTAACAACACAACAAAGTAAGGTTTATTATAGTAGCAGGCATGAAGGAGTGAGAGTGAGAAAGTGTCTCTTTTGCGTCGCTGGTCTGTATGTTGGTCCTTGGTTCGTAGGAAGCATGTTTAAAGCTAGCAGTGACCAAAGGGTTCCAAGTGGAATCAGTGGCCGTCATGTGAGAGAGATGTGTTTCTTCTGCTAGCTCCGGGCTCTCTGACCTTGTCCGTTCTACAAAAAGGGACCAGAAAAAATAGTTCCTGAGAGGGAGAAAGAATTAATGCGCTCTGCCAGTTGATTGGTCAGTGAGGGACCGACTCTCTTAACAGGGGCATTGATTCGCGAAAGGAAATAGATTTGTGGCTGCTACAATGGTTTTAAATAAATATTTCTATTTAATAAAAATTATTTGTTTGCACACAGTTACATGGTTTCAACTAACAAATAATAATAATACTTAAACAATTATAGTTTCAAATAACTATTCTTAATACAAATAATCTACATGCAGTTAAAATGTTATCAAATACTTTTATCTGATAATTTTTAAAAAGATCTATTTGACCCATAAACTACCTCTTTAGGTGAGAGCGGGTCTGGTAGTAATAATAATGAAGGTATACTCCACACTGCTCATATCTCCAGAACTGGAGCCACACCACCTGAAGGAGTTTGGGGTCTTAACCCTCTGCAAGGGATACAGTCAGTTTATTTTAAATCCTGTCGACAGAGCTGAACATCGGAGAAAGTAGTAGGCAAATTTCAAAGAAGAAGAAAAAAAAACAAAAATAAAGAAAATAGTAAAAAAGAAAAAAATAAGAATTTAATAAAAATCTACTGAAAAAAAAACCCCTCAAAACTACAAGAAATAATCTTGGATTCATTTTGGAAAAAAAAACAAAAAAGTCCTCAAATCTTCAAAGGTCATATTGAAGTCATGACACTTTCAAAAACTTTTTTAAAAATCAACATTTTTTACTAACTGAGTAACATCACAATCTAGATATTCACAAATATGAAAATAATAACTTTATGTTTGGAGATAACCGGCTCATTGGCCTAGTGGGTAGAGTGTTGGCCAATAGTCCAGGAGACCTGGGTTTAATCCCAGGTCATGTCATACTAAAGACTTTAGAAATGGTACTTGATACCTCCTTGCTTAACACTCAGCAATATAAGGTATGTATCAAGGGTAAAGTGGAGCAATCCAGCAAAAGAAGTAGCACCAACCCCTACACCTCAGTGTAGTAGCTATTGAAAAGGGAGCCTTCTGGTTGCCCTCGACTACAGTCGCCAACTTTACTAAATAAGAACAATATAAAATGCATGGAAGCATGCTTAAAGTAACAGTGATAGTCATCGAAAATGGATTTGGCGACCAGAGTTCAAATCCTGGATGAAGTTGTTTTGTTTCACTTAATGTTAATGCCCTTGGGGCATGAATCCATTGTTTTTTCCTGCAAATATCAGTAAATAATAAAGCAGATTGGGTTCTTTAGCCTTTGTTAGATAACCAGTCCAGGAGATGGAAAAATGAATTTAAACCTGGCTTTGAATCACATCTGGCTAAAGTGGAGGGACTAGGTAAATACGACCAATATAAAATGATGAGGATAAAAGAGAGACCCTGACAAGAGAAAAAAAACCCCTCATCAACCCACAGGGCAAGCATAGTAAGCACAGAATCAACCTCTAGAAGTTTTCATTTCTAGACTGTTTTCAGAATTCAGAAAAAGTTAAATTGATCCTTGAATTCTTCACCAATAGTTCGGGTTATTAGCAGCAAATCTCTCGAGTAGTGAAGTCACCAAAATCTGTTACAGAAAAATGACTCTGTATTGAAATAAGAGGAATAAAAGAGTGAATCAAAAAATGAGTTGATCAGAGGGTTTCTAACCAACACTTTGTGGACATTCATGATAGCTTTCTTTGAATTTGGGATCCACAAAGCACAATATCCATCATTGATAAGACATAACTATTATATTAATTAGAGAAAATAATGTTTTATGTACACTAAAAATACAGAGTAAAAGTTGTTTTTCAAATGGTATTATCTCCCTTGGAAAAGATGAAGAAAATCAGTTTTATTAGCAAACAAGAGGTGGCCTGAACTTTTTTTTTTTAACCTCCTTGGCATGCATCTCTGGCCAGTGGTAGACATGCTGGCATCAAGTCCATCAAATATCACCAAATCTTTTCACATTTTCTCACTTTTTCAACTGCAAGTCATCAAATAATAAAGTTGATACCGTCATGTCATCAATTTCTATCAAGTTTTTCCTTTTGGTGCCAAATCGATGGCTAAATCTACAATTCCCATGAGGTTTGATTTCGTCAACCCGAGTTTCTCTATCACTACTGAAATTCATACAATCAGAAAAAAATGACACGTAAATAAAAGAGCATAAAAAAAATAAAACATACTCATTATCAGCTTATTCTCATTCATTCATTGTAATACACTTGTTACGATCTCTGTTTTACAATATTTTATTTAAATATGCACAATTTTCTCAGCATTTATTTGGAAACA
>OY757928.1:85114730-85202230 GCA_963585895.1 Sepioteuthis lessoniana
TTAACAGCAGGAATATAAAAATGTAGTCTCCAATGATATTTAAACGCGTACCTTATATCATTGAAAGTCTACTTGACATTTACAATGCCTTATAAATTAGGCAATGGATTCACTTGCTAATTTTATATATCTAAGGTATGAGAGATAAACAAAAAAATGTTATGTATAAATATAATATTTACATATAAATATATATGTGTGTGTGAGTGTGAATATATAAGCTTTAAATAAATATGTATGTAAATATATAAAAAAAAATATGTGTGTGTGAGTTTATATAGATATATAAAATATATGTGTATATAAATATATATCATCATCACTGGCATTCCATAACTCTTGCGCCATCCATCCCTATAATCCATCAGTCTTGGCAGGTCCTCTAGACTGTTTCCAGTGTCCACACAGAGCTAATGTATCTAAGTCCTTGCTAGTCAGCCATTTCTCCAGCAGTACCTGGCATGTTTTCTTTGTCTTACTTGAATGGATGGTGAGATGGGAGGTAAGTGACCATACGGCTGCTGTTTTGTGGAGCGCTAAATATACATACACACACAAACACATATATATGTATATATATATATATATATATAAATATAACTGTATACTATACAAAATAAATATTAAAAAAATATACACTTATGAATTTATATATATATAAAAATAAATAAATAGATAGATAAACATATGTATATGATATAGATAAATTTGAAATAAATAGGTCCACAAATTAATTTCACTTTGATATTTTAGGGTTTTATTATTATCTCATCTCAACATGTTTCGGAGGTTGTGCTCCTTTTAGTTTGACTAATAAAACACTTTATTAGTCTCTTGAATAAGAACACAACCTCCTAAACACAAGTCAAGATGAGATAATAATAAAACCGTAAAATACCAACCTGAAATACATTTGTGGACCTTTTTCTAATTGGACAAACAAAAAAAATATATATATATATATATATATATATATATATATATTCATGCATGCATATTGTGTGTATATATATATATACACATATATATACACACACACACACACACACACAATGTGTATGTATGTGTGTATATATATATATATATATATATATGAAGGTAGCAGAAAAACATAATCCATATAGGTGAATTTATTATGATTTAAAGTCGACGTTAACGCTTCAGTTTCAGTAACCATCATCAGGACTTGGATATCAAAATAGTTCGCATAGCGATGGATGATTGCTGAGATGACAGGAGCAAATGAGAAATATACAACAAAAAGATACATAAACATGCGCATAGCTTTCATAATTCAAAATTCATTAGAACATGTGTCGCAAGTGGAAAAATATTTGAAAATGTTGGATTTCCCAAAGAAACGAGACAAAACCTCCCGTTTATTAGGAAATACGCAACGACAAGTAAATTTTCATATATATAGATCATTTTGAAGTCATCCATGTTAAATGTCATGTAAGATTGTATTTGGTATTTGTTTTTCTGAAAGGGCAGTATGAAAGTAAATATGGATTAAAATCCGACATACTGTCGGATTTTGATCCATATTTACTTTCATATATATATATATATATATATATATATATATATATATAAAGTAAAAATAAATTTGGTTTGGTTTCTTTATTTAATTGTTTTGCAGCTTTTGAGTGTTGTTTAATGCTAAAGCCATTGTTGTAGAAGAACACCAGTGTTAGTACTCAACCAATATCTGGGGGATAAGGTGGTTCATGCCTTTCACCTGGGTATTAGTTTGAAAGTGAATGTAATAGCACGACTGGAGTTCGAAGTCATCTACAACAATGTAGTGTTCCAGCACTTAAGCCACAACAACACAGAGACCTTCCCTACGAACATCTAGCATTTTCATTTCATCATAAGACACCCATTATATATATATATATATATGTGCTAAAAAGGGATTTCTTATTATTTCATCAGTTCTTTCAAAATTGACTAAATTTCAAATGGTGAAAAAGAGTCAGAAAAGTAATTATATTTGTTGAATAAGTGTCTGGGATATGACACTAAACAATCTGATGGTCAGGTTCCAGTGATGCTGGAGCTTTGGGGAATGCGGAGCATCCCTTCATTGCCATTGCTCCCAAGTCCACTCTAGCCTGGAATAGTAGCACCTGATAAGGCCCTATCTATGGGTTAAATAGAACTAACTGCATACTTTTGCTAAACTAGGAATTATATGGAATGACCGATTGGATTCAAAATCCAATGGGTAATTCCCACATAGGTTTGTATCCTGTCTACAGTGCCATGTAGAATATTGGTCAGCTCACAACCAGCAAGTAACTGGACAGCCTATTTGCCAAGAATATGTAGGTGAATAGACACCTTTCATGTAAATGTGTTGGGCAGGTCCATTCTAGTAAAGTGGAACCATCCACATGCTGCACAGGCACTCTCCCATAAAAGAGGTGAACTTAGTTGGTGAGCTTTTCAGGAGGCAGCCATATTATTTTTGACTTCTACAGCTGAATGCTGTTTATTGTTATTCTATAAAATCTCAATCATTTAGTTTTGGTTATTATACTACTCTGCTCATGAACATTTGAGCACTCTGATTTTATTGCCAACTGTTCTTTTTTGCATGTCATATATATGAGGGTGTGCTGAAAAGTTCATATGCTGATGACTTTTTTTTACCAACAGGATCCAAGCACTGTAACGCCAATGGAAGAACTGAGTGGACTGTAAAGGCAACTATGTTAAAAAATAAATCTCATTTTGTAACATTCAGTAAGGGTATCTTGGTCAGTCTATGAGCTTTTCAGATGACCATCATATAATAAAGAAATATAATGAACCTAAGCAGATATCTTTGAAAACTACTTCAAAATTATGATGTCCCTAACGTGAGATTCTCTTGTAAACAAACTGAACGCTTTCATTGATTTAATGACATAATTCAAATCTTAGTGTCCAAGAAGAGAGGCACCAAAGACAGTTCGACATTTCATTTTGCTTTAATTCAACAACAATAACAAAATTTTAGTTATGTAGCTCATGATGGCTAGATACAAGAAATATCCAGATATTCTGTCATTTCATATTTTATAAAATTAGCCTACTTATTGAAAAAACAAATTCTCGAAAGTCATCCTCTTGAGATTTCACAAATATTTTCTAACTTTTCCTTCCACCCTTGAGCACAATCTATTATGGCCTCTTTGGGATCTCCTTCAGCAGCTTTACACCATCCTTCTTACAAAGGGTTGTAGGTGACTCACCTCTGACCAAGTATAATGGACTTACCCAAAGGTTATATTAATCAAGAACTATACTGGTAGAGGAGAGCAGCAGCAGCTGTAGTAATCACCTTGCTTGTCTTCGTGTTCGTTGAACCAAGGAAACCCTCCTCAGAGATTTTGGATAAATTTGTGTTGGCCCCTCATATCTCCGTGTTGAGTTATTTATTTATTGACCCTAAATAACCAGTCATAACACAATGGTAATTTTTTTAGCAGTGGGGAAAAATCAGAAGACCCAGGTTTGGTTTTATGGCATATCAACCATTGAAGGTTATTTAATGCCAACTCCATTTTTATATGTATAAACAGTTATATTTCAAACAATTCAGTTTAGTTTAGTTTTTTGTTTACATGAAGTTAAATGTCAGAACAGTTCTATTTCAAACAATTCAGTTTAGCATAAGCATGCAGTTTAAATGTTAAAACAGTTTCATCTCAACCAACATATACAGCTTAGATCTATTGTGTGCTCCTTTTGAGAATAAAATCAGAGAGATATATTTTTATAAAGAAGTGTGTTTCGTTTCGTTCATTGAAGTTCGTTCATTATCTTTGATTATGTTCTTGGTTGGGTATTTGAGAAGTATACAACACTAGTGCTTCTCACAAATACACCAGCCCAAACAAAATCGCACATGCATAGACTAGAGCAAGCCGTAGGAAACATTGACTTCTACGTGAATGCAAATAAAACAGAGTATATGTGTTTTAAACAAAAAAAAAAAAGAAATTTCTACTCTAAGCAGCAGTAGTAGACTAGTTCACATACCTTGACAGTAACATCTCATCAACTGAAAATAATGTCAACATATGCCTAGCGAAGGCATAGAATGTTATTAACAAGTTATCAATCATATGAAAGTCTAATCTATCCGATAAAATAAAAATGGTATTTCTTCCAAGCTGTAGAAATATCTATACTACAATATGGTTGCATCATATAGAAGCTAGCAAAACAGAGAGAAAAAGCTTTATAGAAACTGTCCAAGAATGTTATATGCTCTTGAACAAATCCTGGATGCAACACCCCACAAAATAGCAGCTGTACAGACACACTCCTACCATCTCACATACCATTCAAGTAAGTCAAATAACACATGCAGGTCACTGCTGGAGAAGCAAAGTCAAATGCATAAGTGACATTCTCTAGTGGATTCCTGTACATGGATGGGCCAATGTTAGCTGACCAGTAAAAACTTAAATCAGTTCTCAGTAGATACACAATGCAGCCTAGACAACCAGCCTGAAGCAATGTATGATCAGGATGGATGGTGAGAAAGAATTGGTGTGACTTGATATATTTCAGCTTAATCCTTTTACACAACATTTGGCTTCTTGGTTTTTTTTAAAAAAAAACATATCTGAGTTATTATAACGATTAAGTTTACCTAATATTAGGAATTGTTGCTTCACACTATCAAAAACACGTTAAAATTAGCCTTGCTCTAATATCTGAATTTAAATCAAGAATGTTCAAACACTCATCCGCCAACTTCCAAGTCCTCCAGTCCCTTTAGTAATCCTTTAGTTACTGTTCCAAAAGCACCAACTACAATTGGTATAATTGTCACTTTCATGTTCCATAATTTTTTCAATTCCCTAGCAAGGTCGAGGTACTTATCTCTCTTTTCACATTCTTTCAGTTTCATTCTGTGGTCAGCCGGGACAGCAAAGTCGACAATTTTGCAAGTTCTTTTTTTTGTTGATTATCATTATTATTATTATACTACTTCTTGCAAGTTTTCTTAAATAAACACTTTCTTCAATTATCATCTTAAAACCACTTGATCCTTTTTTTACAAAAGATGGTGAAGCACCTCGTTAATATCAGCCTTTATTTTTCCTACTGAGATAAAGGTGAAACAATTCTATGTTAGATTGCTAATTTTCCTGAAATAATCAATTGCTAAATGTATAGCTTAATTCTTGAGAAATTATATGGCATTTTAACTGAAGCTTTAAAGTGACAATAATTTGACATGTCCTTCACAGACATAATTTGGTTGGTTGGTTGGGGTTTATGGCATATCAACCTTTGTAGGTCATTTAACACCAAATCCATTTTTATGTAAATAATCAGTTCTATTTCAAACAATTCAGCTTAGCCTGAGTACACAGTTTAATTGTCAAAAACATTTCTATTTCAAGCTATTCAGTTTAGTCCAACAGTTCTAATTCAGCTAATTAAGTTTAGTATAAGTACAGATTTTGTTTACACACAGTTAGATATCAAAACAGTTCTATATTAAACAATTCCATTTCATGTAAGTACAGTTTTAACGTCAAAAACAGTCCTATTTCAAATAATTCAGTTTAGCAAAAGCATGCAGTTTAAATGTAAGTCTGGTTTAATTGTTAAAAACATTTCTATTTCAAGCTATTCAGTTTAGCATAAGTATGCCATTAGTTCTAGTTAGCCCATAGCTCTAGTTAGCCCTATCAGGTGCTACCACGCCAGGCCGGAGTGGACCTGGGAGTGATGGCAATGAAGGGTTGGTCCACATTCCTCAAAGCCCCAGCATCACTGGAACCTGACCATCAGACTGTTTAGTGTCATATCCAGGACACTCATTAGGGGGGTGTCTTACCCCTCTGCAGAGGTGCAGTCAGTGTATTCTACAGCCCCTGTCAACTGGGCAAACATAATTTGGAGTAGACAGGACTTTCAGGTAGTTTTATTATATATATATATGTGTGTGTGTGTGTGTGTGTGTGTGTGTGTGTGTGAACCAATGGCATATATTCCAAAGACATAAGGTACACATTGCTTTGCAAATAAAAAATGATGCCATATAAATCTAAAAATATCTTCATTAAGTGTATCATTTATTTCATTAATATCACATGGCATATTAAAGAGAATTAGTGAATTTATATGTATTGAAATGAATACTTGAAACTTGTAAGCAGATATTTGCCATTAAAAATCTTTATTTCTGATATATAAAGTTCAATTTGAATTTTTTTCTATAATAAAATCATGATACTTCCCGGTGAAATATGAAGTGAATAAAAGTAAAGACTATAGTAAGCCAGCATGCAGGGCATTCAGCTCCTACTGATTTAGTGAAAGACAAAGTGGATTAATACACTGGTTTGTACACAATTATATGGTTTCAAGTATTCCTATTCAATATTAATAATTTTCAAAATAATATATTTAACCTATAGATAGGACTAAGTGAACTTAGAAGTAGTAATTTACTAAGCCTTTTTCAGAGATGTGGCACCAGGCCATATGAATGGGGCACCCAATGAGACTTGAAGTCAAGAGTGAACCTAAGATTAATGGCAATGAAGAAAAGACTCCATACTCCTCAAAGCTTCAGAACTGGAGCCTCACCATCCAATGCAGTTTAGTTACATATCCAGGACATCCTTTGTTTTTTTGAGGAAGAGGATCTTACCTCTTTGCAAGGGATGCATTTGGCGTATTTTTAGCCTCTGCCAACAAAGCAGCAACCAAGACGACAACAGTCAGAAATTTAGACAGATTAATTTATACCACCTGTCAGTGAACTTGGGATATGCAGACTTTATCATCTGCAGAGGAAGAAGCCCCACCACCACCACCTCCACCAAAAAAAGCAGTCTTCTGGATATGACAGTAAATTGCATCTGGTGGTGAGGCTCCAGTTCTTAAGAATGTTATGAATACTCTTTTATCATTATTAATGCCAGATTCAGGTTGTAGTTGGTTTTGTTTTAAGGCATATCAACCATTGTAGGTTATTTAATGCCAACACTGTTTATACATATATATTAGATACATATGATTTGTAAACACATTTTGTAGATAACATTTTTAAACGAGCCTGAGTTCATTTTTTTGCACAGTTAAATGGTTTCAAGTATTTCTATGTAACACTAACAATTTAATTAAACATCTTTGTTTTCACAGTTTAAATGTCAAAAAGTTCTATTTGATTCTTAGATGGGACCCTATCAGATGCTACCACTCCAGGTCAGAGTGAACCTGGGAGTAATGGCAATGAAAGGGTACTCCCCATTCCCCAAAATGCCAGGACTGGAGCCTCATCCTTTAGTGAGGTTTAGTATCATATTCAAGATACTTCCAGGTTCACTGTATCTGTTAGGGTCTTATCTATAGGGTCAAATAAATCTGTTTACAAATTATTTGCATTAGATAGGAATACTTGATACCATAACTGTGAACAAAAAAACCCTGAAGAAACAAATATACAAAAAATACGAATATGTGTAGTTAGGCAGCAGTTGTTCATTTAAGCATGTTTCATTAAATAATAAAGACAAATTTTGTCTGTATAATTTATTTAAGATCTTTTCAAGTTTTCTGATAAGTGTCTTAGTTTCAGGTTGGAATTGCTAGGTGAATTTCCCAAAATTTCCCATCTACTGGACTTCTAAATAGAATGTCCCCTGGGAGACTGTGTCTCTAAAGAAAATAGAGCGTATGTTGGTCTTACCACTACAACTCTTTCCACATGACTTACAATGCACCTTAATGACTCCAATTCTATTGCCTTTCATCTTAAGATCCATTCTATTCCTAAATCCAAGTTTTGAAAAATTCTAGTTGAAAACACCACTATAATCACCCATGAAATTGAAAAGCTACGACTACAAATCCTAGAAGCCCTAAATATAAAAACAAAAAAACCTAAAATCAATAGAATTAATTTTGAAAATAGTGACTATCTTTTGAAATGCTTTAAGCATTTTTTTAATCCTGTATTCCTATAGTATTCTATTTCTATTGATAGCGTTCCCTTTTTTAAATACATCAGTTTTATCCAATTCTGCAATTCCCATATTTTTGTTATGGCATAAAACTTTCAAAACTCTTTAAAAAACAAAAACACCTTACACAAGCAAGCAACCTCTGATGATGGCCTATGAAGGAAGTGAGTGTGAAAGGTGCTTCTATATTAATATCATTGAATCGTAAATCTGATGGTAAATTGCTTTATTCTGTTACAATTTTTAATTCTCTAGTGCTAGCTGGCCCAGTCAACTGGGGCTGTAGAATACACTGACTGTATCTCTGCAGAGGGGAAAGACTACCCCAATGAGAGTCCAGGATATGACACTAAACAATCCGAAGTGGAGGTTCCAGTAATGCTGGAGCTTTGGGAAATGCGGAGTACCTCTTTATTACCATTGTTCCTAGGCCCACTCTAGCCCAGAGTGGTAGCACCTGATAGGGTCCTATCTATAGGTTGAATAGAACTAAGCTGTGTGCTTATACTAAACTGAATTATTTGAAATAGAACTGTTTATATGTATAAAGACAAATTCACTTACCTAGGAAGTAGCATCTCATCAACCGAAAAGGACATCGAAACGCGGCTAACGAAGGCATGGACAGATATCAATAGGCTATCAATTATATGGAAATCAGACCTAACCGATAAAATGAAATGCAGTTTCTTCCAGGCAGCGGTCGCATCGATACTGCTATATGGATGCACTACTTGGACTCTAAGAAAACGGTTGGAGAAGAAGCTAAACGGCAATTACACAAGAATGCTGCGAGCAATCTTGAACAAGTCCTGGCAGCAACACCCCACAAGACACCAACTGTACGGCCACCTGCCTCCTATCACGAAAATTATTCAAGCTGGGCGAACAAGACATGCAGGACACTACTGGAGAAGCAGGGACAAACTCATAAGTGATGTACTCTTATGGACCCCACACATGGCCGAGCAAAAGCAGGACAACCAGCACGAACATACATTCAGCAACTATGTGAGGATACGGGATGTAGTCCAGAAGACCTGTCAGAGGTGATGAACGTTATGGAGAAGTGGCGAGAGAGGGTCAGGGATATCCGTGCTACCAGCACGACATGATGATATGTATAAAAATCAATTTAGCATTAAATAACCTACAATGGTTGATATGCCCTAAAACCCAACCAAACCTAACCAAAAATCTATAGTGCTAGCAAAGGTCTTGGTACAATGTACTACTTTTACTGTCAAAGAGTAACATACATATAAAATAGGATCTTTATAATGTAGATCTTAAGGGTTTGGTTTGGTTGGTTGGGTGATTTAACACCAAATCCTTTTTTATGAAAATAATTCTATTTCAAACAATTCAGTTCAGCGTAAGTATGCAGTTTAAATGCAAGTACAGTTTAATTGTGAAAAACATTTCTATTTCTAGCTATTCAATTTAGTCAAGCAGTTCTAATTCAGCTAATTCACTTTAATATAAGTACAGATTTTGTTTACACACAGTTAAATATCAAAACGCTTCTATATTAAACAATTCAGTTTAATGTAAGTACAGTTTCAATGTCTAAAAACAGTTCCATTTCAAATAATTCAGTTAAGCATAAGCATGCAGTTTAAATGTAAGTACAGTTTAATTGTCAAAAACATTTCTATTTCAATCTATTCAGTTTAGGCAAACAATTCAGATTAGCTTAAGTATGCTGTTAGTTCTATTTAACCCATAGATATAGCCCTATCAGGTGCTACCACGCCAGGCCACATTGGACCCAGGAGCAATGGCAATGAAGGGGTGTTCCGCATTCCCCAAACATCAGATTGTTTAGTGTCATATCCAGGATACTCATTGGGGGGGTCTTTCCCTTCTGCAGGGGTGCAGTCAGTGTATTCTACAGCCCCAGCCAACTGGGCAATCTTAAGGGGTTTTTAAGTCCTCTGATGTGCATCTGTATTGACTAAAATTCTGATTTTCCATATCAAACTTATACTTTTTCTTTCAACAACCAATTAACTTACCTCAACCCAATAAGTTCTGGTGAGCAAAATTTCAATTTTCATGAATCAAAACTGTCCCATCCCCAATTTTACAGTGTCTTGCCCCAAAACTAACAATTCTTAAGTCTCATCATTTCTGTCAATTTCTTCAATAATGAAATTTGTTGAAATTTATTAAACCCCAAAAGAAAATTACATTTTATTGGAATTTTCATCTTTAATGTTTATGAGGTCAATAAGGTCAAAAGGAAAGTGAATATATCGACAGTCATACAATTTTAAAACAGAATCAAACACGCTTAAAGGAAATCAGCTCTTAATTAAGAAAATGTGGTTGTTTTTTATTAATAATTAAATAGCTCGAATCATTTTGATCTTTATCAGTTGACAGGTCAATTCAAGGAATGTAATTTTTTTTTCAAAAGTTTTTTATACTGGTTAATTGATTACAACATTATGCCAACCTGTTGGGTTATTTTATGTCGAGAGACGAGGGAATTGAATTCATATTAACATTTGCTGTGGAGTTTTTCCTTTTTTTTTGCATGGTTTTATCGTACATGTATAATTTTTAAAACAGCTCTATTTGACTCATAGATGGGACACTAACAGATACTATGACTCCAAGTCAGAGTGGAACTGGGACTAATGGCAATGAAGGGGTACTCAACACTTTGCCATAGTTCCAGAACTGTAGCCTGACCATCAGAGTCAGTTTTGTGTCATAACCATACAACTGTGTGCAAATAAATGATTATAAACAAATAAGTGAAATTTGAAAAAAAAAAAAAAAAATGCAACAGACCACTGAAAATATAGTCATGAAAAAATTCATTTACAAATGAGACAAATTTCAGCTTTAAATATCCCATTAGGAGTTGATATGCCATTTAGCAACCAAACCTAATCTAAATATGGCAAGATAGGTATTGCTAGAAAATTTACTCAATGCATAGATTTCTTTAAAACAAAAAAGAACAATTTTCAAGAACCCTGTGACTCATAGAGTTCTGCCGACATCTAGGGAATGTGGAGTAACCCTTCCTTGCTATTACTCCCAGGTCCACTCTGACCAGGAGAGATAGTACATTTTAAGGTCTCAAGTATGTATCTGTTTAAAAACTTTTTTGTATTTGATAGGACTGTGTGCAAATAAAAAAAACAATTTGAGTAACAGCTATATAGAAAATGAAAATATGAATATGATTTCCTAACCTCTAAGCATAAAATAACCCCAGATGAGTTGACATGCCATTAAAATCTATCAATCAATCAATCAAAAACACGATTTTAAATATGTTGCCAAGTATTTGTCTTTTTTCGTTCTTCATCTCTCTATTTCAATGCGATAACAATAAAGTATCATAAATTTCTTGATTTGATGTTAAATGTGAATATTTCAAATCCAGAGTCATATTTCATTTCAAGGTTTGCTATTAATTGAATGTACAACTATCTTTATTTTTACTACAGAGGTCAATTTTAACTTTGTTGTGGAATGTTCAGCAAATAAGAACACTTACAAACTCATTATTATTCATACAGGCCAAACTGCCGAGAACGCATCCACCACAATAACTCCAAGTCAAAGGTGTGGATAATAATAAACTTTTTCTGATAACACAAATGTTAGCTATAAAGAAATAGAAAGATAATGGCAAAGAAACTGATTAATAAAAATCAATGCTTGTTATATAAAGATTTTAAAATATCAATTAATCGGAACTAACTGCTTCTTCCTGCAAATAGCTATAATTTAGAGAAGACAAATATACATGTTCAGCAGCTATCAAAGTTACTTTGATTTCATTAGTAAGAAGTGCGTTTAGTGTGATGGTTATCATTACAGGAAATGGAACAGGTGACCCGAGTTCAAACCCTTGAGGTGGCTGTTTATGTTTCACTTCATGCTAATGAGAATAGACAGAATTCATCTGTTCTCTTGGGTGGACTAGGTTCTTTAGTCTTAGTTAGGCAACTCATCTACAAGAAGGAAAACTCCAAATTCAAACCAGCTTTACTCTGCTTAAAAACTGACCTTGTGTCATACCCTGCTCATGGTGGAGGGGTTGGGTAAATTTATACATTGATTTAATTTTAAGAGGCATTTGTGGTGTAATGGATACTGTTGAAAGAAATGGACATGGCGATATGAGTTCAAATCCAGGATTAGACTGTTTATATTTCATGTAGCATTAACAGTAAGGCAGACTGGGCTATTCAGCCTTAGTGTGGAAACCAGTCTAGGAGAAGGAAAACTCTTTATTCAAACCTGTTCGACTCCACTTACAATTGACTGTGTTGCATCCTGCTCATGTGAAAGGTTTGGTTTGGTTTCTTTGTTTAATGGGATATCAACCTTTGTAGGTTATTTAATGCCAATTCCACTTTATACATATATATTAAATATATAGGATTTGGTTTGGTTGGGTTTTATGGCATATCAACCATTGTAGGTAATTTAATGCCAAATCCTCTTTATACATATATATTAAATATATAGGATTTGGTTTGGTTGGGTTTTATGGCATATCAACCCTTGTAGGTTATTTAATGCTAAATCCTCTTTATAAATATATTTAGATATATATGATTTCGTTTGGTTGGGTTTTATGGCATATCAACCATTGTAGGTTATTTAATGCCAAACCCTCTTTATACATATATATTAAATATATATGATTTGTAAACATTTTGTCGATAACGTATATAAATAAGCCTGAGCTCATTCTTTTGTACACAGTTGAATGGTTTCAAGTATTTCTGTCTAACACAAAAGATTCTATAAACTATTAATCATTTGTTTGCACAAAGTTAAATGGTTTCAAGTATTGCAATGCAACAGTGACAATATCAGTCATTTATTTGCACACATTTAAATTGTTTGGTTTGGTTTCTTTGTTTAATGGCATATCAACCTTTGTAGGTTATTTAATGCCAAAGCCATACTCCTAGAAGAACAGTAGTGGTACTATTTAACCCATAGCTGGGAGGATAAGGGGGTTCATACCTTTACCAAGGGTATTTGCCCAAAAGTGAACGTAATAGCACGACTGGAGTACAAACTCACTTACTACGATTCCGCAGTCCATAGCTTTAACCATTACACCACGAGGACACCCACCACATTTAAATGGGTATATATATATATATATATATATATATATATATATATGATTTGTAAGAAAAAAGTTTGTTGGTAATTTCATTCTTAAATGAATTAAAACTAATTTGTTTGAAAATTAGGATGGCAAATGTTTCTACACAGTTAAATGGTTTCAATTATTGCTATCTGATACTTATAATTCTATTCAACATTAATCATTTGTTCACTGACACTTAAGTGGTTACAAGTATTGATACTGAACATTATTCAGTCATTCATTCATTCATTTGCACAAAATTAAATGGTTCCAAGTATTGCTTTTTATCACAACAATTCAATTAGACAGTCATTTGATTACACAATTAAATGGCCAAACAATTCTCTTTCTAACAATTCAATTTAAAGCACGACATTTGTTGAGATACAGTTTAAATGTCAAACAGTTCCATTTGACCCATAGATAGGACCCAATCCGGTGCTCCACTCCTGCACCGCTATGTCTATGTTCTGTACTTGTACTTGAGAGTAGTTCACCTGTTGAATTACGCGTGAAAGTGAATACTGACTTGACCATCAGGAAGGGAAAATTATATGCACATTGGGGTGTTCCATGATGTGCAGGTGGTCTCATCTGTTCCCTGTGTGGTGATTGGTTTCCAGCTCAGGAGTGGCTATGCTAGCGTGCATATATGCTGGCCCGCTCAGAGGCATTTTTGTCTGTTAGCCGACGCCAACTGGGCCACCGAGCCGGTAAGTATTGTTTATTATTTTCTCCTGGGCGTTAGGGCAGTAGCTTTTTCAAGAATGGACCTGGCAATGAAGGGGTACTCCACGTTCCCCCAATCTCCAAGGCTAGAGCCTCGCCATCAGATGGTTTAATGTCATATCTCAATGTGGGGGTCTTACTCCTTTTGCTGAGATGCAGTTGGTGTATTCTAGAGCTAACCACCAGCTAACTGGGCTGTTGTATGGAGGGGCAGGAAAATACATAGATTGATTTGATTTGTATCAGTTGCGCAGTCTCTCAAATCAATATTGTTAGTGATGTTATATTTCCTTGTTTTAAGTTTCCATCAATAAAGAAATAAGATATAGAATTATACAATTAAATGACCGATTGATTTTAATGGCATGGTAACCCATCTAGGGTTATTTTATATGCAGAGGTTTGGGAATCACATTCATTATATATTCATATTGACATATTTTTGTGTAGATGTTTCTGAAAAGTGTTTTTTTTTATGCTCATAGTACTATTAAATATGATTAATTTTTAAACAGATCTATGTGACCCTAACAGTTATGAGTAGAGTGGACCTAGGAGTAATGGCAATGAAGGGGCACTCTACATTCCCCAGATCTCCAGAACTGGAGCCTCACCATTAGATGCAGTTAAAAGCCATACCTAGGACATGCCTTTTTTGGGGAGGTATCTTACCCCTTAGCAGGAGATATTGTCAGTGTATAGTAAGCCCGGCCAATATGATTATGGTGCAATTAAAGCTAGTCATCGCTGAGACAATGGTATTTACAAAGCTTTATTGCCATCCAGAGATTGCCTCTATTAAAAAGAACTGATACAGCCATAATCAGCTTTCCATCCGATGTAAAAATTTCAAAGCAAAGATACTTATCCAAGCAAGAGAAATACCTACAAATTACCAGAATACTGCATTTTTTTTATCCACTTGATTCTTTTCTTGAGTAACCTATTTCTCTTAACTTATTTCAAGATAAAAGAAGCAATAATGACCTTTTAGATTTTCTGTGTAAGTCTCATCCATAACAGAAGTTGAAAACAGTTACTCTTTTCTCACTTTACAGACTTCTATCGACAACTTCAAGAACAGTATACATTCTTTCAAAAAAGGCAACAATTTTGAGTAGGAATTTTTTCTTTTCTTAACTCTATATAAAATAAAAAGCAAAAGGGAAAAAAAAAAAGACGAAAGATGAAAGCAAAAAAAAAAAAAAAAGTCCGCTAGGAATTAAAACATAAAAAATAGTAAATTAAATCAACATCTTTCAGGATTATTTTTTTTAAATCTTAAGATACTAGTATTAGCAAAGAAAATTATTCTTTTTTTTTTTGTTTTCTTCTTAAAGATTTTTTTCTTTTGTAAATTTATCGCCTGAGAAACCTATTCTCAAATGATAGAAAAAAAATTCCAAAAATTTTTGTTTTTTCTTGCGTACATTAGAATCTTAAAAATCAAGTATGAAGGAGTGCTCTCATTACATTACAAACGATAACAGTATAAACTTTTCTTTAAACGACATGCTGATTTTCTTGGAAATAATTCTTTGTTCATCTTGACCCAACCCCTCCATGACAAACAGGATGTGACACAAGGTCAATTTCTAAGCAGAGTAACATGGTTTTGAATTCAGAGTTTTCTTTCCCCCAGACTAGTTATTTTACAAAAGCTAAAGAACATGGTATGCTCAACTATTTTCTCATAGTTTGGGAATATCAGAAGGGTTCATACCTATCAATGGCATTATAGGAATTTATAGATGTGTGTGTGTGCGGTATTCATTGAGACTACCACCATTCTATACCTATAATGCATCAGTCTATGTTGGTTGGTTTGATTTTATGGCATATCAACCTTTGTAGGCTATTTAAGGCCAAATCCATTATTATGTAAATAATCAGTTCTATTTCAAACAATTCAGTTTAGCATGAGTATACAGTTTAATTGTCAAAAACATTTCTATTTCAAACTATTCAGTTTATTCAAACAGTTATATATAATAATTCAGTTTAGTGTAAGTACATTTTCAATGTCAAAAACAGTTCAATTTCAAATAATTCAGTTTAGCAAAAGCACGCAGTTTAAATGTAAGTACAGTTTAATTGTGAAAAACATTTCTATTTCTAGTTATTCAGTTTAGTCAAGCAGAGCAAATTCAGTTTAGTATAAGAACAGATTTTGTTTACACACAGTAAAATGTCAAAACAGTTCTATGTTAAACAATTCAGTTTAGTGTAAATACAGATTCAATATCAAAAAAACAGTTTTATTTCAAATAATTCAGTTTAGCATAAGCACGCAGTTTAAATGTAAGTACAGTTTAATTGTCAAAAACATTTCTATTTCAAGCTATTCAGTTTAATCAAACAATTCAGTTTAGCAAAAGTTTGCAATTAGTTCTATTTAACCCATAGATAGGGCCCTATCAGGTGCTACCATGCTGGGCCAGAGTGGACCTGGGAGCAATGGCAATGAAGGGGTGTTCCGCATTCCCCAAATTCACCATCAGACTGTTTAGTGTCATATCCAGGACACTCATTGAGGGGGGAGGTCTTACAGTGTATTCTATAGCCCCATCTGATGAGCAATACACAGAGTTAAATGTCAAACAGTTTTATTCCACTAGACGATCACAGCCACAGTCTATGGGAAACTAACACAGAATATTCCAGTAAGGAAAAACCAAGTCCATTTAGAATACGACATACATTTTATATATATAAATAGTATACATAATTAAGAAATATGACATGCATAGTACATATAATTGAATAACACTGACATAATGTCCCAAAGTGTAAAAAAAGGTACATAAGCTGTTGACAAAACCAACAGGCTGATAGTAGCAGTTAAAAACTTATATTTTTCTGGTGTAGGGAAATGTTTCACAAGGGATAAATTTGCATGCACGTACTGGTTGTTAAAGCGGAGACGAAAGACAGGTCCTTTCCAGCTGATACCAAAAAGGGATAGAACTCGCTTCTTGAAATGTCACATAACTACAGGGAGACCACTATGTTTTATTCCCCAACAGCATAAAGCGAGATGCAAAAAGCTTTGTCTATGTGCAGCGAAAGAAATCACGCACGCGGCAGCTCAAAGTGTGCTCGAATATGTCTGGCGTATAAAATGAGATCAGGGAGAGAGAAACGGGCGATTGGAAAAATCGAACTCGCATCCTCCCGATCATGAATTGTGTTTGACGTAAGCGCACTTGTAAATTATCACATTGTGCGAATGACCCAGATATGGCATTTTGGCATGATTACTCAAGTCCTGCATAAATGCACCGAGGGCAGTATCGTTTGAGTCTCGGTGATGTACGACACGAGACGAGCTTAGATACAGGACCGCTGGAGAAGATTGTTGAGGAAGAGAAAAAAGAATATTTAACAAGAGATTCGTACTGCAGCTGAAGCACATTGGCAGACACGACTGTGTATGAAAGATTATATCAAGCCTGGATATTTGTGAAACCATAATAAGAAATTGATTCCACGTGTTCTTTTTTGTTGCCAAGGTGGTATACCGTCCCCGCACTTCTTTCACTATGATTTGAACTCTGGTCACCGGTTCCATTTCTTTGTAGCAATTCCTTGTTATTTAGAGTTGCTCAGGAGTTGAAGAACCAAGTAAGAATCTAACGCTCTAATAACTGTATTCTATCCAAGCTCGTTAGTCACTACACTACAGGAGGCATCCACAAATGGCTATTCATAATCCTAGCAATCGCCTCAGAATGCAATTATTTGAGTTTTAATATAATAAAATATTACATTAAACCAACAAAACTAAAGAAAATAAAATCAACATTTTAGATTTTGTTGAAAAAAAATCTGTCATGTATGCTTTAAGCCTTTATGTCAATTATGTTTAAAGTGTCATATCTCTGTTAATTATCTGAATTACCCAATTTCATTGCTACCATCGTAAAGTAGGGATCCTTTTCTAAAAGAATAATGAAATTAACATTTTAAATTTTGTCAAAAAAACAATTTAGTCAGATGTTTTATAGCATCATTTCTCAGTAAATACTTGTGATTGTCTACTTTCTTTGCTTGCATTTTAATCAACGCATAGAATTCTATGAGAAAAAACAAATATACTTAACATTTTAACTCTTATCAAAAACTTATACCATGTAAAGTGTGTTTTGAGCAATATGAGATGGATATTTTAAAAACTTCATAAATTCTTCCAAATAGAAAACTCATTCTGGTGGTATTATAAAGTATACATCCTATTCTCTAAGAAATGACAATAAAATCAACATTTTAAATTTTCTCAGAAATATATATGGGATTGCTTTTATACTTTTGAGAACAGAATAATAATTTTTTCAAATTCATTTTTGTTAAAACCAGTCTGTAAATTTCTTAGTGATATACAACACATTTTGCTAGATTTTTTAATATCATCTCAAGAAGAAAATAGCCACATAGCTATATCTGAATGACTGCAAATGTGTAACCTTCATAGCCTAATTCTAAGACAGCAATCAGATTAAAATAAGTTCCTAAAAATAAAAAAAATTGCAGTCAAGTCTCACCTGAAGATTATTCATTATTTCTGATCCATTTTTTTTTTTTTATTAATGATGGTAGAATGGGATAAAATTTGAAACCAGTGTTCACAGATAAACATCCATACTATTACATATATATATATATATAAAGTGTATATGTATGTGATGAATGGGAAAAGGCAAGAGTTTCAAGATGAATAGGTTGATCACTTGTTAAAAATGATATAAATCTATATAAGAAACAATGTTTGTACGTCTTTTTTTCTCTACTTGTAACTTGAAGCATGATAAAAGTGCAGTACTTGTATGTCTTATCAAAGAACAAACTGTTGCTATCAAACACTTTGGCTTCGAATCAAGGGTAGTATCTGGACTAATCTGATTAAAAATATTACCAAAAATCATTAAATACAAATGAATAAAATGATCCGATATTTGTGTGATTATATAAAAATTTTGTATATCATTTTTTGAAGTATTCAATCATATTTTTAAAATCATAACTTTAATTTGCATATTTTATATGTTAAGTCAGGCAAGTTAGCTCCCCTGACACTCTCAAGAAAAGGAATGTTTTTCTAGGACCGGAAGTAAACAGACGGCCATAGTTGTTTATGGGAGTGTGTGATAAGAGCTAGTGGTTAAAAAGGCATCTCTACGTATGCTGAGTGTTGTAGTCTCAATTCTTTATATTTAACATTATATATAAGTTTCTGTTAAAAAAAAAATCAGATTTTCATGGCTAACATTACTACACTCTGATACTTGATGCTAAAGAGTGATACAAATCTTACACAGAATGCAGAGATACTACACTCTGATCCTAAGCAGGAGTTCCAATCCATATATAAATAAGCATGGCATTTTTTAAAAATAGTAACTATGTTAATAAGAATACTAAAAGAAAATTCTACTTAAATTATCAGAAAAAACACTTTCAAATTGACAAATGATTCACGACATTTATCAATACTCGAGACTTTTATATTCAATCAGTGCTCAACTATTTTCTATTTCTCTTCGAATGTTTTGCGGTCTGTTTAATTAACATATCTGTATTGTGTGTGTTATTTTGTGTTTTCTTGTTAAAACTAATTAGAACATGTCTGACCTTTTTTTTCCTCCTCCCCATTTAATTGAAATCAGAAAATTTTTACTGATATGGAAAGGTATTTGCTATGGCATGAAGAATACAATGAACAATTGTTGATTTTAGTTGACTTTTTGGAAATTTTGCAGGATGAATAACAAAACAAACAAAAATACAGAAACTATGATGCATCCCCCCACCCACTTCTCATGTCGTGTTCTTTGAGTTATTTTTTAAAAGCATTCATTTCCCCACTCTCATTCCGAAAAAAAAAAAAAAAAAAAAAATTTCTCAAAGTTATTTGCTAAAACTATGGCTTCCCTTTCACAGCTTTTATCCTTTCAGATGGGTTTCTGCCTCATCATAATCTCTGTCAGCCCTTGCCATCGTTTTTATCTATGTGACAGATTTTTATGGGTTGGCTGTTTTTCCCAATTCTTAACTGAAGGTTTGGATTTTTTTTTTGTTTGTAATTATACTTCTCCTAAATGAGTTTACCAACCTACAAGTCTAGATTGTCTTCTATATTATTTATCCATTTCAGAAAAGGTTTCATCCCTTTCCCAATGGTATGAAACACAAAAAGTTTTGTCCAAAATTGGACTTGCCTTGCTGAGTCCATTTCCAACAAAAAGTTAATCTACCCATAATTTCATTATTAGTTTTCCAACTATGAAGTTAAGAAGATGGAAACAGTTCTTATTTTAAAAAAGTACAAAAATTTAATATTTCCGTAAAAATGAAAAGAAAATTTTAAAAAAATAACCAATCATAAATATAGAGCCGATTGTTTTAATTTCTTTCATCTAAATTTAACTTTTTTCTTTTATTTTTAAAAAATAGATTCAGTTCGATTTCTATTTGTACATATGATACATGGTTATTCAAGTCAGAAGTGCCAGAGGGTAAAACAGATCCTAGGCAGATTGCACAGATATTACACAATGATCTTAATTTTAAATGTTGATCCATATAATCTAATCATTTTTTAGCAAAAAATATGATAATGAAAAGATTAAAAGAAAGTTTTACTTAAATTATCTGAAAAGGCACTTTCTATTGACAAATGATTCGTGACAATTCTGAACAACTTGTGATTTTTATATTTAAGTACTTCTTGATTATTTTCTATTTCTCCTTGAATATTTTGCTGTCTGTCTAATCAACATATCAGCATCATGCTTGTTGTTTTGTGCTTTTTTGTTCAAACCAATTAGAGCATGTCAGACTTTTGTTCTTTTATCATTTAATTGACATCAAAAATTTTTTGATACAGAAAGATATCAGAAGTGGCAGTAACACACATGATTAACAACCACTGACAATAGCAAATTTTTGAAATGTAACTATAAAATCTAGTTTGTTATATGTCTTTTAAAAAGAAAAAAAGAAGTGAAATATCAATCTATTTTTGTAACATTAACACCTTTGTTTAAAATGCTAAGCAAATTTAGGTGAAGAGTCGGCAACATATTAAGCCATCAAGTGCAGCCTTTCTTTGTTGAAAGACCAATCAAAATCATGCACTCTACCCCGACTTTAGAATCTGATGTAACAACACTTTCTTGATAAAAATCAATCTCAAAAAATTAATTCTCGTAAGCAAAGTTTTTGACTTCTTTTAAGTAGTCTATACTAATAGACGCTGGACTAAGTTATTAGTAGACGGTTAAAATGTTAGATTTTGTTTTTGAGTGTGGACTTGGTATGCACTTACCCAACCTCTCCACTATGGGGAGGATGTGACACAAGGTCAATATCTAAGCAAAGGAAAGCTAGTATGAATTTGGAATTTTCCTTCTCCTAAACTGGTTGCTTAATCAAAGTTAAAAAAAACTCAGTCTGCTCTATTACTTACTCAATTGGGGGAGATTGTGGATTCATGCCTTTTTGAGGGTATTAGCATGAAATGAAATACAAACAACCATGTCCAGGATTTGAACTTGGGTTACCAATTTTATTTCCTACGGTGATAATATCACTGTAAGTAGACTTCCAAAGTCAAAATTAAATTTCAAAATGACCTAAAAAAGAAAACTTCTCGATCACTAAGCTAATTGGTATTTTGGTATAATGATGTAATGACTAATACGTTGAACTATATTGTGTTCACTATATTGAGTTCACTTTTGGAAAAGGCATGAACCCCTTTATCCCTCCCCTGGCTACTACTACTACTACTGTTCTTCTACAAGGATGGCTTTGGCCTTAAATAACCCAGGAAGGTTGATATGCCATTAAAAAAAAGAAATAAAATGAATTATTTTGCATCATTTTTTTATAATGCTGAATAACTAAAAAAAAGTTGGTTAGTTGTATTTTACAGCACATCAACACTTGTAGGCTATTTAATGCCAAATTTTGTTTATATATATATATCAAATATGATTTGTTAATGAATAGTTGGTACGTGACAATTTTTAAACAAACCAGACCTCATTTGTTTGCACACAGTTAAATGGTTTCAAGTTATGTTGTTTAACACTAGTAATTCTATCCAACATCATTTCAAGAATATGAAATGATTAGAAATTTCTATTTGAACCATAAATGGGACCGGAACGGAGTGGACCAGAGAGTAATGGCAATGAAGGATGGTTTATGACCTTCCCCAATGATTGTCCTGGATATGACTTTAAACAATCTGATAGTGAAGTTCCAGTAATGCTGGAACTTTGGGTGATACGGAGTACTCCTTCAGTGCCATTGCTCCCATGTCCTCCCTGGCCCTGGGTGGTAGGACCTGATAAGGGTCCTAGCTATGAGTCAAAGAGAAATAAACTGCATACTTATGCTGAAATGAATTGTTTGAAATAGAATTGTTTTTGACATTGAAAATGTCTACTTATACTAAACTTGTTTGAAAAAGATCTTTTTTTTAGATAAAAAAGACTGTGTACTGATGTTCAATTTAATTGTTTGAAATAGAACTGTTTGACATTTAACAGTTTGTAAACAAAAACTATACTTATACTAAACTGAATTGTTTGAAATTTAATTCAGCATTAAATAACACAAAAAATGTTGATATGCCGTAAAATAAAACAGCCAAACCAAACCTAAACTGTTTAGAGTTGGGGTAACATGGATAAATGAACGGATCAACCAAGTTTTTATTTTTACTTTCAGATTGACCCAAAATAACACAATAAATCAACAAAATGACCTCAACTTACAGAAAATGTTTGAATAATTCAGATTCTTCTTGTGAAATCTTTACAGTAGAATGAACATAGATGATTTTATGAGCAGAGCATCCATGGCTTATTTCTAAAATAAGAACTTACTATAGAGTGAAAACTTGATGTGGTAAGACACAACAGAAACTATTTTCGAAATTAGTATCCCCAAATTAGCTAAAAATAACTCTCACATCTTAGACATGAAAGAGTTTGTTGGCCAGCGTTATTGATAAGATTCCTGTATCGTTATTCCTGATATTATCATTCTCTTTACTTTGTATAATTTTAATCTCAACGAGTATTGATGGTGTTCAGTACCTTAACCCCAGATCAATAATCTTAGACACTCAGTATTTTTCTCCAAATATGTGCATTTCCAAGGACTGCTGATTTTTGGTAGGTGTCGGTATCATATAAAATGCCTAAACTGTTATAAGAACATCTTCAGTCTCTTGGTCATCATGCCTTGTTCACGTGTGGTGACAGGAATAACCTTTGTATTGAGTACCTATATCCATGTTCAACTTTTCATCTGGAATAATTTGTTAATTTTTGCAGTTTCTTTGACGTTTGGAGATGATCTGGAACATTGGCATCAATAATGAGCCATTCTTAAACATATTTAATAAGGGTTTCAAGTTGACGATGATGGCTTGGTTTGATTGGGTTTTATGGCATAACAACCATTGTAGGTTATTTGATGCCAAATCCTTTTCAAACATAGTGTATATGATTCTTAAATCCATAGTTTGTATGTAACATTGTTTAACGAGCCATAGCTGATTTGTTTGCACACAGTTAAAATGATTATACATTTGATTTGTAAGTCAATAGTTTGTGGGTAATCTTATCTTTAAATGAGTCAGAGCTACTTGGTTTGCATGCAAGTATTTCTATTGCCTGCACACAATTAAATGGTTCCGTTACACAGTTCTATTTTATACTTGATAGGACCCTATCAGGTGCCACCATTCTGGATTAGAGTAGACCTGAGAGTAATGGCAATGAAAGAGTACTCCACATTTCCCAAAGCTCCACCATCAGATGGTTTAGTGTCTTATCCAGGACATTCGTTAAGGGGTTCTTAGTATAATTGACAGTCCCAGCCAACAAAGCAGACCAAATCCTGTTTATACATATAACATTTTAAGTGAATAGTTTGTTGGTAACTTTATTTTTAAATGAGTTAGAACTCATGTGTTTGCTCATAGTTAAATGTTTTCAAGTATTAATATTTATTGCTTGCACACAATTAAATGGTTTCAAGTATTGATATTTAACATTACACGAAAACTATACAAGCTAGACGAACCAGACATGCTGGACACTGCTGGAGAAGCAAAAACGAGATCATAAGTGATGTGCTCCTGTGGACCCCCCCGCATATGGCCAATCAAAAGCAGGATGACCAGCTCGAACATTCATACATCAGCTATGTGATGATACGGGATGTAACCCCGAAGACCTGCCGAAGGCGATGAATGATAGGGAGATGTGGAGAGAGAGGGTCAGGGATATCCGTGCTAGCTGCACGTCATGATGATGATGAATAATTCCATTTAATACAATTTATTTGTTGGCACACAGTTATATGGTTTAAAATGATTGCTCCACTTTACCCCTGATCCATACCTTATTATGCTTAATGTTAAGTAATGCGGCATCAAGTACCAGTTTTTTTGAGTTTTTGGTATGACTCAACCTGGGAGTGAACCCAGGTCTCCCGGGCCATTGGCAAACACTCTAACCATCATACCAATAAGCCCTACCAAATGATGAAACAGTTCTATTTGATCCATAGATTGGATGATCACATTTACTACCACTCTATGATTATATATCTAAAATAAAAAGAAAATACCCTACCAATCATTCAGTTCGTTTACATTATATATCTATAATAAAAAAAATACCCTTCCAATGATACAGTTAATTTACATTAAATATCTATAATAAAAAAAAAATACCTTTTCAAACATTCAGTTCATTTACATTAACTATTTATAATAAAGATACTAGATACCGGACATTGGCCTCGCGGTTAGACCAGGGAGAGCTGGGTTCAATCCCTGGTCGAGTCATACCAAAGACTCAAAAAATGGAACTTGCTGCCTCCTTGCTTAACACTCAGCATTATAAGGTACGGATCAAGGGTAAAGTAGAACAATCCAGGAGTAGCGCCCTCCCCTACACCTTGGTGTAGTAGCTATCGAAAAGGGAGCCTTCGGGTTACCCTCGACTATGATCGCCAACTTTACTTACTTATTTATAATAAAAAAATAGCCTCCTGATCACTCAGTTAACTTACATTAACTATCAATAATAAAAAAAAATACCCAACCAATGATTCAGTTAATTTACATTAAATATCTATAATAAAAAAAAAATATAGCCTTCCAAATATTCAGTTCATTTACATTAACTATTTATAATAAAAAAATACCCTCCTGATCACTCAGTTAATTTACATCAAATATCTATAATAAAAAAAATACCCTACCAATCATTCAGTTCATTTACATCAAATATCAATAATAAAAAAAAATACCCAACCAATGATTCAGTTCATTTACATTAAATATCTATAATAAAAAAAATACCCTACCAATCATTCACTTAATTTACATTAAACATCTATAATAATAAAAAAAATACCCCCTGATCATTCAGCTAATTTTTATTAAATATCTTTAAAAAAAATACCCTACCAATTATTCCGTTAATTTACATTTAATATCTATAATTAAAAAAAATACCCAATCAATCATTCAGTTCATTTACATTAAATAACTATAATAAAAAAAGTACACTCCTGATCATTCAGTTAATTTACATTAAATATCTATAACAAAAAAATACCCCATTTGGCTAATTTACATTAAATATCTATAATTAAAAGAAATACCCTTCCAAACATTCAGTTAATTTATATCAAATATCTTTAAAAAAAAATTTAAAAAAATACCCTACCAATCATTCACTTAATTTACATTAAATATCTATAATAATAAAAAAATACCCCCCTGATCATTCAGCTAATTTACATTAAATATCTTTAAAAAAAAATGGAGATGTTAGCCAGAATGAACTCATTATTGATAAACATACAAAACTTCCTAAAGAGAAATTGATTATTTCTTGGCTGCAATTCCCTGCTTGATTTTACTTTTCTTGCTGGAAGCAATGTCTATTAATTTCACATCAAGTAGCAATGCAGCCTAATGAAAAATTGAAGATTTGTTTTGTACTTTCGACCAATAAAAATGTAGTTATTTATTTTAGAAATTTGCTGTCAAAGCTGCAATCATTCAAGTGAATTATCTTCAACATTTCTGGCAAATAAAACAAAGAAAACAAACAAATTAAAGACAAATCATAAAAATAAAATAAAAGCAAGAATAAATTATACATGCAACAAAAATTCTCAATATTCCTTATATAATGTTATATATAAACTAAAAACAAATGCACAATATAGCACTCTCTATGGTAACAAATATAATTATGAATGCTATGTGCACATTTAGGTATCTTTTCGTTGTATATTTCTCATTTGCTCCTGTCATCTCAGGAAGCATCCATCGATATATGAACTATTCTGATATCCAAGTCCTGATGATGGTTACTGAAACCGAAATGTTAACGTCAACTTTAAATCATGATAAATTCACCTATTTGGACTACGTGTTTTTCTGCTCCCTTCATACTGTCGGATTTTAATCCATATTTACTTTCATACTGTCCTTTCGAAAAAAAACAAATACCCAATACAATCTTACATGACATTTAACATGGATGACTACAAAACGATCTATATATATGAAAATTTACTTGTTGCGTATTTCCTAATAAATGGGAGGTTTTGTCTCATTTCTTTGGGAAATCCAATATTTTCAAATATTTTTCCACGTGTCAACTACGTTCTAATGACTTTTGAATTATGAACGCTATGTGCATGTTTGTGTATCTTTTCGATGTATATTTCTCATTTGCTGATGTCATCTCAGCAAACATCGATCGCTATGTGAACTATTCTGATATCCAAGTCCTGATGATGGTTACTGAAACCGAAACGTTAACATCGACTTTACAACATAATATATTCACCTATGTTTTTCTGCCACCTTCATATATGTTAGTGTGTGTGAATATATATATGTGTGTGTTTTTGTGTGTGTGTGTGTGTGCGTGAATATATATATATATAGGCATATACACACACACACGCAGGAGGTGCCCATGGTAAAATGGTTACTGTCAACCAGAGTGTGAATCTTGGATGAGGCTGTTCGCATTTCACGTCACACTAATAAACTTGGGAAAGGTATACATTCAAGAAGCTATAAATTGTGTATCTGTATTTTTTCCAACGATAGACCAATCGGAGCTTTTGTTCCAAATGCACTTTTTAAAAATATCTTGGTGATTTCACAGACGCCAATATTTGACTTGCTGTGTAAAATTTGAAGGATCAAAACTACAAATAATCAAGGAAATCTTTTCCCCTCCTAAATTGTTAAAAATAACTTATTTTTTATCAATTAGAATTATAAATAAATCATCACCATTTTTTAAAATCGAATTTTGAGCTGACTTCAATCTGAGGAATAAGCAATGAAATAGAGATAACTCTTTAGTAAATTTATAGATGCTTTTCTATTTTCTACTCAAGTTTTGACAATTTCTTTGGAGTGAAAATCTAACATTGATTTTTAACATCACTTAATCCTTTTTAAGAGCCAAAATCTTTTGTTTATCCTGATGTGCTTATACTAACATTACAGTTTTGGGCTGCTGATATTAAGCTTTAATAACATTTAGATCTTAACATCATACTTTGACACTACATAGTGACACACACTAGAATATAAAAACTAAATTTAAGCAATACAAACCGCAACATTGAATTTAGAACTTTTCTTTCTTGTAATGTAAATATTCGCCAATATTTACAGTCTAATATTATCTTTTCTTAGAAGAAAAAACTTTATAACTTTTGTTTTTCAACAAACTTTCCACTCAAGTTAAAGAAATAGAATTTATCAAATTTATTGATTCTGTGTTTTAGATTTACACATTTTTTTTCTGCCAAACACACACATAAATACATACATGGAGGTGCTTATGATGCAAGGGTTATCGTCGTAGGAAATGAATACAGAGACCAGAGTTCAAATCCTAGATGAGTCTGTTTTCATTTTACATACCCTTGGGAAAGGTATGAATCCATATGTGGGTTAATAGTAGGGCAGACTCGGCTTTTTAGCCTCATTTTTAAATGCTTCCACTTAAATGGGTTAAGATATAAGTCTATTAGATTTTTTAAGTTATTGTTTTATAATATGAAAATGCTATGTCATCTATAACACACACACACACACACACACACATTTTAGTTTTCTTTTGACCAACTGACTGCATATCCCTTGATTTTTTTCAAGGGGTCTGACGAGGTTGGCCTTTTCTTTCTTTTTGACCTATAATATTTTTTCTTTTTCCCTCGGGCGGTGATTCGAGATACTCTTATCTCTTGTTCCTGGCGGGGTTTTTTTCTTTTTTTCTGGTACCGTGAATGCTAATAGATATTAGATTAGTATATATATATATATATATATATATATATATGTGTGTGTATGTATCCCACAAATAAAACAAAAGAAATTTTATCAGAGTAATACCTTTAAAATGTTCTAACTTGAAGAATAAAACCATTTTCAGTACAATTAGAAAGACAACAGAATGAAAATATTGTGGGTTAGTGTTTGAACTGAATGTCACTTTTTAATCCTTCAATTTATAGTGTAGAGTTAATAGTAAAATGTTAATGAAGATATTCAACTCGTGAATAGAAGTATCAATATAATCATGGACTAATAAGGCAAATGAACCCAACAGGTTTATTTATAGTCTGGTTGGTAAAATAAATAAATAAGGATAAAGCTGAAAAGATGAATATTTTTGATAAATTTAAAAAAATAAAAAAAAAGGAAGAAGGAATTGAAGACTATTTGCAAAACAAGAAAATATGGGTAAAGAATTAAACAAAGAATTGATCACTGGTTCTACCGCCACAAAAACAAACTGACACTCATACGCTTCCCGGCCTTTCTACTCAATCTTATGAGAGGGAAACTGATTCAGCGGAAAAAAAGAGAAAAGAAATCCATCAAAAATTATATTGAAACAGATTGGTCCCCCTACCCCCACCACCACTATTATTCTGCTAAAAACTAGTTAAATCAGAATCAACTGTTTGAAAATTCCTTTTATTCATAATAAAAGGAAATCAAGATTTTCTGATTGAAAACATGCAGTTAAATGAAAATGTTTAAATAGAACCTCAAACTGACAACCAGAATCAAAGTATTTCAGGCAATCACGCTTATGGCTTTGAGAAAAAGTTTGAATCTCGTCATTCCTGAGAGATATTAAGGCAAGCTGAGCATTTACTCACACACACACACACACACACACACACAAAGGGTCCTGTGTTCAATCATAGAAATCAGGAAGGACAAAAATCCTAAAAGTCCTAGACACAGCCAGCTTTAGCAGTATGAAGGCCATAATTTTGAAAGTCCAGTTTAACTGGACAGGTCACATAATCTACTGAGGGACACACATGTCATAATGGCTATTATCGTAGCAAATGGATTCAGTAAGTCACATTAAAATCTGAATGAGGCTGTCTGCAAATGCCCTAAGAAAAAGCATAAATCCATCTCTTCTCTCTACCCACACCTATCAGTAAAATATTAAGGTAGAGTGGGCACTTTATCTTTGGGATGGCAACCAGCATAGGAGAAAGAAACTTCTGAATTCAAACCAGCTGTACTCCAAAACTTTAAATTACTTTCATTATTTACTTCCTAATATCAATTTATTAAATTTATGATTAATTATGAATAAATAAAATAGGGATATACTCTGCATTTAGCAGTTATCTCCCCTAAGAATTTACAATGATTAGGGTGAGAAAGAATTCAGCACATGTAATTATCATTGGACAGGAGATTGTTTTATTTTCAAACTTTAGCATTTTGTTAAGAAACATTTTGTTGCAACATTAGTCAAGGTAACAAGAAGTACTTCTCTCTATCATGCATAGGTTGTAAGATAGTCATAAAAAAAAAGCAAAGAATGAATTTATCCAATATCTCTCCAATAGGCAGGATGCAGTACAAATCTAACATATTGACCCTCGAACGAGCCGTCAATCAAGAGATGCACCTGAGTAAATAAGCGGAAGAACAGCGAAACAGGTGCATCTGGTTGAAGATATCGGAATATCACCTTGACATGGACGTGATTGAATTCGGTGATGGTGGCAGATGCGTACGCCCACAGGAAGCAGGTGGGCGTGAGACAATTATATAACCAAGTGACACAGATGGCTTGAGTCAGTGTCAGTTGGAGTCAGTTGGGGACAAGATGCCGAATTGAGAGCCAGTGGCAGACAGAGGGCTTTGGGCCCTTAGTGACCCACGGTTGAGCATCCCAGCCAGAATGCAAAAGAAGTGCTGCTATCATCAGAAGAACTTTGAATCAATATGTAGCAATCTGTCCCCGTCTCCAACTCACCTCTCACACACAACCAACGTCAACCCTTTTGAAAATAAAAAGTGAAGTATATTTTTATAAAGAAGCGTGTTCGTTCGTTCATTGAAGTTCGTCATTATTGTAGACTACGTTTCCGCTTATATTTGTATATGTATTATGTATGCAGCTATACAACACAAGGTCAATATTTAACACAGTACTGTTGGTTTGATTTAAGAGTTTTCCTTCTCCTAAAGTGGTTGTCATAGCCCAGTTTACCTTACTATTTACTCATAACTAGGAATGATGGGAAGAGAAGAGATGGACTCATGCTTTTCTTAAGAGTATTAGTCTGAAGAGAAATGCAAACAGACTCATCCAGGATTTGAATTTGGGTCACCGAGTGCATTTCTCGTTGAATATTTCTAATGACAGCTGAGAAACTTTTATAATAGATTGATATTGAGACATCTGAACTCCTGTCTAGATAAACTAGTGTCAAATGTTGATAGATTTTGGTCAGCGATCTTAAGTTAAACACACTCATATCAAAGTGATCAAGTTTAGATTATTATCAAGATTTGAAGTCTTTGTTCAGATGAGTCAGTGCCAACTTGAACAGAAAAAAAAATTATCAAGACATTTCAATACATTTTCAATGAAATGTTTTTGGCACAACACAGCATTGTGCTATTGAAGCAGCCTCCATACTCACCAGACCTTCAGCTCTCTGTGATTTTTTTTTGTTGTTTTTTTGTTTTCTGAACTGAAGGTTCATCACACAGGTAATGTTGACTGGTTGGTTATTGTTTAATGGTATATCAAACCTTTTGGGTTATTTAATGCTAAATCTTGTTATATATCTCCCTGAGGGTTGACCATAATACAAAGCTTTTCTGATGGATTGAGCACTTCAGTCTCTGTTAGCGGAAAAATGTGAACAAATGGAATTTAATGCATATACATTAAATTCCCTAGCTTGCATTAGATCTGCTGCTGGCTGTGAGTGCTCTGATGTAAATTTTGGCAGGTTTCGATCACAGCTGAAGCGTCTCATATGTCTAGCTACACTTACGAGTTGTGATACAACAAAAGTCTATTTGTGAATGACTAACATATATATCACTGGCCCATTGGCAAAATGGTTAGAACATTCACTAATGGCCCAGGAGACAAGGGTTCAATTCCAATCGAGTCATACCAAAGACTCAAATGAGTGGTACTTGATGCCTCCTTGCTTAACACTCAGCATTATAAGGTATGGATCAAGGGTAAGTGGATCAATCCAGGGATTAGCATCCCACTCTACACCTCAGTGTAGTAGCTATTGAAAAGGGAGCCTTCAGGTTACCCTTGATTATGGTCGGCCAACTTATATTTTATAAATATATATAGAGAGTTAAGACCGTATGTCAAAGAGGTTAATACTTGCTCTTCTCTCCTAGTGAATTTGATTCTCACTGGGTGCCAGTTAGTAATTCACAACAGTTAAATGGACAATGTACCCATATATTTACAAGGAAGTTCTCTGAGGTCCTAGTTAGATTAACGGCAGTTCAACTGTCTCATTGAATAGAAAAAGCAACTCTTATTCAAGTGTCAATATGGAGGAAATTAAGATGTTAGAATCAGTGAATTGAACAGTTAATCTAAGTCTTGCAAAAGACTTTTAAATTGGACTTGCAAAGACAAATGAAAAAAAAAAAGTTAATCTAATCGGTAATAGAAAAGACATACCCTTATTTACTAAGAACAACTGTTGTGGTACAAGATCAAAAGTATGGCGCAAACGGTTGGAGTCAAACTTACTAGTAATTAGCCGAATGAGTAGAGTGTTCACCAGTGGTCCTGGAGATCGGGATTCAATCCTAGGTTGAGTCAACCCAAAGACTCAAAAAATGGTACTTGATGCCACCTTGCATTATAAAGTTAGGATCAAGAGTAAAGTGGAGCAATCCAGGGAATGGAGTAGTGCCCTCCCCTACACCTCGGTGTACAAGCTACTGAAAAGGGAGCCTTTGGGTCACCCTTGACTAAGGTCGCCAACAACTTTATTGGCCAAATGAATAGAGTGTTTGCTAATAGTCAGGAAAACTGGGGTTCAATACCAGGTCGATTCATATCAAAGACTCAAAAAAATGGTACTTGATGCCGCCTTGCTTAGCCCTCAGCATATAAGGTAAGAATCAAGGGTAAAGTGGAGCAATCCAAGGAATGGAGTAGCACCCTGTCCTACACCTCACTGTAGTAGTTATTGAAAAGGGTGCCTTCAGGGTCACCCTAGTCTATGGTTGCCAACTTTACTTTTTACCTATTCTATTCAACATTATTCATTCATTTGCATAGAGTTAAACGGTTCCAAGTATTGCTATGGAACACCCGTTATTTAATTTAATTTAATTTAATCAGACACATTAAATGATTAAATAGTTCTATTTCACCTTTTGATAGGGACCCCAATAAATATTACTACTCTGGGTAGAGTAGACCTGAGAGTAATAGCAATCAAGAGGTTCTCAATATTCCTCAGTCCCCCAGTACTGGAGCCTCACCATCAGATAGGGTGGTAGGGGTCATATCCTTCTGCAGGTGAATAACTTTACTAACCAGTCTAATTTGCAAACCATCTGAGGCGTCCTAGAGCAAAAATTATCAAAAACTCTGCACTTACCAGAGCTTCAGAACTGGAGTTTCATATTTAGGACACCCCTTTTTTTTGGGGGGGGGGGCTTGTGTAGGGGATACACTCAGTGTATTATAAGACCCCTTAACAGGGCAATGCCAGTGGCAGAAGAGTTGTGTTATGAGGAGGGAAAACCTGTGGCATAGTGGCTCAAATGCTAGACTGCGACATCATAGTAAGCAAATTTGAATTCCAATTGCAATATTACATTCACTTTTAAACAAATACTTTTCGGAAAGTTACAAACTTCTTTATTCTCTCATCTACAGGTTGATTAGTACTATTTATGTTATTCAACAAAGATGGCTTTGGCATTGTCAAATTTGTGAAGTTGTTCACACAAGTATTCATTTATGTAGCAAACTGAGTTGCCCAGAGAAGACAACTTGAGGAGAAGGAGGACTATTTATCGAGCATCTGACTATCCACATACGGACATGTTGTTGAATGGGCTGTGACATCTGACTGTCCACATACGGGCACATCATTGCATGGAGATTATGGCAGAAAGTGCTATTATTATTCTACAGGCATTAAATAAACTGCAAATATTTTGTAACACTATTTCAAAACAAACCCTAGCCCATTTGTTTGTACACTGTTTAATGGTTTTAATTATTGCTATTTATTGTTTGCACACAGTTAAATGGTTTCAAGTATTGCTATTTAACACTAATAATTCATTTTAATATTAATCATTTGTTTGTACGCAGTTAAATGGTTTCAAGTATAGTAAATGATTAAATAGTTCTATTTGACCATAAATTGAACCCTAACATACTACCATTCAGTGTCAGAGTGGACCTGGGAGTAATGGCAAGGAAAGGGTAATCCACATTCCCTAAAGCTCCAGAAATTAAGCCTCACAATCAGATATTTTAGTGTCATATCCAGGATACTTGTTGCCAGAGGGTAGGGGTTTACCTCTACGCAGAGATCCAGTTTGAGTATTCTACAGCCCCAGCCAACCAGGTCATTCATTGAGTGAAAAATCAGCGGCAAACAAGTCTAATACATCTTGTTTAAATAAAACTACCCTTGTTTTATTCATATTTTGAAACCTGATGGTTTTCACTGTTTTAGGATGTAGAGTATGGTTTTCAGCCTGTACACCAGGTTGGAGAGGGGTTTACATCTGACATATGAGCACCCAGTAAGTAAGAGGTTGCACATGAGAAAACTTCAATTTCTGGGCGTTGACACCAGAAATAAAATATCTTACATGGAATCTATGAAAGATGAAGAAAATAGATGGACAATATGAAAGATCTAACAAATTTAAGTGCAGAAGGTATTATGGAAGCGCGTAGAGAGCCATGATTGCCCAAGCATGTCGAGGCTCAAGTTCTCTGAAGATAATGAGTTTACAAAATTGCAGAGGTGAGTACAGCAATAGGGTTAAAATCTAGAATAACATGCATCAATATAAAAGTGTTTTCAAATAATCTAAATACACGTACATAGCTTTATCATATCAAAACCTGCAGGCAGAACTAAGAGATTAAGTGTTCACAAGATCATAAATTTTATTGGATCATAAATATATCCTTTACTTTTCATATTATCAGTCCTCTTTCTAGTGATATGGAATTAAAAATTGGGTAAACATTATTATTGTTCAACTGTGGCTGTTTGAAATCAAAACAATATGAAAACTATTTTAACTCAGATTCTTAAAAAATGACTGATTTAAATTTAAAATAGTTGGTTGTGATTTATGGCATATCAACCTTTGTAGGTTATTTAATGCCAAATCCTGTTTATATATAAAATTATATACAATTTTTAAATGAAAACTTTGTAGATACCTTTATTTTTAGATGAGTTAGAGCTTATTTGTTTGCACACAGTTAAATGAAAACTTTGTAGATACCTTTATTTTTAGATGAGTTAGAGCTTATTTGTTTGCACACAGTTAAATGGTTTTAAGAATTTCTATTTAATACTAATTCTACTTAATGATAATAATAATAATAAACCCTAGTTAAAGATTGAACAGTTCTATTTGACCTAAATAGATACTACCACTCTGGGACAGGAGTACTTCTTATTCCCTAAACTTCAAGACTGGAGCCTCACCATCTGATGCAGTTACATCCAGGACATTAATTGTTTCAAGTATTGTAAAACTAATAGTTCTATTCAACATTCCTTTGTTTGCACACAGTTAAATGTTTTCAAGTATAATAAATGATTAAATAGTTCTGTTTGACTCTTAGATAGGACCCTAACAGGTGCTGCCACTCCAGGTCAGATTCCTATCACCATCAGATTGTTTAGTTTCATATCTAGGACACTCAGTGAGAGTCAGGGTAGGTCTTACTCCTCTGCAGAAGAGCAGTCGGCATATTCTATGGCACCAGTTGACAGGGAAATTTAAGAATGTTCAATGAGTTTGAGGTATGAATTTAAAAACGTTCTCTGGATTTCAGATTTAAATTTAAAATGTTCACACATATCTTTAACAAAGCCACTTTCCTCTACGGTGTATATTTACAAAATCTTTCTGTCACAAGGAAAATGCAACAAGATCAATTCTTAAGCAGAGTATAGCTGGTTTGAATACAGATTTCTTCTCATAGGCTGGTCACCATACCAAGGACACTCTACTATTTACCCATAACTGTGACACTATGGATCTTAGGTGTAATAGATGAATGTATGAGAATATATATGTGTGGTCACAAGTTGACCACGGGTGTATATATATATATATTATATGTGTGTGTGTGTAAGCCTAATTTACAATATGGAAAATGATTAAATAATTTTATTTGACTCACAGATTAGACCCTGACAAGTACTACTATTAAGGGTTAGAGTGGACATAGGAGTAATGGCAATGAAACTCCACATTAAAATTCCACATTCTCAAAAGTCTTAAGATTGAAGCCTTGCAATCAGAGGCTTTAGTATCATATTCAAGACATCCATTGGGGTGGTGTTGGGGTCTTACCCATCTGCAAAGATACAGTCAGTGTGTTCTACAGCCCCAGCCAAGCCAACAAATATATGTTGTGTTGCTTTAGTAGAATCAAATAAGACATCAATGTTTCATGCCTGGAGTTCATATTCCTTTTACCCAAACCTGAAATTCAATTTTATTGAATTCAACTTTCAGCTTAGTAACAGGTGAATTGAAAATTCTGCTGCAGTTATTTCAAATGCAGCAGAATTCACGTCAGCATTACATGACAAAAATTTGAATATTAATTCCATCTTTCCTTTTTTTTCTTCTTTTTTTTTTTTAAACATTATTTTTTCTTTTTCTTGTCCCCTAAAAAGGTCCTTTCATTTTTCTTTTCTCTTATTCTTCCACCATTTTGTTCATTTTCATTCTTTATTGTTCTTTTCTTTTATTCTATTTTTCTTCATCTTTATTTCAATTTATTTCTCTTGTCGTCCTATCTTTCTCCTTTATTTTATTTTTCCTTCATTTTTCTAGTTGTCTTCTCTTTTCCCTTTATTTTCTCTTGTCCTATTTTTCTCCTTTATTCTCTCTTGTTGTCCTATCTTTCTCCTTTATTTTCTTTTTTCCTTTATTTTTCTAGTTGTCCTATTTTTCTCCTTTATTTTCTCTTGTCCTATTTTTCTCTTTTATTCTCTCTTGTTGTCCTATCTTTCTCCTTTCCTTTATTTTTCTAGTTGTCCTCTCTTTTTCCTTTATTTTCTCTTGTCCTATTTTTCTCCTTTATTCTCTCTTGTTGTCCTATCTTTCTCCTTTATTTTCTTTTTTCCTTTATTTTTCTAGTTGTCCTATTTTTCTCCTTTATTTTCTCTTGTCCTATTTTTCTCCTTTATTCTCTCTTGTTGTCCTATCTTTCTCCTTTATTTTCTCTTGTCCTTTCTTTTTCCTTTATTTTCTCTTGTTATCCTATCTTTCATTTTTATTCATCTTTTCTTCTGCCCAATTGGTTTGGGCTATAAAATATGCTGACTGTACCTTTTGCGGAGGTGTAAGACTGAAGCGACCATGTTGGCAACCCATACTGCTTAAGAATGAGATCCTATAGGCTGACCAGTCTCTGACACAGCAACTAATGTCATCACCTAACTTGCAACATTCAACTTTGACCTTTACTGGGTTAGACAGTGTCTTGGATATGACACTAAACAGTCTGATGGTGAGGTTCCAGTAATGCTGGGGCTTTGGGGAATGTGAAGCACCCTTTCATTATTTCATTGCTCCCAGGTCTACCTTGGCCTGGAGTGGTAGCATTTGATAGTTCTATTTGATCCATAAATATGACCCTAACTGTATACTTATGCTAAACTGAATTGTTTGAATTAGAACCGTTTAACTAAACTGAATAGCTTGAAATAGAAATGTTTTTGACAATTAAACTGTACTTACATTTAAACTGCGAGTTTATGCTAAACTGAATTATTTGAAATGGAACTGTTTTTTGATATTTAAACTCTACTTACACGAAACTGATTAGTTTAATATAGAACTGTTTTAACATTTAACTCTTAGTAAACAAAATCTGTACTTATACTAAACTGAATTATCTGAATTACAACTGCTTGAAAAAACTGAATAGCTTGAAATAGAAATGTTTTTCACAATTAAACTGTGTACTCATCCTAAACTGAATTGTTTGAAATAGAACTGATTATTTACATAAAAATGGATTTGGCATTAAATAACCTACAAAGGTTGATATGCCATAAAAACCAACCAACGAACCAACAAATCAAAAAACTGCCTTCCCTGACCCACCCAAACTGAGAGAAGACACAAGCTTCTCATTGGGGGGGGGGGATTTTTCTTTTCTTTATTTGAACATCTTCCTTCCTTTTATCATCATCTTCATTCTCCTTTTGTCCTACCATTATTTTCTCAATATTTTTAAAAACATCTCTTTCGATATCTTTAAGTTTAAATACTTCTTCTATATTTTTCCCCCTTCCTTCCTTCCTTTATTTTCTTAACTCATTCTTTCTCTCTTTGAATTCTTCTGCCTGTTTATCTTAACTTCTTCTCTCAATCTCTTCCCTCAACATTTTTCATCATCAGAATTTAAAAACCAGTACAAACTGACCTATTAACCCAGAGAGATGGCATCTGCTTTTGAAAAGACTTTCGTGTCATCCTCAAATACATTTCTTGGCACATTTTCTATCATCTGCTTATTTTTTTAAATTTTATTTACAATTTTAAATCAAACTGAGCAACTAGAATTCACTTAATCTTTAATCTTTATTCTGATTGTCACGACAATCTGTAGAGGATTTCTAATCAAATGTTTTTAAATGGCATTATAGTTATTAAAAGAGGATTAAATAGGATTAAAATTTAACTTTTAAAACAGTGAAGCATTTTAACAACAGAGAAGACTTAATATTTAATGAGGCATTGAAATTCAATATAATATGAAGGATTATTACCTTAGATAGCAGTCACAAAGCCTTTTAATGAAGATATTTAATATATTTATCCAGGAATAATATAAGCGACTGTCAAATGCATTAACATTATGGAGTCCCAGGGCAAGCTGTGTTGCCGTTTGCTATATGACTCCATTCTGAGGTTATTCTATCCTGGTCCCACTTTTCTTGGTTTGTACTTCTTGGATAAAAAGGCCATAAAAGAATTATATGAAAGAAGATAGTAACAAATAGGATACAAAGACATACTTTTAGATTTTTCCTTTATTCCTAGGTTCAACAACCATTCAAAGGGTGAGGAAATTCTCCCAGAATACAACTGAAATGGTTGAACCCCCCAGTCAAGGTGTTAAAAATGCGTTAGTCATTTCTTGGGTATATATGTTTGGTTTGGTTTGGTTTCTTTGTTTAATGGCATATCAACCTTGTAGGTTATTTAATGCCAAAGCCATTCTCCTAGAAGGACAGTAGTGGTACTATTTAACTCATAGCTGGGAAGATAAGGGGGTTCATACCTTTCCCAAGGGTATTTGTCCGAAAGTTAACGTAATAGCGCGACTGGAGTACGAACTCGCTTACTACGATTCCACAGTCCATCGCTTTAACCATTACACCACGAGGACACCCCCACCGGGTATATATGTGTCCTTATTCGGTATTTAAAGCTTTAACATGTTAGTCACATACTGGGGGTTTGTCCAAGTCCAGTGTTTTAGTTTGTAGTTCGATAGGTCCATTTTGATAGTTTTTATATTTTGGCATACTGTTAACCGAGACAGCTGCTACTAGTGAAAGGTTAGCCAACGTGGCACTTTAGAGTGGCCATGTGGCCTTCCACTAGCAGCAAGGGAGATTTAGATGCTGTCAGTCCGCCGGTCACAGCTGAAAGAGAATGAGTTCCTCCTTTTGTCAGAAGGGTCCCTTTTCATTGCACAAGCGTCACCCCTATTCCTGTCAAAGGCCTCTGGGAGTTTCTGCAAAGTTTAATAATTATTTTAATTCAATTTAAATTTTTTATTTATGCATTTATTCCCTACAACATTAAAATTAAAGACCTACACTGATTATGGTATAACATACAATATAAATGATGCTGCAGGGAATATGATTCAGTTGAATATAAACTGTAGAGATCATCACGTGAGGTTGATGTCCTTTGAATGCTTTTAAATTCAAGATTTAAAGGATGGTGTCCGATTAAAGAAGAGGATGTGTTCGTGGCGGGCAGGTCAAAGAGGGTCATCATGTATGTATTTACCCAAACCCTCCACCACAGGCAGGATGTGACCCAAGAGAAATTTTTAGTGGATTAAAGCTAGTTTGAATTCAGAGTTTTTCTTCTTCTAGATTGGTTGCCTTAACAAGACTAAAGAACAGTCTGCTCTACTATTTATCAATAAAAAATGGATTCATGCCTTTCTCAAGAGCATTAGGGCAAAGTGAAAAACAAACTGTCTCATACAGGAATTGAACTCAGGTCACCATTACTTATTCTATTTCTTTTGACAATAACCACAACCACAAGGAGGGTCATCATGTATGTTTGGTGTCTTTGTTTAATAGTATATCGACCTTCATGGGTTATTTAATGCCAGAGTCATCCTTGTTGAACGACTGCAGTGATACTATTTAACTTATAGCTGGGGGAAAAGGGGGGTAAACCATTTCCAAGAGTGTTGCGAGCAATATTGAACAAGTCCTGGTGGCAACACCCCACAAGGCACCAACTATATGGCCATCTGCCTCCCATCACGAAAACTATCCAAGTTAGACGAACCAGACATGCAGGACATTGCTGGAGAAGCAGGGACGAGCTCATAAGTGATGTACTCCTATGGACCCCCACATATGGCCGAGCAAAAGCAGGACGACCAGCTAAAACATACATACAGCAGGTCTGTGAGGATACAGGATGTAGCCCTGAAGACCTGCCAGAGGCGATGAACGATAGGGAGAAGTGGCGAGAGAGGGTCAGGGATATACGTGCTAGCGGTACGACATGATGATGATGATTCGTTCAAATGTGAACATAATAGAATGAGAGGGGTTTGAACTCGCTTACTTGAAGGCTAAAATCTAGCACTTTAACTATTATGCCATAGAGACACCCTGCCCATCATGTATATCAGGGATTTGAAGTTGGAAAAGGGAAGTGAGTATGGAGAGAATGGTTGGTTGGGTTTTATGGCATATCAACCTTTGTAGGTTATTTAATGCCAAATCCATTTTTATGCAAAAATTCAGTTCTATTTCAAACAATTCAGTTTAGCATGAGTACACAGTTTAATTGTGAAAAACATTTCGATTTCAAGCTATTCAGTTTATTCAAACAGTTCTAATTCAGTTTAGTATAAGTAGAGATTTTGTTTACACACAGTTAAATATCAAAACAGTCCTATATATAACAATTCAGTTTTGTGTAAGTACAGTTTCAATGTCAAAAACTGTTCCATTTCAAACAATTCAGTTTAGCATAAACACACAGTTTAAATGTAAGTACAGTTTAATTGTCAAAAACATTTCTATTTCAAGCTATTCAGTTTATTCAAACAGTTCTAATTCAAACAATTCAGTTTAGCATAAGTATGCAGTTTAGTTCTATTTAACCCATAGATAGGGCCCTATCAGGTGCTACCATTCCGGGCCAGAGCATACTTGGGAGAAATGGCAATGAAGAGGTGCTCCACATTCCCCAAAGCTCCAGCATTACTGGAACCTCACCATCAGACTGTTTAGTGTCATATCCAGGACACATGTTGAGAGTGGCTTTACCTTTCTGCAGAGGTGCAGTTGGTGTATTCTACAGCCCCAGCCAACTGGGCAAGTATGGAGAGAAGAAACCCTTATCATCAAACGAACCTGAATAAAATTCTACTATCTCCACTGGCTGCAAAGACAGTTTGGTTGTGTTTTATGCCATATCAACCTTTGTAGGTTATTTAAAGCTAAATCCTGTTAAATATATATGTGCAATTTTTAAGTAAATAGTTTGTAGGTAAGTTTATTCTTAAATCAGTTGACAGAGCTCATTTATTGGCACATAGTTAAATGTTTCCTAGTATTGCTATTTAAAACATCCGTAATTCTATTTATAAAGTATTCTTATCTCATATAAAAAACTAGTACACGGCTATATGGTTTCAAAGAATTAATAACTCCGAGCAAAAGATAGAACAGTTAAATTTGACTCGTAGATGGGACCCTAACAAGTACTACCACTCCAGGTCAGAGTAGACCAGGGAGTAACAGTAATAAATATCATAGTCAGCATAGCTTTAGAGATGAGAAAACACAAGTAAAAAAAACCTTTAAAAGAAAGGGGTTCCTTGCATTTCCTTTCTGACTTACCTCACACACAAACAAACATACCTCAACAGAAAAAAAGCAAGCAGCTCTTTCTTAAGACAGATGTCTTCAGAGATGGAAATGATTCTCCTTCTGTCTATAGTTTGACTCATACTGAAAAAGCTAAGAGTCATCCCCCCCACTGCATCCCCAACATTAGTCTGAGATAAATCTGGAAAGTCATAAATAAAGACAACCATACAACTTGACTTTGTTTTGCTTCTTTTTCCTTTGTGAACTGTCGTGTGTCTTTATCAGTTTTTACAAAAACTAGTAACTGACTTCCTTTCAAAAATCAAACACAATTTGGGAGACATTGGTTAGGTAGCAGGACTGGACTGGTGGAAGATGTACACTATGATATATATCATGGTAATCTTCTGATTTCTATTTTCCTAATCAGTGAACATCAATCTTATAGATGAAAATCGAACGTTTCTTAACTGAACAAGTCGATCTTGGACATTGACCTATGAGGTTCCTCTAGCCAGCATCAGGTGCTGTAGACCCATTTTTGGATTCACAAGTTTTGCTTCATATATGCTGCATCTGATGGTTTTCAATGCTTGTATGACTTGTATAATATCCTCTCCTCCTTTGGTATCTTATACACAATAACAAGTCAAAGCAAGACGACTGAATCATTACAGAGACCACATGTTTGATCACTGCCTTGTTTGACCTCTCCAAGTATGACAGAGTGGCTGTTATTTTACGGTTGTAGAAATATACATCTCTGATACTACACTTAAAAGAAAAAGAAAAAAAACAGCTTTGTTAGTACTATTGTATGGTTGCAGCTGACCTTTAACAAAATCAAGTGAGAAAGCTAGATAGAAACTACACAAGAATGTTGCATGCTGTTTTGAACAAATCCTAAAAGTAGCACCCTACAAAAGAGTAGCTGTACAGCCACTTGCCTCTTATCTCACAAACTATCAAAGTAAGGTGCACAAGACATGCTAGGGAAGTAGGGACAAACACATAAGCAATATTCTCCTATAGACTCCTACACATGAACACACTAGTGATGAATAAGCAGAAATAACTTACATTCATCAACTGTGTAGACATCTGATGCCATTTAGAGGACATACCAATAGGGATAGATAGTAAGAGAGATTCAAGGGAATCTATGTTGTCAACACACCCTGATAATGCAATTCTATATATATATATATATATATATATATATAAAATGTATTAAGGCAAGATTGAAAAGTTCTTGCCAAAGATAAAGACAGAACAAATCTTTTTCTAGTCTTGTTATTGATGCAGTCTGCCAACACTGATCTGAGTGAAACTGTACAGGAGATAATATGAAACTTACAACCAGCCAAAAGATAGAACATTTTAAACATCTCCACTGTAACACGATCAGGACAGGATGTCAGAAATTTATTCAAGTTGTGCAGTCTGAAGAGAAGGTCATTGCTTATAATCTTACTCCAACGTCTGAGATTGGATAGAAAAGTGTTTAATATTAGAGGTGAGATTAAATGCAGTCAAAATTTGTTGAAGAATTGAGGCTATCCAGACACTGGCATTACTGGGGACTTTCAAAGAGAGAAAAATATTGGAAATGTGTCAAGACTTGTTGTCACTCGATCTGTTAAGACAACCACCAGACATCTAGTGTGGAAGTAACTTAACAAGAGAACCCTTATAGGGTTTGGTTGATTTCATGCCTTGTCAACTCTTCCTGGCTTATTCAAAACTGGAGTTAGTATTTTAATGCAAGCAATTGTATGGTTTCAAATATTCTTGTCCAACACTAATAATTTGTATACAATGATATGGTTTCAAGTATTCCAAGAAATATGTATAAATGTGACATTGCCTCACCAACACGGCATCATCTCATGCACTGATATCAATAGGTGCTACATTTGTCAAATACAACAAGGATCCATTGTTTCATTAGAAAATAAACTTTCCATATATGACTTAAATATTTCATAGCAGTCAGCCATCAAAACACAAGAGAAAGATAGATTGAATTACAAGTGTCATAGAAATGCTATAAGATTCATGGTAACAGGCAAAATACTCGACTGATTTGAAACGAGATTATATTGACATTGGGGCATTCCCTTGCTCTCAAGTGGCAAAGTGCATCCTCTGGACAGTAATTGGTTACTGGCCCAGTGAATGGGCATATTAGTGTCTGGATATACTGGTTGCTTAAGATGTTACAGGCTTGGTATTGAGTTACTGCCCATTTTATTTTTTGTCTGCCAGTTGGATGCTAGCTGGGGCCACTGAACAGGTAAGTGTTGTTATTCTTGTTTTTTATTCTGCATGTTAATAGTGACTTTTCCAGTTCCTTCACCACTAGGGGCTATAAATTTTGAACTCAACTGTCTCCAACTGAAATAAATAAGTCTGCTGACATAATATATAAATTATCTCAAGTGTTAAGTGTAAATATTATATGTTCGTTAATGACAACCTTATCATTTACATAAATGTGTAGCAGTCACAGATCTATTTTCTCTCACAAATCAATGTCGCCGCCAAGCGATTCGGCCACACACTGACCAATCAGTGGGCAGAGCGCATTGATTCTACCTTCCTCTCAAGAACTATTTTTTCTCGCCCTTTTTAGAAGTCAGCCAGCAAAACAAAGAGTGCTAGACCAGTAAAGAAGAAAGACCTCTCTCCAGTAGCCTGTCACGGAAACCTAACATTGACGATCTTCACTAAAGATAACTGTTGCCACAGATACCCACAAAAGAAGATAACAGTGGCAACCAGCTACACACACAAAAGAACTAATGCTGCTACCTGCAACACATTAAAGAACTGGTGTACTACCTGCGACACAGCTACCTGATACCCAAAAAGAACCTTTTCTCACTCTGACACAAGTGTTACATAGCCACAATTAATGCCATGTGCGAAATAGACATATAATGTTCATAACGATAGAACATATAAAGAACATAGGAATCTCGAAATTCGAAAACACGTCACGACTTCTTGTTCAGGTACTAAACCTTTTTATTAACTGTGACGGCAAATTCTTTAAAATCCCAAAACGAGACTTTATTTTTCCACGTGTGAAGATGGGGCAGGTTGGCACTTGATCCCCTATAGAATAAGTCCTCGTTCAGAGTTTTTCTCTCAGGCATATAAGACCTGGCATATCACGTGAGGGATTAATTTAGGGCCAGACTGACCGCCGCTGGCAAGGGGTCCCAAATTTCACACTATACACACACCCACCAAGGCCACTAAACTTCCTCCCCTAGAACAACAGAAGATATGGACCTATAGGTTGAGACGTAATAATATTATATTGTAGTAGTCGGCAACTCCGGTTTCCCGTGTGATATTTTAAAGGAATTAATAGGACAATTCTAAGCAAGATAACATAAGGCGAATAGAAGCTGAAAAGGAAATGTGACACAACAAATTCGTAGCAGAACTGCAAAGAACAACTTAGACCACGTGGTAACATAAAAATACATGAATCCTTTACTATACAAAGAGATACACTTTCAAAGTGTCAAATATGTATAATGAATTGAACAGTCCATGGACATAAATGTCTTTCTTCTTTTCTGTTCTTTCGTTTTCCTTCAAATTGAGGGAGATAGAGTGTATACAAAATTTGGTATAAGGAGAAACAACCCCAAAGTTACTTATCTTATTTTTCAACGGGGGTTCCACAGGAGAATCTTTCTTCTTTCACGGGCTAATAGACTTTATGCTATTTTTAACACTGGCTTGAAGAACTTGGGTCCCTCGTGTCCGCAGATATTTTTTTGTCTTCTTCACCCAGAGTACTTGGCTTTTTGGTTCTGCCTCCTACGAACCCTGCCAAACAACTGACTTTTTTACTTTCTATTTCCGCTGACGGGAAGGAGTCCCAACTTCCGTTTTGGGGTCCCAGCCAATCATTTGGCTTCTCTCTTCCTCCCCCTGGTCGGGCGATTTCTTGGGGCTACTAGATGTCACCCAAGTCAGGTTACTCAGTACAGATAGCTTGCACCAATTTACTATCATGCCTTAACGGTCATTTTCTGACGGCTTGCTACTGTTCATTCCAACAAGAGGATAGCAGTCATCCCACTTCCATCGTCTCAGTGGGATATCACGTGACATAACTTTGAGTTAAAGGTTTTGACATAAGGAGGAGAGACACAATCTCGCTATGCTGTCTTATTCATTTGGACCCTATCATGTGCGGCACCCACGGCGCGCAAATTCGTCTCGCCTCAGCGAGCCCCAAAAGTCGAACCTCCTCATTCGGCCTCTAGTTTTCAACTCTTCTAACTTTCTTTCAATTCTCCACAAACCTCTGTGCGCTTCCGGTGCGTGACGTCACTCACACTCCATCACCCATTTCGTCTCGGTCTATTTTGACATCTCTGAGTGATACTTGCCCGCTCTCACATTAACACCTGCATCAATGTTTGCACCTAACTAACCCATGTGCTGAGCCGAAAGGTTCTTAGCCTAACTAAACCCAAAGGCATGAACCGAAATCCCTCGGCTATTATATTACACAAGTCTACTTTCTGTCATAAAAATCAACCATTCATTGTTGTTCTTCAAAGAAGTTTTGTTATTTTGTTCAGCCCTACATAAATAACCACAAATTAACTTATAGTGGATGTGAACCACCCATGTACTAAAAATATTAAAAAAGATAAGAGCAAAACAAAGCATTCACGTGATGCGACAAAATGAATTCTGGGAGGATCGCAGTTGGGTGGCACTTTTAATTTTCGTTTTCTGATCTTGAATATTTTTTTGTTAAATGGGACGGAAATTTTTTCAAAGCCCGTTTCGTATTTTGAATTTTTCAAATAACAGGGTTTTTCATAAGTTGAGGTTCCACTGTATAGACTACTGATTTTCAAGGTAAGCAAAACAATATCAACAATTCCAAATAATCCTTTCTAAAATATTCTTTGTTCACTTATCAGCCAATCATTACTGAGGTGACACTTGCCACAATCCCAAAAACATGTCAGTCATTTTCTGCTCTAAGATCAAACTTCAAATTTTTTTCATAATTATTCATTTATCTTATTTGTTTTGTTTTTTTTGCTTTATCCTCCCAACATTCTCTAAGTTGGTTTAGGTCATTTGGTTTAATGGCATATCAATTCTTGATGGTTATTTAATGCCAAATCCTGTTTATACATATATTATGATTTCTAAGTGAATAGTTTGTAGGTAACATTTTTTAAACACATCAAAGTTCATTTGTTTGCACACAATTAATTTCAAGTATTGCTATCTACCACTAATAATTTTATTTGAATGCAGTAAAATGGTTTCAAGTATAGACAAAGATTGAATATTTAAATTTGACCCATAGATACTAACATTCTGGGTCAGAGGGGATCTGGGAGTAATGGCAATGAAGTACTCCACATTCCTAAACTCCAGCTTCACCATCATTGTTTAATGTCATATCAAATACACTTATTGGGGTGGGGAGAGATGCAGTTGGTATATTCTAAAGCCACAGCCAACTAGGTTTCCCTTTCTTTGTCGGATTTTATGTTAGACTCAAAGAAACAAAAATGACACCCAGAGTGTCACGTAAATGATGGTAATATTTCCACAATTTCGTATATTTATATCAACAAAATAACCACAACAGCAGATATTTATTCATGATAGAAACCATTATCTTAAGTTCCTTTTACACTTACAAATATTTCTAAATCTAGCATGTATAATGGCTTCTAAATTTGTCTAAGTGAAAAAATGGTGCATTGCACAAGCTGAAAACTGATCATTTCATGCCTTCCTTGCATCATAAAATGTACAAAGAAAGCTTTGAAAGTAATGTCTCATATTTATTTCCATGGTGTAGAAGCCACTGCTCTAACGTGCAGAATAAACAATAATAATAACAGCACTTACTAGCTCAGTGGTCCCAACTAGTGTCCAGTTGGCAAACAAAAAATTAAAAGGGATGAAAGTCAATGCAGTCCCAGTATTTGTTGAGTGCCCCCATGTACGTGTTAGTATGACACATGGCTTTTTTTTAATTGTAGGAACCAGATGCAGGACCATAGCCCACACACACCCGGCAGTTCTAAAAATGCCTTGAACCCTGTTGGCATTCCCCTAAAAAGATGTGCCTCAGGCACCAGGCGATAAACTTAGCTCCTCTAAAGAGGGTTAGAGCTTGGCAGTGTGGATCCCTCAGGTTCAATGAGCCCCGGTCTTAGCATATGTGACATGAATGCTGGCTTCCCGGAATCCATGTCAGATGGCCTCAACTGACTGCCACCAGAACCAAGACACATTCGAACTTATCTATGTACTGAGCAACACAGCTGACTGAAATGTGCCCCAGACCAGTGAGCCAGGCAGTAACTCAATACAGTCCAGTGCCAGCACTAAAAAACAAGCCTATATATATATATATATATATATATACACCAATATATCCCTTTCTAGGCCAGCAACCAATGTCCAGGGAATGGACTTAGCCACATGCATATAATAGAATGCCCCAATGACCATGAAATCTATCTGTAGTGAAATAGAAAGACAGAACCCGCAGACTGCTGCCTCCAATGAGCTAACCAGGGTTCGTCGTTCAAAGAGACAGCGAGTGGCATGTAGTATATACAGGCAGAACAGCCGACGTTTACATGAATCTAGCAACTGTCTCTGGCTGGATAAAAAGCAGGTGGTGAGCCAGACAAATGAAAGAAATGAAATGTGACAACAAAGCAACACTAAAAGGAAGGAAGAAAGAAAGAAGCAAGAAGTGACAAGCAAAATGGCCTACCTCAAAGTTCAAAACGAGCACAAATGTGTCTTGCGTGTTTAGTGCTGGCAGTATAGAAAAAAAAAGGAAGCATGAGTGTCCTTCGGGGTGCAATTAGTTGGTCATGCATCTTGTCTTTGGTAGGACGGGGTTTGTGACATATGCAAATTTCGGCCAGCCAGAACTGGTATAAAAGAAGTAATCTCAGCATTGTTGGAGAGCATTTGTTGCTGCACAGTGTGAACCAGTGTATTGATGCGGCAAGTGAGAAAGACAGGACCAACAGCCAGCATTTAAAAGGTTTCACTATCCTTCCTCAAAGTTCTGAAGCTCACTTTAAAGTCTAACTCAGCTTGTTACATGACTAAGGGCTAACTTTATATTTACCAAACTCAACAACTTTGACACATCGAAACAATAACAAATGCAAAGAGCATAACAACACTATTGAATGGCAAAATTTTTAGCTTTAAAACAGTACTTTCTAAATCATCATGATGTTGTGCCGCTAGCACGGATATCCTTGACCCTCTCTCGCCACTTCTCCCTATCGTTCATCACCTCTGGCAGGTCTTCAGGGCTACATCCCATATCCTCACATAGCTGCTGTATGTATGTTTTAGCTGGTCGTCCTGCTTTTGCTTGGCCATATGTGGGGGTCCATAAAAGTACACCACTGATGAGCTCATCCCTGCTTCTCCAGCAGTGTCCTGCATGTTTGGTTCGTCTAACTTGGATAGTTTTCGTGATGGGAGGCAGGTGGCCGTATAGTTGGTGCCTTGTGGGGTGTTGCCACCAGGATTTGTTTAATATTGCTTATCGTTTAATCATTTACTATACTTGAAACCATTTAACTGTGAGGGTTAGATAACAATGTTTGAAACCCTTCAACTGTGTACAAACAAAGTAGCTCTGTCTTGTTTAAAAATGTTACCTACAAACTATTTGCTTACAAATCATATATATATATATATATATATATACACACGTTTATATATATTTAGGATTTGGCCCTAAATAACCCTGAAGGCTTGATATGCCATAAAACACAAACAAACCAGCAATGAACAAGATTGATTGATCTTACTGGCATGTCAAATCATGTCATGTTATAAAATAAAGGTTAGGGAATTTGTTTTATTGTACACTTGCATTATTATTCAAAAGTTTGTTTTTTTCCACAGTCATTTAACCTTAACTATTCCAATCTCATTTGTCCAGTCAGCTGGGGCTATAGAATACACCGACTGCACCTCTATACCTCTGCAGATAGTTAAGACCCTCCCCCAACATGTGTCCTGGATATGACACCAAACAATCTGATCGTGTGGTTCCAGGGATGCTGGAGTTTTGGGTAAAGCGGAGCACCTCTTCATTGCCATTGCTTCCAAGTCCACTCTGGCCTGGAATGGTAGCATCTGATAGGGCCCTATCTATGGGTTAAATAGAACTAAACTGCATACTTATGCTAAACTGAATTGTTTAACTAAACTGAATAGCTTAAAATAGAAATGTTTTTGACAATTAAACTATGCACTTATGCTAAACTGAATTGTTTGAAATGGAACTGTTTTTGACATTGAAACTCTACTTGCACTAAACTGAATTGTTTAATATAGAACTGTTTTGACATTTAACTGCATTTTAAAAAATCTATATTTATACTAAACTGAACTGGCTGAATTAGAACTGTTTGAATAAACTGAATAGCTTGAAATAGAAATGTTTTTCACAATTAAACTGTACTCATGCTAAACTGAATTGTTTGAAATAGAACTGAATATTTGCATTAAAATCGATTAAGCATTAAATAACCTACAAAGGTTGATATGCCATAAAACACAACCAACAAATCCCATACTAAATGGTTTCAAGAAACTAATAATAATAATAATCTTTAGTAAACAATTATGGCCACAAGTAATTCTTCTAAATAGAAATAATTTTTAGTTTTATGTCATTAAGTACTCCAGTCAAATATGAATGATTTTTAAACAGATGTATTTGACGGATAGAACCTGTTTAGATTCCCTCGAACATTCCATGACAGAGTAGACCTGGGGGAATCAACCAATAAAAAACTTTGTAGACTCTTTTGAATACCAAGGGACAATTAACATCAACGTTTCATTCATTGTTCATTTTCTGCTTTGGCGAATTAGCTTCAGGAATGATAGTTTCTGAATACAGCTCGTATTTAAGAGTCACTGTAGCAACAAAGATCAGACTTAATGAAATTGTCAGTTTTTAAGAGGTGCATGTGACATATTCATTGGTGCAGAAATTTTAATCAGAAAACCAACTACTAATTCCAGTTAAAGCTGTTTGGATTTACTTTGCCCGACTTCACTTGAATTTATAGGCAAAACAAAATGGCAGACTGAGTCCTCTAGCCTTGGTGTGCCACCAGTTTAGAAGAAAGACAACTCTGTAATAAATCCAGCAGTGGATAATAATTGCTTAAGAAAGAAAGAAACTAGTAGATCTGACTTCATCTCCTTGCATCACTTTTTCAGTAGAACCAGCTGAACAAAAGAGATAAGTTCTATGTTTAAATAGCATATTCTCTCAAGACTGTCTGATGAAGACAATGCGTTTTTTAGGATAGCTTTTGTTTTTCTTTTTCATTTTGTGACACATGATTAAAATCAATATGCAGGTCTTCCTTGTCTACACATATGAAAATGTGCATTAAGTACTTGAGGAAAAATTTTTTTTTATTTTTATTATTATATTAGAAAAAATAAATCATTATGCTAAATGCTAGCATATGTCAAGTATTTTGATGCCTGAATATTAACTCAAAATTTTTATAATAGGCTTTTTGTTTTGTAATAAAGATGTGGCAGTCTTCAATGGGGTGGGGTCTGCCTTTAGTAATAGGTAATTAGAAAGAAAATAATGGGGAAACATAACATTTTTAAGAGGAAATCAAAGAAGGAAATTGTTTATGACTTACAATGGTTTCTTGGATCTAGTGCTTATAAGACATGAAAGATGAAGACAATTCATAAAAATGTCATCTTCAAAAAAAAAAAAAAAGAGAGAAAAAGAAAATAGAAAGAGAAAAAAAAGAAAAGGATAGAATAGAGAAAAAATAGGAAAAGAGAAAGAAGACAAAGAAAAAGAAAAAGAAAAGAGAAGAGAGAAAAAAAGAGGAAAAGGAAAAAGAAAATAGAAAAAAAAAGAACAAAGAATAGAGAAAAGACAAAGAAAAAAACAAGGAGAAAAGGAAAGATAAATAGATAAGAAAGAAAAGAGAGAAGAAAGAAAAAAAGAAAAAGAATAGAGAAAATAGGAAGAGTAAAAGAAAAAATGAAAAAAAAAAATTAGAGAAAAAGAAAAAAGGAAACAAGGAAAATAGGAAAGAAAAATAGATAAGAAAAGAAAATAGAGAACAAAGAAAAGAAAGAAAAAGAATAGAGAAAAAAAAAAGGAAAAGTAAAAGAAGAAAAAGGAAAAAGAAAATAGAGAAACAGAAAAGAACAAGAAAAAAAAAAGGAAAAGAAAATAGAGAACAAAGAAAAGAAACAAAAAGAATAGAGTAAAAAAAATAAAAGTAAAAAAAAAGTTTTCATTTACTGATAAAGTTTTATTTTATCAAAATATTTTTTAATAGCATGAAAAAAAAAAATTATATCAGTATTTACTCATCTTATGGCTAAAGAAGAAATAAGAAGACTATATTGCATTGATCTTGAAAGTGGCGGGGTTGACCACCTTACCTCAAAAATCAACATTGAAATCCTAGTCCTTATCTTGACTTGAAAACTGGTGCTCAGAGTAAATATTTAATTACCTTAACTTTAAAGTGAATCTATTTAGTCATTTACTAAGCACAAGGCCAACACTATAGGTGCACAAAGTAAAATTTAAGTGAACCTTTGTAAAGTAATATTTAAACAAAACAAACTTAGTATGTATTTACCAACCCATCCACATGAGCAGGATGTGACACAACGTCAATTCTTTAGCAGAGTCTAACAGGTTTAAATTCAGAGTTTTCCTTCTCCTAAACTAGTTGCCTAACCAAGTCTAAAGAACCAATTCTACCCTACTATTTACCCATAACTGGATTCATACCTTTCCAAAGGGTATTAGTCCTGTGTGAAATGCAATGAGCCTCGTCTAACATTTGAACTCGTGCACATTATACCACAGGCACCTCCTACAAACTTAGTATTATAGTTATCATTGAAGTTCAAATCCTGAACGAGGCTGTTTGCATAATACTTTGCGCTGGTGCCCTTCAGAAAGACGTGAATCGATCTCTTCTCATCTCAGCAATGGGTTCACAGTAGGATAGATTGGGTTCTTCAACCTTGGCAAGGCAAATAGTCTAGGAGAAGGAAAACACTGAATTCAAACCAGCTTTATTCAACTTGAAAATTGATCTTGTATCATGTCCTGCTCATGGCAGAGAGATTTAGTAACTGCATACTCAAACAAAGCTTTCCTACTTGTTATTAACATGAAAAGATTCCCAAAGGTTTAATATTCTATGAGATTAAAAAAAATTTTTTAAATTTAGAAATGAAACAAAATGGTAAAAAATATGCAGATTTATTTTGAAGAGAAAATTTATAGGAAAATTGTTTAAAGAATATGTTTAACTTCATTCTTTGTTTGATTAACATTTTTTTCCTCCTTCAAATTCACCAATTTTGCGGCATCAGCAGAATATAAAATTCTATTTTAACAGCATCATGTGTTGTGTGACAAAAAAATACATAAACACATTATTATATAGAGATCCTGAAATCTCAAAATAGGAACAAATTTGGAGAAGAAGTGTTAGATTTAAGATAATTTGAAAAATAAGTCCAAAGAAAACCAATAGAATTTTTGAAAAATTTTAAATAATAAAAAAAACCTCTTTTTATTTATTTTTTGTTCCATAAATGATATTTCCTTAAATTAGAAAATGAAATATGCAAACAAAGAAAACCAATTCAGGATAATCATTTTCAATTATAAATCAATGGATCTAAATGATTCTTCAAAGGTTTGAATATTTTCAGCATTGAACAAACACCTGCTTCAATACAGTGACCATCCGAACGTAACACAAAGATTTACATGTATTTAAAAGTTTTATTTAAAGAGTAATACAATAAGAATTGATATCATGTTTTTCATGCTTGACTGACATTTTCTTTTGCAACATACAGAATAGCGAGTTGTTTAGTTTTATATTATATCAACCCTTATTGGAACGGAGGAGTCCCCAGTGTTGTGGTTAAGGTGCTGGACGGATCATCCTAGTGAACGAGTTCAAATTTTGGTTGCATTATTAAGCTCATTTTTAGACTAATACACTTGGGAAAGGTATGAATGCCTTATTTGTCTCAGCTAGGGGTTAAATAGTACCATGACTGTCCTTCAACAAGGAAGGTTTTGGTATTCAATAACCCACAATTGTTGATATGACGTTCGACAAAAAAAAAACTCTCATTGGATTATAAGATGCCAAAGTCAGTCCTTTGTTTTTTTTGTGAGAAATTATATGGTTTCAAATCATTAATGATTTGAATCATTTGTAAACAATCTTAGTTTTGAGTATGTATTTACCCAACCCCTCCACATCAGGGAAGATGTAACATACGGTCAATTTTTTTTTTTAAAGGAGTATAACTGGCTTGAATTCAGAGTTTTCCTTCTCTTAAACTAGTTGCCAAAACGAAGCCTAAAGAACCCACCCTTCTCTACTATTTACCCATAACTAGAGAGAGAAAAGATGGGTTCATGCCTTTCCAAAAGGCATTAGTGCAAAGTAAAATGCAAATGACCTTGTCAAGGATTTGAACCTGGGTCACCAATTCTATTTCCTGTGATGCTAACCACTACACTAAGAGTGCCTCTCATGATAGATTCAAGCAACAAATATTTATTTGCACACAGTTACAGGGTTTGAAGTATTATCTTAGACTAATAATTTAAACCGTGTATATTTGGCCTGTAGTTTGCCATTAACGTATGTTTTTTGAAAGACAAAAGACACGGAAGAATGTATAGATTTTTATTTATTGTTTATGAACAAGGGAGCATAAATCCCAATTGAAGTAATGTAGAAATTGTCCCCAAAATTCTAGGTTTCAAGTGCTTTTATCATTTACCCCTTTTCAAGAATTGTATAATTCATTTTCCTAGGATTTGTACAAGGTTAATTTTTCATTATATTGAACCATTTTAAAGAATGATGTAAAGTAATATCGGCTCATTGGCCTAGAGGGTAGAGCATTCGCCAATGGTCCAGGGGACCTGGGTTCAATCCCAGGTCGCGTCATACCAAAGACTTTAAAAATGGTACTTGATACCTCCTTATTTAATACTCATCAGCATTATAAGGTACGGATTAAGGGTAAAGTGGAGCAATCCAGGGAAAGGAGTAGCACCCCCCTACACCTCACAGCCTTCTGGTCGCCCTTGACTACAGTCGCCAACTTTACTTTACTTATAAGAAAGAATAATATTGGCAATTTTATTTTGTTAGTGTCATCAGTTTGTTTTGAAAATTATATTCTCCAAATGTTTACTCTCACAAGTTATACATTCCTGAAAACAAAGTTGTTTTTTTTTTACTTTTACACATGAATGCCATTTACTATCAAAAAATTTATTACATGTACTCTTTTTAAAAAGTATATTTATCTAAGTACAATCTTTTGATAAAACATTTATTTTGATTACAAGAGGAGATTTTAAATAACTAATGTAAATAGATATAAAAATTATGGCAGATCAAACACATATTTTCAAGACTGCAGGAGAATTGAAGTATCCAATTTCAAGTATTTGAGATAGAAGAGAATGAAAACAAGAAAGAAAGAGAAAACAAAGGAAAATGAGAGAATAATAAAAAATGGTGGAGAACAATGAATAAATAAAGAACTAGAAAATAAGAAAAAAAGAGAGAGAGAGCATGTAAGGGAAAAGAAAAGAAAGAGAATGAGAGGAAGAACGTGAGAAAAAGAAAGAGAAAAAAAGAACAAGAAAATGAGAAAAAAAAAGAGAGAGAACATGTGAGAACAAAAGAAAAGAGAAAGAAAGAGAATGAGAGGAGGAACATGAGAAAAAGAGCAAGAGAAAAAAAAGAAGGAGAATGAGGATTGGTCAGTTGTTTTGTTTTACGGCTCATCAACCCTTTTCGGGCCATTTAATGCTGAATCAAATTTCAAACAATTCAGTTTAGTATAAATATAAGTTTTTGTTTACAAACAGTTAAATGTCAAAACAGTTTAGTATAAGTACACAGTTTAGTTCTATTTGACCTATAGATACAACCCAATCAAGTGCTACCACTTTGGGCCAGAGTAGACCTGGGAGTGATGACAATGAAGGGGTATTCTGCATTCCCCAAAGCTCCAGCATTACTGGAACCTCACTATCAGATTGTTTATTGTAATATCCAGGACCCTCATTGTAGAGAGGGGGGGTCTTACCCCTCTGCAGAGATACAGTCAGTGTATTCTACAGCCCCAGCCGACTGGGCAATTACAAGGGTTGATATTTCTTACAATACAATGAACCAACCATCTACTCAAATGAAAAGCTGACAGTTTTACTTTCAAATTGACAGATGAATACAAAAAAAAAAAACCTGTCAAGTTGGGTTGTGTTTTATGGCATATTTAATACCAAAACCTGCTGAACATGAATAAGACGACTCAGAATAATACATTTCTAATTAGCAATAATCAGTTTGCTCGTCAAATATTCATCTTAAATCTAAAGAAATTAGTAGTCAGCTGGCATGAGTAGAAATTAAAGATATCTTTCAGATAACCTGAAAAATTTGTTCCAATCATCTAAATTTAGTCATAAATACGACAAACAACACATAACCATATACAGGGTGTTACTTAATGAGTGCAAACTTTAAATGCAGAATTTACATGAATATAATTTTGAGCAATGATATTAGTCATGTGACAACACTGTACTTAGAGACTGAAGTATTTAGCAGTTCAAATGGTTGTATAATGTGCTAGCTACATTCAGGCATCCATCTCATTATGTTGTCAGCTATGCCATTTTTTTAATCCCACCTCTCTTAATCGCACAAACACGTTGAAAATAAATTGGGCAATCAGCATTAAATCCAGAAGAAGGTTGTCTGTATTTCCTATCACACTAATAACCTCAGGAAAGGTATGAAACCAAACTATTCCCTTTCCAGATATCGGTAATTAATTGGTCAGATTGGGTTCTTCAGCTTTGGTACAGAAACCGGTTTAGAAGGAAAACTTTAAAAATTGAGTTTTTGTTACACATCCTGCCCAAAATAGAAGGACTGAGTAAATACTGCACTATAAACCCTCCCCATGATCTTTACCCATACTGCTTTTCTCTACTACAGTAATGAATGGGAAAGTAGTGTGTAACCGAACCTTTTGTGAATATCTTGCATTTGAGGTACAAGTTTCCACTGACTGCTTGGCGGGACAGTAAGTGTTTTGGTTATCATCATAGGAAATGAAATCAGAGACCCAAGTTCAAATCCTAGATGAGGCTGTTTGCATTTCATACTAAAGCCTTTGGAAAAGGCATGAATCCATCTCTACTTTCCCTAGGTAAATAGTAGGGCAGACTAGGTTCTTTAGCCTCAGTAAGGCCACCAGTCTAGAAGAAAGAAAAATGAATTCAAACTAGTTGTCTAAATTTATGAGACGAAGCTTGATGATTTTTATCATTAAAGGTTTTCAGACTATTGTCTTCATCTTTATTTTTATTTCCACAACATTTCGGCCGATATGTCCTCCAGCCATCTTCAGGTGTTTGTCGAACTCGGGAACCTTCACGGAACTTCGAAATATGTCCTTTATTAAATCCACAGGGGTCACCTGTTCTGATTCTGTTAGCCATAACCGAGTACAAGTGTTAAGCATTCCTGTATTGTTACTCACCTGCAGTCAGGATTGAAACTGTAGGACACATAACATAATGGTTATAGGCGTTAATTCCCTAACTTTCTAAGGAGACAATCATCTGGAGATTGCAAGTTCAATCCTGACTGCAGGTGAGTAACAATACAGGAATGCTTAACACTTGCACTGGCTAAAGGAATCAGAACAGGCAACCCCCGTGGATTTAATAAAGGACGTAGTTCGAAGTTCCATGAAGGTTCCCGAGTTTGACAAACACCTGAAGAAGGCCGGAGGACATATCGGCCGAAACGTTGTGGAAATAACAATAAAGATGAAAACAATAGTCCGAAAACCCTTAACTCTACAAAAGCAGTGACCTTGTGTCACATCCTGCTCACGGTAGAGGTGTTGGGTAAATGCATACTGCTTGCTGTCTTTGTAATAAACAGTGAAAAGAGGTCAAAAGAAAGAATTCACATCTGAACATCCCTTTATACTAAAATGAAACACTCGATATACAATGATTATAAAGGCCATTCGACTTCCATCAGAATTTCCTATGGCAATATTCAGTTTTAATTAAAATGAAAACTTTGTAAGGTGTACATAAAAAAAAGATTTAAAAAAAAACAAAAAATAAAGGAAAACAAGAAATTTGTCTTTTTTTTTTTTTTTTTTTTATATTCGACAACTTTACATTAAATTTTAATGTCCTGATCTGAACTGAAAAAGATTTTTCTAAAATTCTTTTTTCTTTTTAATGATATAAGTCTTATAAAGACTGATAAAACTGAATACACTCCACATCTCCAAGTCTTTGTTGAAACTTACCCCGAAATAAATCTTAGAAAAACATTTTTTTGATGATTTTAATGATAAGTTTTCCAGTGTAAACATCTCAACAAAAGACTGACACTCAATCGTATTTAATATGTAAAAGCCACTTATTAATTCTATACAAGATATATTATAGAAGAATCTGTCAAGTAAATCAAACAATTATTTTATAAAAATGTGCTCTATACCCGGAAACTAATACAAATAGTATAAACGATCAAATAGTAATGTTTAAAAAAAGTCTGAAAATGGTTTCATTTTATGGCATATCAACCATTGTAGGTTATTTAATGTCAAATTGTTTTTATACATATTAAATATATAGGATTTCTAATCACATTTTGTTGATAACATCTTTTTTGCACACAGTCTAATAGTTTCACTTATTTCTATCTAATACAATTAATTCTATTTATTATTAATCATTTGTTTGCACACAGTTAAATGGTTTCACTTATTTCTATTAAATACGAATAATTCTATTTACTACTAATCATTTGTTTGAAAAAAGTTAAATGTTTTCAAGTTTTGCTATTTAACACTAACAATTCAGTTAAATATCAGCCATTTGTTTACACAAATGATCAAACAGTTCTATTTCAAACAATTCAGTTTAGCATAAGTTACCAAAATTAAATAATTGCAAATATTGCTATGTATCTCTCACAATTCAATTAAACATCAATCATTTGTTTACACATAGTTAAATGATTAAACAGTTCTATTTCAAGCAATTCAGGTCACTTGTTAGTACACAGTTTAAATGTCAAAAAGTTCTATTTGACCCATAGATAGAAACCTATCAAGTGCTAACCCTCCAGGCTGGAGTGGACTTGGGAGTGATGGCAATGAAGGGGTACTGGAGCCTTGTCATCAGATTTTTTAACGTTGTATCCAGGACACTCGTTTGGGGAGTCTTAGCCCTCTGAAGGATGCAGTCAGTATATTCTACAGGGCCAGTTTGCAAATGAAATCTAATGATATTACAAAAAGTTTCAAGTTGTAGTAACATTAGAATCTTCAAAGAACTGAAAAAAAAACAAAGATAAAACTATATATATATATGTATATATAGAATATAGAAATATATATAGAATAACTTGTGATTGTCTGGTAACCTTTCTCATCACATGATTCAGTATCCAAGATACAGCTATTTGGATTAAATTTAAAAAGTTTAACATATTAATCATTACTGGCAGTTTCCGGTTTTCACAAAAATCAAGCAATATATGTGAAAACATGAAACCCAGTTTTGCAATTAGTATTTCTTAATTTATATATATATATCTAACACATACACACACCAGAAAATCTAGTGAACACCTACGCACGACATACGGAAACCCTGAGAAGCTGTTTTGACCTTATAAGGTCTCATCAGCAGTATATACCATGATCTCCACCACTGGAAACCGAACCAGCAAGCACAGATTGCAGAGCTGAAACTCTATGAGTGAGCCCCAGTCCATATTGCACCCAAGTGACACCAAACCAACTAGTCATGGTAATTATGCAGCCAATTCAAAATATAATTCCTCTACTTAAAAAAAGAAAAAAAATGTACACATACACACACATGTATATAAAGTGTGTACATGTACAAACACAACAGCTGCAATTACTCTGCTCATATATAGATATTGATATAACTAGGTACACATCATAAAGTCCATTGCGTATTGATAAAATAAAAATTTGCATGGCAAATATTTTCCAATATAGTCTCCTTCCTTATCAACAAACTTAATTCATCCATGAATATTAATCTGAAAGATCCGATATTATACAGCTAATAATTATCTGTCAGGTTTTGGATTTATTAATCACCTAAAATCTTTACAAAAATTGCATTCAAAAAGTATTAAGACTTTTTTAAAACCAAAACAGAAATGAACAATCAATGAAGGATAAATTTTCGTAAAAATTGTCTCCTTGATATTTAACAAGTTTGCCCAATCAGTTGGGGGTGGGATGTAGCTTACACTGACTGCACTTCTGAAGCAGGATAAGACCCCACCAACTAGTGTCCTGGATATGACACTAAACAATCTGATTGTGAGGTTCCAGTAATGCTGGGGCTTTAGGAAATGCAGAGTAACCCTTCATTGCCATTGCTTCCAGGTCCACTCTGGCCCGGAATGGTAGCACCTGATGGGGCCCTATCTATGGGTCAAATAGAACTAAACTGCATACTTATACTAAACTGAATTGTTTGAAATTTAATTCAGTGTTAAATGACTCAAAAAGGGGTTGATATGCCATAAAACAAAATAACCAACCAACCATATTTAACATGTATTTCATTGAGTTTTTCATTGGTCAAACATCTCTAAGACTCTTTTCATACGTTATGAAGTTGCAATGTATTTCCTTTAATATCATTTGCATCTTCAAATCTTACCCTTGAGATAAATTTTCAGTTTGGGGAAACAGTTAAAAACAAAAGATCTAGGCACAATGATTACAGAGATTGTTGCATTCTCAAATCTTGTGTTTTACAGAAAACTACTGTTCACACTAACTTCATGACTTTCCTAAAAAATTGGTATAAATTCATCTCGATAAAGTTCAGATGTTTAGAAAGTAATAACATTATTATATAATTGGCAGGTCGGCTGGGAATGTTGAATACGCTGACTACTTCTCTGCAGAGAGGTAAGACTCCACCGCCAACATGTGTCCGATATATGACACTAAACAATCTGATGGTGATGTTTCAGTAATGCTGGAGCTTTGGGGAATGCAGAGTACCCCTTTATTGCCATCTCTCTCACGTTCACTCTGGCCCGGAGTGGTAGCACCTGATAGGGCCCTATCTATGGGTCAAATAGAACTAAACTGTGTACTTTAAATAGAACTGTTTATATGTATAAATATATAATCGATAGTCTACTGATAGCTGTCCATGTCTTCGTTAACCTCGTGTCAATGTCCTTTTCGGTGAAGACATGGACAGCTATCAATAGGCTATTGGTTATATGGAAATCAGACCTAACCGATAAAATGAAACGCAGCTTCTTCCAAGCAGCAGTCACATCGATACTGCTATATGGATGCACTACTTGGACTCTAACAAAACGGCTGGAGAAGAAGCTAGACGGCAATTACACAAGGATGCTGTGAGCAATCTTGAACAAGTCCTGGCGGCAGCACCCCAGAAGACGCCAACTGTACGGCCACCTGCCTCCTATCACGAAAACTATTCAAGTTAGACAAACCAGACATGTGGGACACTGCTGGAGAAGCAGGGACGAGCTCATAAGTGATGTACTCTTATGGACCCCTACACATGGCCATGCAAAAGCAGGATGACCAGCACAAACATACATTCAGCAACTATGTGAGGATACGGGATGTTGTCCGGAAGACCTGCCTGAGGCGATGAACGATAGGAAAAAGTGGCGAGAGAGGGTCAGGGATATCCATGCTACCAGCACGACATGATGATGATATGTATAAAAATGGATTTGGCATTAAATAACCCCCAATGGTTGATATATACCATAAAACCAAACCATTATCATTTAAGTTATTCAGCTGTTCATATATCTTTGGTTTGGTTGTGTTTTATGGCATATCAATCCTTGCGGGTTATTTAATACCAGATTTTGTTTAAACACCTGATTTGTAAGCCAATAGTTTGTAGGTAATATTTCTAAATAAGTTAAAACTCATTTATTTGCACACAGTTAAATGGTTTTAAGTATTGCTATCTAACACTAATAATTCTATTCAATGTTTATCATTTTGTTTTTACACACAGTTAAATGGTTTCAAGGACTGTGATTTAACACAAATAATTTTATTTCATATAAATCATTGGTTTGCACACACATAAATAGTTAAACAGTTCTATTTGACCTATAGATAGGACTAACTACCACTCTAAGTCAGACTGGACCTGGGAGTAATGAAAATGCAGGGGTACCCCAAATTCCCCAAAACTCCAGGACTGAAAACTCACCATAAGATGGTTTAGTGTCATAGGCAGGACAATCATTGGTGAGGGTCTTACTCATCCCCTTGCAGAGGTCCAGTCAGCATATTTTACAGCCAACTGGGCTGTCATACGTCTTCATTTAAACTTTAAATTTGATAGATTTTTCAATCATATACATTCATATATATGTATGAGTGTGTACTGACATATGTAACGTATATATACATGTGTGTGTATGCTGATATGTGTGGCATATTTCTGTGTGATGTGTGTATGCAGATATATGTGTCAGTATGTACTGGTGTGTGTGTGTGTGTGAGAGTACTGCTGTCTTTGAGACACACAAACACACACACGTGTGTGTAATTAGGCAGTAGTCGTTCATTTAAACATGTTTCATTAAATAATAAAGACAAATTTTGTCTGTATAATTTATTTAAGATCCTTTCAAGCTTTCTGATAAGTGTCTTAGTTTCAGGTTATAACTGGCAGATGCAACCCCAGATGATGGCCTATGAAGGATCCGAAAGTGCTCGAGACAATTTTGAGAAATTCAGCCACCAATTCCAACTTGAAACTAAGACACTTATCAGAAAACTTGAAAGGATCTTAAATAAATTATACAGACAAAATTTGTCTTTATTATTTAATGAAACATGCTTATATATATATATATATATATATATATATATATATATATATGTGTTACAGATCAATACACAAACATGTACCTGTGTGTTTTCTCTCCTCATAACAATTTTTAAAGCCATTAGAAGTTCATTTCGCATACAAGTATGATGAAACTTTAAGTTTTCTTTCAGGAAATATTTTTCATTAATTACTTATTAATCTATCAGCAATTTATTTTTCCCTTTTTCATGTTCACTTTTCTTTTTGTTTATATTAGCAAGTTTCCAATCAAATCCCGAGGGCACAAAATAAACCCTGGATATATTGCTCCTCTCAATGGGATTCTTGAAATAAATATTTAATAATCAACACGAGTATTTCTTCTTGTTTTACAATGCATAAATTATATGTTAAATAAAATTAATACAAAAAAAAAAAAACCCCAAGTGAATCCTGTCCTGATTTGAATGTCCAATCAGGAAGTAAACAAGCAAACAGCATATTAATTATGCCAGCATTCTAATTCTTGAATAAGAACAGTAAAAATAACTTGGAATTACAAAGACAATTTGATTAATTTACTATAAAAATGTATTGCAAAGGGGGTTTTAATATAGAAATGCATTACAAAGAGGTTTTTAATATAGAAATGCATTACAAAGAGGTTTTTAATATAGAAATGCATTACAAAGAGATTTTTAATATAGAAATGCATTACAAAGAGATTTTTAATATAGAAATGCATTACAAAGAGATTTTTAATATAGAAATGCATTACAAAGAGGTTTTTAATATAGAAATGCATTACAAAGAGATTTTTAATATAGAAATGCATTACAAAGAGATTTTTAATATAGAAATGCATTACAAAGAGATTTTTAATATAGAAATGCATTACAAAGAGATTTTTAATATAGAAATGCATTACAAAGAGATTTTTAATATAGAAATGCATTACAAAGAGATTTTTAATATAGAAATGCATTACAAAGAGGTTTTTAATATAGAAATGCATTCCAAAGAGGTTTTTAATATAGAAATGCATTACAAAGAGATTTTTAATATAGAAATGCATTACAAAGAGGTTTTTAATATAGAAATGCATTCCAAAGAGATTTTTAATATAGAAATGCATTGCAAAGAGGTTTTTAATATAGGAAAACATTGCAAAGAGGTTTTTAATATAGAAATGCATTGAAAAGAAGTTTTTAATATAGAAATGCATTGGAAAGGCTTTTATAATAGAAATGCAATGGAAAGCAGTTTTACTGTATAAATGCATTGGAAAGGGATTTTAACATAGGAATTTATTTGAAAGCGTTTTAACCTATGATTTTTTTAGGGTTTTTTGTATCCTGAGTAAGACACTAAATTGAATCCAGTAGTGAGGCTAAAATTCAAGAGCTTTGGAGAGTATGGAATCACCTCTTTATTTCAATTACTTCCAGGTCCACTCTTATGCAGAGTAGTAACACCAATTTACAAATCAAATAGAAAATTATTTGTATTAGATATGAATACTTCATACTATATAACTGTGTGAACAAGGTTATTATAGTCAGATTTAAAAGATGATTTCTTTTTAAATTATTTTAAATTATATTTAATTATTCTTTTTAAATTATTTCAGTAGAACACAGGTCTAGTCTTCATGAATCTCAAAGACCAACTGACATCGGTCAGCTCTTTTTATCCTTTCTCGGTCTTGGGCAAAAAACCAAAATCTTTCACTTGTGTTAGCCTCATTCTGGCCGATAATGCATGTGCTGTGTCATTTCAACATCAATTTGCCAAAATTCGCTTTGCAGGTCTATAATGTCTCCATGCATATGTACAAACAATTCACTTTCTCTTGCTTTGGCTTGGTATGTCTCCACTGCAGACTTGACAGAAAATCATCCCTTCATTGCCATTACTTCCAAGTCCACTTTGACTCAGAGTGGTAGTATCTATTGGAGCCAATGTAAGGGTCAAATAGATAGGATTTGAAAATTATTTGTATTAGATATGAATACTTCATTCTATATAACTTTGTGAACGAGGTTATTATAGTCAGATTAAAAAGATGATTTCTTTTTAAATTATTTAAAATTATATTATTCTTTTTAAATTATTGCAATAGAACACAGGAAATCTAATAAGTTATCATTGTAATTAAACATTTACAAATTAACCAAAATTTAGCATAAAATACTTATAAGGAATTGGTATTACTAAACAAATAAAGGAGGTGCCCGTGGTGTAATGGACAAGGCTGATTGCATTTCACATAGCACTAATACCCTTGGGAAAGGTATGAATCCAATTATTCTCCCTCCAGCTATGGGTAAATAGTAGGGCAGACTAGGTTCTTCAGCCTTGGTGAGGCAACTAGTCTAGGAGAAGGAAAACTCTGAATTCAAACCTATAAACTTCGCTTAATAATTGACCTTGTGTCATATCCTGCCCGAGCGAAGGGGTTGGGTAAATATGGATATTAAACAAATAAACCTCAATCTTTTTTAAATTGTGAAAAAAAAAAAAAAAATTTTTTTTTTACAAATTTTAAAACACAGGGATGAAAAGCACCACAAAAACAATTTCCAATACAATCTATAACTTAATAACAATCTGCCTACTCACCCAAATCATTATAATTTCTCAAGGGAGGTAACTATTAACTGCTAATCATATCTTTCTGCTTGTTTATTTTCAAATGATTTTAATATAAATTCTATAAATAAGATGTAACTTGATGCAAAGCTTAATTGCTACCAAGACAGCTTTTAAAGTGAAAGGAAATAATATTTACCAAGAAATATTTGAAGTGTCTGTATTTACCCAAACACTCTCCCATGAGCACGAGGCAACACAAGGTCAATTTATACTTGGAGTCCAGCTGGTTTAAATTCAGAATTTACCCTCTCCTAGACCAGATACCATACCAAGACTACAGAGCCCAGATGGATTCATTAGTATTAAAAGAAACACAAAGAGCCACAACCAGGATTTGAACTCTAACTGCCAAGCCCACATCCTACAGTGACAACCATTAAGCCACTGGCATATTGGAAGTGTCTGCTGCCTGCTGCTACCACTTAGTGTTCAGACCTACTTACACTCGTCCCAATCAAAGTATTTATTCTTGACAGTTCAGTAAAAGATTTTATAAATGTCAATAGAAAAAAAACGTTGTTGGCGAAGAGACTAGTGAAACACTTAAAGATGTAATGTTTGGCCTTTATCTTTGAAATTGGACATGAGACGGGGAAACATTTTAACAAGGACATTTTCTTGGCTTGGATTTCCTATAAGAATGTATTGATCCCAAACAGCAAGCATAAGAAAAACAATACTCGACTGAATTGTATAACTTCTCAACAGAAGTTGATCTGAAGACAACATATATAGAAAATGTTTTGATACAACAAATAACTGATTAGGTCACTGGGATGCCATGCCAAAGAATTCCTCTCTGTACAATGGATTTCAGTTGGGAGTTCCATTCTCTTCTCCAAGTAGCAAGTTACTGGTTGTACGAGGTTACATGGTACCAGTACCATGGACCGATAGATTAGAAAATCATGAAATAGAATCGAATGTGCAATTTCTTTTTTTGTATTTGATGCACTTCACAACTTCTTCGCATAAGACAATTATGAATCACTGTGCCACAATAATGTGTATTCATGTGCGTGTATATATATATATATAGATAGATAGATAGAGAGAGAGAGATGTATGTGTGTAGGTGGCTGTCTGTATTATCTTCATTTCAGCATCTTTGAAGCAGCATCACATTATCTGGCAGATCTTCCTTTGTTTATTTTGGCGTGAAGACCGCACAAAGAACAGAGCTGGAAGTAAGGGGTGAAAAGGACAAAGGACATTAATGAGTTAAGAGTGGGACTGGCAGTTTAAGAGTCAGTCAGTCAAGGCAAGGACGCTAAGCCTAGCATTCAGGTTCAGGGCACGGTGTCAGTCATTCAAGGCTAGGAACCTAAGTCTAGCAGTCAAGAAAAGGATGTGAGGCAGACAGAAGTCTAAAACTCAGAGCAGAGAAGGATGTCGAGCAGTCAGAAGGCAGCATGGAGCTGGAATTGCGAGGTTGAGCAGTGAAGACAATCACCAAAGATGACCCAGCATTTTTGATGGCCGTTGAGGATCCCCCACCCCCGAGTTTCCACAATAGCTACTCATGTCACACATAAATACACACAGAATGCCAAATAAGAGTCAGACTTTGCCTTCTTACGTTTTGCTGTTCTAAAGCCATGTTTTGTCTTTTCTCCTTTCTTCCCTTTGATTTTTGCTGGGGTTTTTTTTCATTCAACTTGTGGAATGCCCACTCAGCTGGGTGTAAGAAGATATAATGGGGTTCACACCACTAGATGTATGAGTATTGTTGCATCACCATAGTTGTTCTTCAGAGAGATTGTGCAGTAGTTTTCTGTTGCCTTCTCCAGTTTGAATTGTGTCCTCCTTCTGGACTGGTTACTCACCATGACCTGAAAACCCACAATATCTGATGGAACCAGGCCATTGGCCTAATGAATAGAGTGTTCTCCAATGGTCTGGGAGACTGGGGTTTAATCCCAGGTCGAGTCATACCAAAGACTTTAAAAATGGTGCTTGATGCCGCCTTGCTTAGCACTCAGCACTATAAGGTAAGGATTAAGGGTAAAGTGGAGCAATCCTGGGAATGGAGTAGCTCCCTCCCCTACACCTCAGTGTAGTAGCTATTGAAAAGAGAGCCTTTGGGTCACCCTTGACTAAGATCGCCAACTTTACTTACTTACTAGTTTTATGTCAATGTCAGTTTAACAATTATCATTATGCGCCAGTGACAGTACAGAGTTCTCTAACTCTTTCATTCTCCACCCTACCATCCATTGATCCTGGTAGGTCCTCTAGCCTGCATCCAGTGTTCATTCAGAGCTGATGTATGTAATTCTTTGCTGATTGGCCCAAACTGGTCAGACCATGTGCAGGAGTCACCCAGCTAAACACTGATCAGACTTGATATTACTTAACTTTGGGGATCAGACATCATACTCACTTCAGTATTGAATATTGTTTGTTGAAGTTTTATGGAATATCAACCTTTGCAGGTTATTTAATATCAAATCCATTTTTATACAAATAAACAGTTCTATTTCAACAATTCAGTTTAGCATAAGTACACAGTTTAATTATCAAAAACATTTCTATTTCAAGCTACTCAGTTTAATCAAAAAGTTTGATTTCAAACAATTCAATTTAGTATAAGAATAGTTTTTTGTTTACACACAGTTAAATGTCAAAACTGTTCTATTTCCAACAATTCAGTTTAGCTTAAGTACAGTTTCAATGTCAAAAACAGTTCTATTTTAAACAATTCAGTTTAGCATAAGTATGCAGTTTAAATGTCAAAACAGTTCTTTTTGAAGCATTTCTGCTTAGAATAAGTACACAGTTTAATTCAATTTGACTTATAGATAGGAACCTAACAGGTGCTACCTCTCTGAGCCAGAGCAGACCTGGGAGCGATGGCAATGAAGAGATACTTTGCATTCCCCAAAGCTTAAGCATTATTGGAACCTCACCATTAGATTGTTTAATGTCAAATCCAGGACACTTGTTGGGTGGGGGTCTTACTCTCTGCAGAGATGCAGTCAGTGTATTCTACAGCCCCAGCTGACAAGGCAAACAATATTGAATAGTCATTAAGATTAACTTGCAAACCATTACATATTAAGAGATAACCCCCATGTGAAAATTAAATATCGAGAGAAATTACAGACAAGTTGACTTTAAATATATGATAAATAGTTATTCACTAAGCTTAACTTAGTTTGGTACAAAGCCAGAAGTATGAGCCACTCAGTGGGAAGTGAACTCACTATAATGATCTCATTAACCATTACACCACACGAAATACCTTCAAATACATCGTCAGCAGCTGAAGTGAAAATAAATGTAATTGTACAAGTTTGTAAAGTAAAATTTGAATTTTGGCCAAGTCTAAAAGTAAGAAACTATGAATCAACTTACTAATTCTATCATTAGTAAATACAAGATTACTCATGAACACATGGTGTTTCTATTGTGACAGCAGTCCATGATTATATTGATGCTTCTTTTTAGGAAGGAGTGAAGGTTTATTTTTAGTATTTCACGTATATGAAAAAAAAATTTGGATGATTAAAAAAAAAACAATGACATTTATTTCAAATGCAGACTGTCAAAAAATAATCATTTAACAGGTAATTTGAGTTAGGCTATTTTCGGTTCAACAATCGTCCAGGAGACCTGGGTTCAATTCCAGGTTATGTCATACCGAAGACTTCAAAAATGGTACTTGATACCTCCTTACTAAACACTCAGCAATATAAGGTACGTATCGAGGGTAAAGTGGAGCAATCCAGCGAAAGGAGTGGTACCCTCCCCTACACCTCGGTGTAGTAGCTATTGAAAAGGGAGCCTTCTGGTCGCCCTCAACTACGGTCACCAGCTTTACTTTTACTTTTATTTGAGTAAAAATTTCACTATAGGCTGCTTTTTGCTGCATTATGCGTAAATGAGTAAGTTTTGTAATGAAGATTGGCAATATGAAGAAAAAAACAGTGTGGAAAATCAAACTGACATGTTTTGCTATTGAGATAGCCTCATCAGATTTAAAATATTATTCCACAGTTCTCCAGAAGTGGCGCCTCATCATCAGATGAAAATCATTGTCAGACCCAGGACCCTTCTTTTGTTGGGGAATGTCTTACCCCTCATCTCAGCTGGGAATATGGTCAGCATATTTCTAGCCCCAATGACAAGGCAAAGAGATTTTAAAAAGTTCACAATATATGACTGATAATTTCCAACTGCAAAATTTTCTTTAACTTCTCATCCTGGATTAATCTGCAAATCCTGGAAAATTGTGATATACAAGACAAACTTTTAAGCCTGAAATAAATCTTGACAAAACAAGCGGTTGATTTTTTGGCAAGGCTAAAATCCAAACCTTTGCAACTGAGTGGTCAACAAGTGGAATAGTAATTCTAACAATTGATAACCGGCTCATTGGCCTAGTGAGTAGAGTGTTTGCCAATGGTCCAGGAGACCGAGGTTCAATCCCTGATCGCATCATACCAAAGACTTTAAAAATGGTGCTTGATACATCCTTGCGAACACTCAGCAATGTACGTATCAAGGGTAAAGTGGAGCAATCAAGGGAAAAGAGTAGTGCCCTCCCCTACACCTCGGTGTAGTAGCTATTGAAAAGGGAGCTTTTGGGTCGCCCTCAACTACAGTCACCAACTTTACTTTAAACCGACTCAGTGGGTAGAGAGTTTGCCAATGATTCAGGAGACTTGGGTTCAATCCCAGGTCAAGTGACACCAAAGACTTTAAAAATAATACATCATTTTTGTTGGTATGCAATTTGATTAATTCATGTTTTTAGTTCTTTCACAAGTTATTTAACTGCATCTGATGGTGAGGGTCCACTTCTAGAGCTTTAGGGAATGTGGAGTACCCTGTCATTTCCATTACTCTTAAGTGAACTCTGACCCAGAGAGGTAGTACCTCTTAGGGTACCATCTATGACTCAAAAAAAATTTTTCATTCTTTTACTAAGGATTATTATCAATATTAAATAGAATTATTAGTTTCAAATAGCTATACTTCAAACCATTTAACTGTGTGCAAACAAATGACAAATAGGTCACTAGATAGTAATACTTGATAAATAGAATTATTAATGTCAAATAGCAATACTTGACACCATTCAACTGTGTGCAAACAAATGAAGTCTGGCTCATTTAAAAATGTTACCAACTAACTATTCACTTTATATACATAAATAAACTGAATCTGGCATTAAATAACCCACCAGGTTTGATAGGCTATTAAATAAAATAAGTAAAGTTCAGTAATGTTGGCAACCATAGTCAAGGGTGACCCAAAGGCTCCCTTATCAATAGCTACTACACCAAGGTTTACTCCACTTTACTCTTGATCCGTACCTTATAATGCTGAGTGTTAAGCAAGGCAGTATCAAGTACCATTTTTTGAGTCTTTGGTATGACTCGACCTGGGATTGAACCCTGATCTCCCGGACCATTGGCAAACACTCTACTCATTAGGCCAAAGGTCCGGTTTTAAATAAAATAAGCAAATGTAAACTTTTAAATGTCCATCCAAAATTTGTCCTTGAATGTCCGTCCAAAATTTGTCTTCTTGAATTTGTCTTCTAAGAATTTATATTTTAGTATTTTCATAAACTAAGTCATGTGAAAATTTGATTTCACTGATTAAATGAAATGAGAATTCTTCCAAGTTATAGCCATGTCAGTACTACTGTATGGTTAGACCACTTGGACTAACAAAATAACTGGGGAAAAAGCTAGATTGAAAAAACACAGTTCTTGAAGCAGCACATTACAAAACAGTAGCTGTACGGCCACTTACCTCCCATCTCACAAACCATTCAAGTAGGACCTGCAAAACATGCTGGGCACAGTTGGAGAAGAAAGGATGAACTCATAAACAATATTCTTCTATGGACTTCTACCCATGGACACACCAGTGTTGGCTGACCAACAAAAACTTACTCATCAGCTCTGTGCAGACACAGGGTGCTATTTAGAGGACTTGCCAAGAACAGTGGCCAATAGAAATCAATGGTTTAATAAAGTCAAAGGAATCTTCTGTGCTGTCAACACACTATGACTAGTGCTATGGTTAACAACCTGAGCAAGCAAACAGTTGTTTGAGAGTTAAGTGCAATGCATAATAAGATGATATCTAGACATACTGACTTCATCTAGAAGTGTCAGTTGCCAATTTTCAATAGCTTTCAATCAGCCGTTTTTGGCAAAACACAGGAATACGCAAGTGTAGCACCCTCTATACTCAATTGACGTTAAAAAGTCATTTCAAGGTTAAGACTGAAAACAGGAAAGACATTTTAGAAAAAATACCACAAAGCAGCTTCCCACCATAAAAGAATTTAAGAAGTGCTTCAACCAATGGAAAACTCACTGGAATAAGTCTTCTGAATGCCAAGGGGACAATTTTGAAAAAAAAAATAGTGTTTTATTCATAGTTCATTACTATCTTGGAAAATATAGTTTCAGTCTCATCTTGAAGACTCTACATATAAAAATATAAATCTTTTGAAGGTATTATTAATTTTAAAAACAAAGTTTGAAGAATCACTCCATGTATTTGTTTTAATCTCAGTTTTTGCTTATATGAGGGACAGTGTTTGCTATTTTTCCCATGTTATCAACTCTCACCCTAAAATATCACCTATCCACCCAACAGTTGACTGTAGTTCAGTTATAACGAGTTGGCAATATTAGACCCCTAATATCCAGATTAGAAAGAAAGATTACTATATATCATCCTTGGAACTAAACTGAAATTAAGAGGGCACTTCTAAAAGACAATTTCTGAAAGGCGGTTTATTTCTATTTTGATTAAAAATTTACTTGTACGTGAATAAATAATTGCAACAATTAAAAGTAGTGTTTTAAAAAATATCCTGACGATAGAAATTTTTAAAAATTCCAATGGAAGGTTTGACCTTATTGCTTGATTGGTTTGGTTTCTTTGTTTAATTGCATATCAACATTTGTAGGTTATTTAATGCCAAAACCATTCTCCTAGAAGAACAGTAGGGGTACTATTTAACCCATAACTGGGAGGATAAGGGAGTTCATACCTTTCCCAAGGGTATTTGGCCAAAAGTGAATGTAATAGCGCGACTGGAGTACGAACTCGCATACTATGATTCCACAGTCCATCACTTTAACCATTACACCACGTCATCATGATTTTGTCTCTTTACATTGGCTAGTGTTCAACTCTTGTCTTTACCTAGTTGCATCTCCAAGCCAAGTGACTTTCAAAACTGAGGCGCCCCCTTACTTCCGCCTGTAGGGTCAGAGGGAGGAACATTTCATTTTCAGTGGCTCCCCACCAGTGCAGAAAATTTGGAACCCTGGGTTTTTTTTTCTTTTTTAGTCATTTTTAATTACCAGAGTCATTAACTCATGACTGGCTGACCTCCAACAAGTGCTTAGGCATGACTTACTCAGGAGTCAACTGGCTGCTTCATAGACTCTCTGTCTACTTTTTCTTCTAATTGTTTTTTCTTCTCTCTCTCCTTCCACAAAAATTAGCCTTCCATTCTCCTTTCAACTTCAACTCTCCAGAAGCCACTCGGTCACTTTACAAGGGATTTGGAGCCTCACCATCAGATGCAGTTTAATGTCATACCCAGGATACAAGACTTGCAGAAGTGGAGCCTCACCATCAGATGCAGTTTACTGTCATACCCAGGATACAAAACTTGCAGAAGTGGAGCCTCATCATCAGATGCAGTTTAATGACACACCCAGGAAATCCCTTTATTTTAGTGGGGGTCTTAATCCTCTGAAGGGGAGATGTCAGTATGTTCTAAGCTTTGCCAATTGGGCTGCACTTGATCAGCTGAAACTTGAGTAAAATAACGACCAAGATAAAGACACTAGTCCAAGTATATCAGTGCACGAAAATGATAATTCCACATCTCAGAAATTCAGACAAAAACAGGGTAACTCGTCTGGAAAAAAAAAATCAATGTATGATAATTAAAAAATTTCCAAGAAGAACCTAATACTTTCATTTCATTTCTCATTATTATTCTTGTAATCAATGCTAGTACATCGACAATGCCTCAATTCCCAAATAATCAATCCAATTAAAAATTTCTACAATTCTGTATTAAACATGATAAAGAGAACTTACATCAATTCAGGCAAAATTTGCAGCTGTTCACAATCTGCAGAATTTCATTGAAACGGCGCCAATAACAGAGGTTTTCAAGAGATGCAGGCAAGTCATAAATTCAAGAAGTTGATTCCCAAACGCAATATCAAACATTTGCTGCCAAGTCCTCAAAACCTGGGAGCAGTCAGGCAATTGTGAACAGAATTAATAAGAACAGACGTTGGTTTTCGTTGTCTACCAAGAAAATGAGATGATGAAAACTTCTTCATTAAGATAATATGATTGGTTAATCGACACAAGTGTAATAGACTGGAATTTTGAATGTCACCAATCAATAGGAAAACACATCGCTTAATAGTCTTGCTATGGCAATGGAAATTATCTATTTAGATTCAAAACAAACATGACTTATGTACAATGCATCACAGAACTTTAAACTCAGGCAAAAATGTCTAATTAATTTATCGTTTGGAAGATGAGGGGTACCGTTTTATGTTCAAAGGTTAAACAGAAATTTATCTATTAAGACTGCACTCAGTAAATATTTAGTATGTTTTTAACAAAATCTAATGTTTAAACTTTTTGATTAATAACTTTTTCTAAATTTAAATAATATATACATTTACCCAACCCTTTCATACAAGTAGGATGTGACACAAGGTCAATTTTTAAGTGGAGTTTAACAGTTTTCAATACTCCTAGACTGGTTGCCATACCAAGGTTAAAGAACACAATCTTCCCAACTATTTATCCATAGCTGGAGGAAGAATATTTGGATTCAAACCTTTCTCAAGGGTATTAGCACAATATGAAATGCAATCTTCCAGGATTTGAACTTGGTTCGCTGTGTCCATTTCCAACAACATTAACCATTGCACCATTATCAAATAATATATACTGCTTAAAAGAAATGAAAAACTTTACAAAACTGTTAATGATTCTTAGATTGCTTTTTTAAAAGGTGGAATTGATATATCAGGTTCTAAATTTTGAAATTTTATTTGTTTTAATATGGCTATGGAAGTCTACAGTCAATAGTTTTTTGGTTTGGTTTGGTTTTATGGCAGATCAGCTCTTGTAGTTTATTTAATGTCAAATCCATTTATATATATATATATATATATAAACAATTCTATTTTAAATAATTCAGTTTAGCATATTAGACAGTTTAGTTATATTTGACTCATAGATAGGACCCTGTCAGGTGCTACCACTCTGGGCCAGAGTGAACCTGGGAGTTAAGACAATGAAAGGGTACTTTGCATTCCCCAAAGCTCCAGAATTACTGGAGCCTCACTATCAGATTGTTTAATGTCATATCAGGACACTCATTGGGCAAGTCTTACCCCTCTGTAGAGATGCAGGCCATGTATTTGGTAGCTCCAGCCAACAAGGCCATCTACAGTTTTTAAAAGGCCACAGACTCTCCAATATTTTATCAATCAATAATAGATTTTAATGCCATTTCAACCTATCTAGAATTATTTCATCCCAAGAAGTTAGGGAATTGTATTCATATTTACAGTTTTGCATAGTTTTTCTTTAATCTTATTTTTTATTTGTGCATGTAAATTGGATATAACTCAATATCACAGTTAATCCTAACTGAAAGCTGCATTTTGAAGCAGTAAATGATAATAATGATAATAATAATTATTAAAGGGGCCGGAGGACTTGGAAGTTGGCGGACGGATAGAGACTATCCAACCGACAGCATTGCTGAGGATGGCCAGAATACTGAGACGAGACTTAAGGAGACTTGCTGTCACTCAAACTCCAGTGAAAAACCATCAGCTAACACTGATGTGAAAAACTCTAAAGGAGTAAATAATAATAATAGTAATAGTTATATGTTTAGGTATATTTATAGGACACATTTTTTTCTTTTAACCAGCTCATTGGCCTAGTGAGTAGAGTGTTTGCCAATGGTCCGAGAGACCTGGGTTCAATCCCAGGTTGCGTCATACCAAAGACTTTAAAAATGGTACTTGAAACCTACTTGCTTAACACTCAGCAATATAAGGTACATATCAAGGGTAAAGTGGAAGAATCCAGTGAAAGGAGTAGCATCCTCCCCTACACTTAGGTGTAGTAGCTATTGAAAAGGGAGCCTTCTGGTCGCCCTTGACTACGGGTGCCAACAACTTTTTTTTCTTTTAAACATGTTTGATTAAATAGGATTGACAATTTGTGTCTCCCTATTTTATCTTTGATCCATTCAAGTTTTCATACGAGTCCTTTGAATTTTTGATTGAATGAATTTAGAAAGGTGCCGTATTTTTCCTCCCGAGTATTCTCAGCCCCACTGGAGCGATCTTCAAGGGAATAATTAATGAAATGACAAACACAAGGATGAGTCATATACATTTATATAAAGAATAGGAAGAAGAACTAGTGGGAGGGGAATTTAAGAAAGAATTTTGCTCAAGGTAAGAGGAAGAATTAGTGGGAAAAGCGTTAAAGGCATCTTAGAATATGGGTTCTATATTCAAAGTTGATCTTAATAATGGAAAGTTTGGTAATCTTTATATAGAGAGCTTCAAGAACTTGAAAGTTTTTTTTTTCGTTGTATATGGTATTTTTACTTCATATATACACTCATCATCATCATCACGCCATCAGCATGAATAACCCTGACCCTTTCTCATCACCCTTCTCTATCGTCCATTGCTTCCGGCAGGTCTTCAGGACTACATCCCATATCGGCACAGAGCTGCTGTATGTAGGTTCTAGCTGGTCGTCCTGCCTTTACTTGTCCATGTGAAGGGGTCCACAGGAGCATGGCACTTACAAGTTCATTCTTACTTCTCCAGCATTGTCCAGCTTGTCTGGTTCATCTAACTGTGATAGTTTTCATGATAGGTGGTAAGTGGCCGTACAGCTGCTGCTTTGTGGGGTGATGCCTCCAGGACTTGTTCAAAATTGCTCACAGCATTCTTGTGTAGTTTTGCCATCAAGCTTTTACTCCATACATTTATTTAGCGCCCATGTAGTGCATCCATACTGCAGTATCAACATGACCGCTGCTTGGAAGAAACTACCTGTCCAAAATATTTGGCAACCCTCAAAATTTGTTTATTCCTCATCTTAAAAGTGCTATTTTTAATGAAGTAAGTTGTGTACAAGTTATGCCCAACAAATACAAATCTTCCACAGTAACTTTGATCTTAGTATAACGCTTGTTGGATGAGAAATAAAAAGATTTTTGAGAGTGTCCAAATACTTTTGACTGGTAGAGGTCAATTTTTATCTTCAAACTTTGCTTTTGTGACCTGGCTAATGAAATTTTCCAATTCATCAAATATTTCCAGAACATTCCAGGTAGATTCAGTACTGAGTAACTGATAGAGAATTTTCTAGAACCTACTAAACATTTTTATCCATTTTTGTATAATCTTAGTATGAATATCTGTAAATTTTGATTTAGGTTTTTTTTCATTCATATTACTCTCAAGTGGCCAAGTCCATTCTCTGGACGGTGATCGGTTGCTGGTCCAGTAAATGGGTATATTAGTGTGTGTATACACTGGCTTGCTTAAAATGTTACAGGTTCAGTATTGGGTTACCAGCCATTTTATTTTTTGTCTGCCAGCTGGACGCTTGCTGGGGCTGTTGAACCGGTAAGTGTTGTTCTTGTCTATTCTGCAAGTAATGATTTCTACAATTCAAACCTTATATAAATGAAATTATATAAATGCAAATTTGCTCATTTTTACATAGAAAACTGGAAAAGGTTGTGAAGATACCTCTTATGAAGACTTAAGTTCAAGTAGTCTGCAGTTGAGCATTTGTTTGGGGTTTTTTTAACCAAAAAACCAGCTGAGATGATAAGAAGAGGCAGGCAAGAGGAGCAAAAAAGACTTTCATTGAATTTCCTCAAATCTCAACATAAAAGAATACGTGATGTACTTTGAATATATTGTGTGTAATGCACTCAAGATGACGAGATGTGTAAGGAACAATAACAAAGCCCAGACACATTATAAAATGGAGGGTCAAAGATTACAAACAATTCTTCTCTTTAATAGTTTGCAAAAGCTTATTTTTGTTTGCATCAGTAGGTATGATCTATCTCTCTCTCTCTCTCTTTATATATATATATATATATATAGGTAGCATTTTCTCTTTTAAACATGTTTAGTTAAATAGGACAGCAACTTTGTGTCTGCCTATTCTGCCTTTGATTCATTCAAGTTTCCATATGAGCTGTTTGACTTTGGGATGGATTGAATTTAGAAAGGTGCCACATGTTTCCTAAGTATTTTCAGCCCCAACTGGAGCCATTTTCAAGTGAGCAAATAATCAAATTAAAAACAAATAGTGATTAGTCATATACTTATGTAAAAGTAAGCGAAAGAACAAGCAGGAGGGGAATTTACAGAAAATAAGAGTTTTTGCTATTAGTATAAGAAGTTGGGGAGGAAAATGAGCAGGAAGTGTGCTATAGGCATTTCACAATGTGGCTGCTATATTCAAAGTTGATCTTGGTTAAGGAAGGTTTGTTAATCTTTATATATACAGCTTCAAGGATTGGGAGTTTTCATTTGTTTTTTTAGAGTAATATGGAGTTGTTTTCATATTTTTTGTATTTTGAGGTGGGGTACGAATATGTTTTAGGTTGTTGAGAGATATTAAACATCTTGACGGAGTTGTAGTAGTAATATTGTCATAATCAGTGTGTGTATATATATTTATATATAAAACAGAACACATATATATCCACACACACTCATATACACTGATTATGAGACTAATTCACTGCCTACTGCACAACCAAAATATATACACACACACACATACACCTATAGAGACACGAATATGTATACACACGCATACATATGCAAACGAGAGGTACCCATGGTGTAACGGTTATTGTCGTTTGAAATGAAGGCACTTAACTTAAGTTCAAATCCTAGACAAGACTATTTGCATTTTACAAAGCACTTGTTAAAAGTATGAATCCATGTATGGGCAAAAAATAAGGCAGACCGGACTCTTTAGCCTTGGCAACCAGTCTAAGAGAAGGAAAACTCTTTATTAAACTTGTTAAACTCCTCTTAAAAAAATTGACCTTGAGTCACATCTTATTTTGTTGGTAAGGATGTTTCAGAAATGCAGCAACTATTTTTTTAACAACTTGTGTTTAAAAGATCCAAACATCTTTGTAGCCCTGAAAACAGCAGGCTATCTTTGAAGATTTTAAGAGCACGGTCTTGAGAATTTTGGTAATTCACAAAAATGGTTGGCTCAAGCTCTTTCAATCCTGTTGACTCCTCATCTAACAAAAGGGACAGACTAAATGCAATATTTTTCGACTCAGTCAAAAGTGCAGATTGACAAAATTTTACATTAAATTCATCCCTCATACATTTCTAAGATTTCTTGAAGAAATGTGTTCATTCTTGCAAATTGACACAGATTACATCATTTGGTCTAATGATTTATCAACAACTGATGGTTTTTTTTAATGCGAAATCCTGTTTATACATTAAATATATATCATTTGATTGTATTTCATACCATATCAACTCTTGTACGTCATTTAATACCAAATACCATTTATATATATGATTTGTAAGCAAATAGTTTGCAGGTAATTAACAAATATCAATCATCTGTTAGCACACAGTAACAAGGTTCCAAGTATAGTCATCCAACACTAATAATTCAATCTAATATTCATTATTTATTTGCACATAGTTAAATAGTTTCAAGTATTGCTATTGAACACTAATATTCATGTCTATCAATTATATTGGTTTGGTTTTATGGCATGTCAATCCTTGTAGGTTATTTAATGCCAAATCCTCTTTATACATATTCATCAAATATATATCATTTGATTTGGTTGGGTTTTATGGCATATCAACCATTGTAGGTTATTTAATGCCAAATCCTCTTCATACATATATATTAAATCTATATGATTTGGTTTGGTTTTATGGCATATCAACCATGGTAGGTTATTTAATGTCAAATCCTTTTTATACATTATATATTAAATATATATGATTTGGTTTGGTTGGGTTTTATGGCATATCAAACATTGTTGGTTATTTAGAACCAAACCCAGTTTATTCATATATATTAGATATATGATTGGTAAGTCCACAAAGTTAGATAGTTCTAAGTATTGCTATGTATTGCTAACATCCGTCTTTTGTTAACACACAGTTAAATGATCAAACAGTTATATTTCAAACAATTCAATTTAGCAAAAGTCATCAAAGTTAAATGCTTCCAAGTATTGCTAAATGACTGATGTTTACCTCAATTGTTAGTGATTAACAATTCAATTAAAAATCAGTCATTTGTTTACATACAGTTGAATCCTCAAATAGTTCTATATCAAGCAATTCAATTTAGCATAAGTCAATTGTTTGCTCTCAGTTTAAATGTCAAATAGTTCTATTTGACCCATAGATAGGACCCTATCAGGTGCTACCACTCTGGGCCACAGTGGACCTGAGAGTGATGGCAATAAATGAGTACTCTGCATTCCCAAAGCTCTAGCATTACTGAAGCCTCATCATCATATTGTTTAGTGTCATATCCAGGACACTCACTGGGGTGGGGGAGATCTTACCCCTCTGCAGAGATAAAGTCAGTGTATTCTACAGCCCCAGCTGACTGGGCTGAGATGGTTGAGTGTCATATCCTGACATTCACTGGGGGGAGGGGTCTTACCCTCTGCAGAGATGAAGTCAGTATTCTACAGCCCCAGCTGACTGGGCTGAGATGGTTTAGTGTCATATATCAGGACATTCACTAGGAGCAGGGGTCTTACCCCTCTGCAGAGATGAAGTCAGTGTATTCGAGATCCCCAAGCCGATTAGGATCTTGTTTATCAAATATTTCTTTGTAAACATCTTGCACACAGCAGTAAATTTACTCATAGACATGTCACAAAAGAACGAATGGTTGAATAAGGATAGTACTTGATACAATCATTTCAGGGAAAAACTCTTGTCTGACGACTGTGTATAATACAGTAGCACAAAAATAACAAGTGTGCAAATTCTACGCTCTCTACCTGTCCAATAATAATTATGGTGTATTGGTTAACATCACAGAAAATTAACTTGACAAGACAAGTTTAAATTGGGAGGTGTCCCCGTGGTGTATTAGTTAAAACAGTAGACAGTGGAATTGAAGTAAGTGAATTCAAATTTCAATCGCACTATTACATTCACTTTCAGACAAATCCCCTCAGGAAAGGTATGAACCCCCTTATCCTCCCATCTATGGGTTAAATAATATCACTTCTGTCCTTCTAATGGCATTAAATAACCTGAGAAGGTTGATATGCCATTAAATAACAAACAAACAAGTTCAAAATCCTGAATAAGACTGTTTGCACTTTTACATTGTGCTAATGCCCTTGAGAAAGGCATGGATCCTTTTCTTCTCCATCCCCAGTCAGCTGGACCAATAGAAGATACTGATTGCACCTCTGTACATAGGTGAGACCCCCACCTCTATGATAAATGTCTTATGTATGACACCATCTGAGGGTGATGCTCTAGTCCTGGAGTAGGGAATGTGGAGTACCTCTTCATAGCTATTACTCTCAGGTCTACTCTGAGCTGAAGTGGTAGTACCTGTTAGGATCCCATTTATGGATTAAATAGCTCTGTTTAACCATTTAATTGTGTGTAAACAAATAACCGATGTTTAATTGAATTGTTAGTGATATATAGCAATACTTGAAACTATTTAACTGTATGCAAATTAATGAGTGATGTTGAATAAAATTATTAGTGATGAATAGAAATACTTGAAACCCTGTAACTGTGTTCTAACATGGAATTATTGGTATGACATAGCAACACTTGGAACAATTTAACTGTGTGCAAACAAATGAGTTCTGGCTTGTTTAAAAATGTTATCTACAAATTATTTGTTTACAAATCATGTATATATAAAGTAAATATGGATTTAAAAAAAAAAAAAGAGATAAAAATACATATACCATATACATTTAACAAGGATGATTCCAAACGATCTATTCATATGAAAACTTGCTTGTGTATATCTCAATAAACGGGAGGTTTTGTCTCGTTTCTTTGGGAAATCCAACATTTTCAGATATTTTTCTACATGCCAGACACATTCTAATGACTTTATTATAAACGCTATGTGCATGTTTATGTATCTTTTTGTTGTATATTTCTCATTTGCTGATGTCATCTCAGCAATCATCCATCGCTATGTGAACTATTTTGATATCCAAGTCCTCAGGATGGTTACTGAAACTGAAACGTTAACGTCAAGTTTATATCATAATATATTCACCTATTTGGATTATGTTTTTTTCTGCTACCTTCATCATATATATATATATATATATATATATATATATATATATATATACACACACACACACACACACACACACATATATATATAAACAAACAGGATTTGGCTTTAGATAACCTACAAGGATTGATATGCCATAAAAACTATCCCCAGTTATGGGTAAATAGTAGGGCAGATTAAGCACTTTATTAAGGAAACTTTGAATTTGAAACTTAAGGAATATGGTTTAGATAATCTGTAGCACTCTGGTGTCCTAGTCTTTTGCTAGCAACTCATCCAAAACTGTGCATGGTTTTACATTGGCCTTTGCTACTATAAAGAAACCACCAGTGGAGGTGCCCGAGGTGTAATGGTTATCGTTGTAGGAAATGGACACTGCAACACGAGTTCAAATCTTGAACGAGACTGATTGCATTTCACATAGCACTAATACCTTAATTCCCTAGTGAAAGCAGTCTTTCATTAAACTGTTAGGAACTCAAACATTATTTTTATTCACAAAGACGAACCTTGAGTGATAAATTCTAACAGCATGTCAACCCATCTAAAAGTTAAAGTTTGCTGTATATTCATAGTCAAATTTCTTGTGTAGTTGTATAAGAGCGTTTTTTTTCTATACAGGGTCCAATCAAATCCAAATAAATTGAAACATCTATTTGATCTATTGATTTTTGGAGGTGCCCGTGGTGTAATAGTTATCATCGTAGGAAAGGGACACGGTGACATGAGTTCAAATCCTGGACGAGACTGATTGCATTTCACATAGCACTAATACCCTTGGGAAAGGTATGAATTCAATTACTCTCCCTCCAGCTATGGATAAATAGTAGGGCAGACTAAGTTCTTCAGCCTTGGTGAGGCAACTAGTCTAGGAGAAGGAAAACTGTTTTCAAACCTGTTAAACTCTGCTTAAAAAAATTGACCTTGTGTCATATCCTGCCCGAGCAGAGGGGTTGGTAAATATAAAATAAGACGTTTTTAAAGAGCAGAGTTGATATGAAAATTTAGGGTTTTAATTCAGCATGCATTAGCCGCATTTTGATTGGACTGTTAGGTTATTTGGTTTAATGATATATCAACCCTTGTGGGTTATCTAATGCCAAATACTGTTTATATACATATATCAGGGAAAAACTCCAACAATGTGAAAATGTACAAAAACGAAAAAACACATGGTATTCTGAGGATAATTTTATTTATTGAATGTTTCCTTTTTTTTGTTTTTATTTTTTTTAACTTTCGGGGCGTATGAGTTATTAAATGAAACGAAAAAGATGAGAAAGTTTGAAACAATCTATTTCTGCCGATAATGTTCTGTTTCAAATTTATGTGATGTGATTAATGTTCAAAAATTTATTAAAAAAAAAAAAAAAAAAAAAAAAAAGAAACAATTAACATTGGCAAAATCCTTGGGTTTTTCATTTTTGTACAATTATGTCATCATCATCACCATGTCATGCTGCTAGCATGGATTTCCCTAACTCTCTCTCTCTCACAATTCATCTCTAACATCCATTACTTCCGGCAGGTTTTCTAAACAACGTTCTGCATCCGTACAGAGCTGTTGTTGATAAGTTCTTGTTGGTCGGTCAATACTCTCACATCTGTGGGAAGAAGTCCATTGGAGAACATGTCTTATTTGGATGGTTTATGAGATGGGAGGTGAGTGGCCGTACAGCTGCTGTTTTGTGGGATGTTACTTTCAGGATTTGTTCAATATACATATATTGAACACTTATATGTCAAAATTCTGTTGTATATTGTACTTGAGTGTAGTTCACGCATTGAATTACGCGTCAAAGTGAATACAGACTTAAGCATGAGGAAGGGATGATTATATGCACATTGGTGCGTTCCACGATGTGGGGGTGTTCTAGTCCATTTCCTGGGTGGTGATTGGCTGCTAGCCCAGTAGTGGCTATGCAAGCATGCATATATACTGGCCTGCTTATTGACAGTTCTGTCTGTTAGCCAGATGCCAGCCAGGCCGCAGAGCCAGTAAGTGTTTTTTATTGTTTTATCCTGCGCGTTAGGGCAGTAGGTTCTTCATTCTATAGATATGTATGTGTGATTTGTAAGCAAATAGATTGTAGGTGACTATTTCTAAATGAGTAAAAACTCATTTGTTTGCACATAGTTAAATAGTTGCATGTATTTCTTTTTGATACCAATAATTATATAACCATTTGTTTACATACAGTTTTGAGTAAATATTACTGATAATACTATTAATACTAATAATCCTTAACTGCCTTTGAGATTCTGCTTGCTGATCAAATCTATCAAGTAAAAACTTATTCTTTTAGTTGCCAGGGGGTCAATCAAAAATCGTATTGAAACGTGTCTCTTCAAATATAGAGAAAGGAAAACTGATTATTTTTACAACACAAAAGCATGCCATTGAAGATTCACAAATTACTTAGAATGACCTACAATGGCATTAGTGAATTCTTTGATCTTGTGCCTGGCTCCTGACGACCTTCGAAATGTCTGGTTAAAGAAAAAGGAGTCGGTTCTCCTCAAAATATACAGCAATCTTCAAAAGAATATCTAATAAATGGAATTTCAAATGACCAGTCTCTCTCTCTCTCTCTCTCTCTCTCTCTCTCTCTCTCTCTCTCGCTCTGAGACCCAGTTAATGTAAACATTCTTATAATTAACGTTTCCACAGTAGAGCCAAAATGTCTCTGTTGTCCAGATTGAATACACTCATAGATTTTTAGAAATTCATTTGAAAAAAATTATCCTTGAGTCAACATCTATATTAGCTCCCGGCTTCAGAAAAGTAAAAACAAACATTTGAAAGAAAGAAAAAAACGTATACACTTCTGTCAATTATGCACTGATAAACAAATTATACAAATAATATTTATATTTTCTTCTCTTATTTCTAAACACCTTGAATGCCTGGACTTCTTGTAAAATTATTGACCATTATGGACTGAAAATGGAGATGGTAGAGTAAAATGATCTTAAATAGATTTTCCCTCACTCTTGACCGCTGATCAAGTGATTTCTTTTTCAAATCTCAAAAGGTTGATCGCTAATAAAAATTGGACAGATCTATTTAACCCATTATATAAAAATTTATTTCTAAGAAAAAAGATCAAACAGACCACATGCGGCACTTGATTTGGCCAGCGTGAAAAAGGGAGAAGTAATTCCAAACAAAAAGTTACCTCCCACAATTTGTTGAGAACTACTACTAGTACCCTCAGTACGAATTCAGGGACCAAACTGTTAAAGCAGGAAAGAATAGCCAGCAGAAAGATTTCGTCACTTGCTTCTTGAACAGGCAATAAGTATTTCAAACAGGCAAGAAGTTTCCCAAGAAATAAAAGTAAAATTAAACTAAAGTCAACTACTGAAATTCTACCAAGTTAAACTGAAAGAAAATTTAACCGAGAATTCTGCCGAAAAGAATTTTAAAGAAGACTCAAAATTAAATGTAAACTAAAACATTTCAACAAAACTAAAAAGAAAAGAAAAATATTCAAATTCAAAGAACTTTGTTTCCCAGACACTCTCTCAGATAAGTTCCAGCAAATTACACTAAAATTTGCAATTTTCTATTCCTTTCTTTCTTGTTTCTTTTGTATAAAATTCTTTTTCAAAAACTTTGTCTGTGTTATCTTTTTGAATCAGTATCCAAACTAGAATACAGTTTAAAATTACACCCTAAAGCCCCCTAAAAATATTACTCAGTTAAATACTAAATTTGGCTCTAGTGTCAATTTCTTCATATTAAATTTTTTTCTCTTTAATTTTTTTCATATTGCAAATTTTAACTCTTTCAAATTTCTTTTAATAGATAGGACATTAACAGGTACTACCACTTCCGTTCAGAGTGGATCTGGGAGTAATGGTAATGAAGGATTACTCTACATTCTCTCAACTCCAAGACTGGAGCTTCACCATCAGATGCAGTTTTAATGTCATACCAAAGACACAAAATTGTTTTAAGTATTGCTATCTAACACTATTGATTCTATTCAACATTATTCATTTCTTGACACAGTTTCAAGCACTATTATGTATTGTAATAATGATAAATCAATTTAGCTGTCAGTAATGGAATAAAGGAGTACTAAACATTCCCCAAATCATCAGGACTGGAGCCTCACCATCAGATACAGTTTGTCATACTCAGGACAGTATTTTGTTCTGAAATTTTCACTGTATCTGATCTATATAACTAGTATTACTAATCATTATTGATCTGAAATTCATAATTAATAATCTTAAAATCAATCATCAGTAACTTAAAGATCAATCTATCAAATATTTTGGATTCATGCCTACCCATTATACAAGATCCAAGCTTATGCTTAACAAATATCCTCCAAGTGTAGATCTCACTGCCAGGAGTTTAATAGAGCAAAAATCATAAACTGTCTAGTTCAAGATACATGGTTATTAAAAGATAATTTTCATTCAACAAATGAATATATCACGTTCATGAAAGATTAGAGAAATTAGAATTATTTACTTTATGAGAAAGAAGAATCAGGAGTAAAATAATTGAAAGTCTAATTGTGGTTAATATTTTTCAATATTTCTCCTCATACTGGTTGCCCAGTTGGCTGGAGCTGTAGAACACACCAACTGCTTCTCTGCAGAAGGGTTAGACCACCCCCAACAAGTGTCCTGGATATGACACTAAACAATCTGATGGTGAGGTTCCAGTAATGCAGGAGCTTTGTAGAATGTGGAATACCCCTTCATCGCCAGAAGATTGTAAAAAGGGAAGAAAACCAAGGAGGCCAAACCAACATTTTTTTTGCAACTTCTTTTGTGGGATATCAACTCTTTTAAAAAAAGTTTTGTAAAAAGACAAAACAAAAAAAAAATCTCCTGATGACCAAAAGTCAAAACCAGCTGAGAATAATTAAGAATTAAGACAAACAAATATTCCTATTTGTCAAACACTAACCACTTTTGTTCATATTTCTCTCTCTAATAAATAAATATATGATAGATTTATATATTTAATGCCATGGAATTTAGTCTGCGAGCCCTGGGTTTCATAGAGTTTTTACAAAACAACAATCATCAGGCAGTTAACCAATTATTGTTTTGTAAAAACGCCATGAAACCCAGGGGTCACAGACTAAATTCCATGGCATTAAATATATAAATCTATCATATATCTATTCATTATTATTATATAATAGCTCTATACTAGATATTGAGCACTCTCCATATTATATTGCACTTGGTCCACCACAAACCCACAACGTGATTTAGTGACAACCAACACTGGTATTATATATATATATATATATATATATATATATATATATATATATATATATATATATATTCCCATCTAATGACAGCATTGTGGAGAAGTCAACCCTTAAATTTACTCTGCTATCAAGACTAGAGTAGGAAGCTCCAGCAACAAACTTCTGCTCACTTGTATGCATCCTTTGACAGGAAAAATCTAAGAGAAGATATTGCATAGTCACCGGTTACTTTGCTATGCTTGTCACTGGCAGTAGCTATGTAGACCCAAAGAGTGACTTAAATATTGAACACACGTGTGTCACTATAATCCACTGATCCTATTTACCAACCCCTCCGCTCGGGCAGGATATGACACGTCAATTTTTAAGCGGAGTTTAACAGGTTTTAATTCAGAGTTTTCCTTCTCCTAGACTAGTTGCCTCACCAAGGCTGAAGAACCTAGTCTGTCCTATTTACCCATAGCTGGAGGGAGAATAATTGGATTCATACCTTTCCCAAGGGTATTAGTGCTATGTGAAATGCAATCAGTCTCGTCCAGGATTTGAACTCGTGTCGCCGTGTTCATTTCCTACGA
>OY757928.1:85204730-85249730 GCA_963585895.1 Sepioteuthis lessoniana
TCTGCTGTTGAGGTTCCGAGAATGTGGAGTACTCCTTCATTGCCATCGCTCCCAGGTCTCCTCTGGCCTGAAGTGGTAGCACCTGATTAGCTCCTATCTATGGGTAAAATCGAACTAAACTGCAGACTTATGCTTAATTGCATTGTTTGAAATAGAATCATTTTGACATTTAACTGTGTGTAAATAAATAACTGATGTTTGAATTGTTAGTGATACAAGCAATACTTAGAACTGTTTAACTTTGTTGACTAAATTAAATTGTTTGAAATAGAACTGTTTATATGTATAAAAATAGATTTGGCATTAAATAACCTGCAAAGGTTAATATTCCATAAAACCCAAACAAACTCCCGGAATGTTACCAAATAAGGTTATTTTTCAACATTGTCCTCCTCGTAGTCTGCACAATACCTCTATCAGTGCTTATCAAAACGTCAACAGAAGTAGTTTAATTAAATAAATACACAGTTTAATTGTCAAACAATTCTATTTGACCCATAGGTAGGATACTATCAAGTGCTATCACACCAGGCCTGGGAGTAATGGCAATGAAGGGATACTCCATGATCTCCAAAATTCTAGCATTACAGAAACTTCACCATCAGATTGTTTATAATGTCATATCCAGGACACTAATTGGCTGGCGGTTTTAGCCCTTTGCAGAGATGCAGTTGGTGCATTCTGCAGCATCAGCCAACTTGGCTCTATTTAAGATGAATAAGTCCTTTAACCAGCTCATTGGCCCAGTGGGTAGAGCGTTTGCTAATGGTCTGGGAAACCTGGGTTCAATCCCAGGTCGCGTCATACCAAAGACTTTAAAAATGGTACTTGATACCGCCTTGCTTAACACTCAGCAATATAAAGGTACATATCAAGGATAAAGTGGAGCAATCCAGGGAAAGGAGTAGAACCCTGCCTTAGACCTCGATGTAGTAGCTATTGAAAAGGGAGCCTTTTTGCCGCCCTCGACTACGGTCGGCAGCTTTACTTACTTACTATAAGAAATAGCATGCTTCTAAAAGCCCAATGCTAAATGCTTCCAGTGAAAGGAAGAAGCCCAGCCTAAATCTGTCTACAATCTATATTTATCTTGTTTCTACTGATCTTAAAAGCAGAAGAGTAATAAAGTGAGATGAGGAAGCTGAAGGAGTCGGTTTATACATGTGGCATGGGTGTGAGCCCATGTAATGTTTTCATTGGCAAACAGCCTGTTCACTTTTTTTCCTTTTTTTCAGTAGATTCTGGTCAATGTTACTATACAAGCCGATATCAATCCTTTACTTGTTGTAATGTCAAATTGATTCTTAGAAAATGAAGCCCACACATGCACACACAAGTCTGCATGAATTTGAGCCAAACAAAGAAGAAAAAAAAAAAGAAAACACGGGATAAGGGAATGTATTGATGTTATAGACGTGCTGTGACTGATGACTGGCCCAGTGTATCAAACCTTCTCTCTTGTAACAGCAGCTAGAGGAGAAATATGTTGAACAAAAAAGCCCGCAAGGTAAAACGGAGTCTTTCAATAACAATACAATAGCAGGATTCCTCCATGCTTGCTTTTCTGCTAAAGCAATAGAAAGAGAATCGACTCTCAGACAGCAGAATGGTTGGTGGGGGAGAAATCCAAAGAGAAAAATGATTTCCTAGAGATTCCTTGTTTTATTATTAGTACATTATCATTGTTAAATGTTGTCATTCATACAAATAGAAAAAAAAAGAAAGAAAAATGTTTTCCTGTTCATTACAGGTGAAATAATGGAAAAAAAAAAAATCTAATAGAAAAATAAATTTATGATTTAAAAGTATAAACTAAAAATGTCACGACGACTAATAGAAACGACCGATACAAAATTCTTCGATAACAATGTAATATTGTTTACTTTATTCATATATAAAATATATAACAAATAAACCTGTTAGATTCTGATTTTAACAGCAGTCAATGATGATACTAATGCTATCTAAGAAGGTGACAAGGATTCTGATTTCTAGTTGTCTCTGGTATATTGAGAATTAGGATGATAAAAAGATATCGTTTGGTATGATGAAAGATCCTACAAAATTATTATTCAGTTAAAAACTGGACTGGAACTTGTTTTATTCTCACTCTTATACAAACACACACAAAGTGCGTGTGTGTCTGTGTATATATATATATATATATATATAAATAAATAAACATAAGAATGTGGATGATATTACTGATTATAATTAATAATTGTTTTATTCTCAAAGTTAAAGCATTTTAAGAGTATTACTCATGAAAATCATTCTATACTATGCTATTTCCGCTTAGTTACACACAAATTATATATATATAGATAGATAGATATTATTGATATGATTATTAATAATGATAATAATGATATTATATATAATGCTAAATTATATACATGTTTCATATCACAATAATGAAAAATAAATTTCAATATGTTGAATATATGTTTCAATTTGCTCACAATTTAAATGTACAGGTAATATCAATCAAAAAAGTAAGTCATTACATTTTATGAGTGTGTGTGCGCACAGGTCCCAAAATAAGGGGTGAATCAACAGTACTTGGCGGGTGGGGGGGTCCCTGTAGTGTAATGGTTAAAGCACTGGACCGTGAAATCATAGTGCATGAATTTGAACTCCATTCATGTTATGATTAATTTTGGACAAATACCCTTGAGAAAGGCATCAACCCCCTTATCCTCCCATCTATGGGTTAAATAGTACTACTAGTGTACTTCTGGAGGTCAGACCTGACCGATAAAATGAAACGCAGTTTCTTCTAAGCAGCGGTCGTGTTGATACTGCTATATGGATTCACTACATGGATGCTAACTAAACGGATGGAGAAAAAGTTTGACGGCAACACGCCACAAAGCAGCAGCTGTACAGCCACCTTCCACCCATCACGAAAACTATCAAAGTTAGACGAACCAGACATGCAAGACACTGCTGGAGAAGATGGGACGAGCTCATAAGTGATGTTCTCCTATGGACGCCCTCACATGGCCAAGCAAAAGCAGGGCGACCAGCTTGAACCTACATACAGTAGCTCTGTGAGGATACGAGATGTAGCCCTGAGGACCTGCCAGAAGCAATGAACGATAGGGAAGAGTGGCGAGAGAGGGTCAGTGATATCCGTGCTGGTGGCACGACAAGATGATGATGATGACTGTACTTTTAAAAGGAGAGATTTGGCATTAAATAACCCGATATACCATTAAATAACAAACAAACAATCAACAGTACTTACATCTATTTACATACTGTGTCCAGGTCAGAACTGCCTTTGTCTTTCAAAATGTAGCAATTTTTTTTTTTTTTATGGCAGTATATTTTTATGAAACAATATAATTAAGTCATTTTTTATTTCTTGAGTAATATTTTTGCATTTATTCTTTCTTCTTAATATGACACCCAATACAATGAAAATATATTTTTTTCCCACAAAACCTGCTTGTACATTGAAACTGTATTCACAGTATATAAAAAAAAATAACTTTAAATATTTTTATTTGGTGCTTTGCAATTGAATGCGGTATCATGCAAGATATCCTGGCAGTTTTGTTTCTTTTAGAAGAGTCCCAACTAAAGCAGTTTTCAAAATCAGTACTTTCTTTTAGTTGTTGATATAAAAAAAAACCCCGCAAAACATGCACTTAGATATTCATAATTAGAATGTATATTTTCCAGGCATTAATAGACAGTCTACTCTTTTTTGTTTTTATTTTTATACCTGGATGAGATTCTTAAATTCTAAATTAAATCTCTCAATAATAAAACAAGCCTTTTTATCAACCACCTTTAGATAAACAGATTTGTTTGAATGATTTTAGTAGCATGTCAACCCCTCTAGGGTTGTACAAGGATCCGCATGGGATCAAAGAACTGGCCGAAAGGTGGCTTTAAACGGTGCGGCACAATGGTTGGTTGGTTTTGTTTTATAGTGTATCAACCCTTTTCGAGTCTTTTAACACCAAATCAAGTCATTTTGAGAAAAGAATTAATTTTTGTGTGACCTATGCAGTCTGGATAGTACAACTTCTTCTTTTCGGATTTTTCTGAAGCGTTGCTTCCATTTTCCAATAAGCAGCACAAAGGCTTCTACTTTGAATGCTAGACTGTTTTTGTCGTAACTTGAAAAAAATAAAAAATAAATTACCAAAATATAGCAAAACTTTTAATTCATTCTAATAAAATTTAGACAATTATTTTCATAAAATGCAAGGCCTAATTTATTGTCAGTACACAATGTCAGACATCACTCTGCATGGGCAGGAAGTGACACAAGGTCATATTTTAAGCAAAGTTTAACTGGTTTGAATTCAGACTTTTCCTTCTCCTAGACCAGTTGCCTAACCAAGGTTAAAGAATCCAGTCTGCGTTACTATTTACCCATAGCAGGAGGGAGAATAATTGGATTTATACCTTTCCAAATGATATTAGTGCTATGTGAAATGCAATCAGCCTTGTCCAGGTTTTGAACTCATGTCGCTGTGTCCATTTCCTACGACAATAACCATTACACCACAGGCACCTCCAAAGATGTTGGAGGTATAACTGTCTTTCATTATATATCAGTCACGCATCTCATAAAGTAATGAGAAATTCCATCGTTATGATAACGAGGCACTTTGGAAATTTAAAAATATCCACAATTTTATTCACCAGTAATTAGTAGTTACACTACACAACTTAGTTTCTCTCTATTTTTTTTCCTCTCTCACTCCGCTTCTATTTTTTTTCCTCTCTCACTCCGCTTCTATTTTTTTTCCTCTCTCACTCTGCTTCTATTTTTTTCCTCTCTCACTCTGCTTCTATTTTTTTTCCTCTCTCACTCTGCTTCTATTTTTTTTCCTCTCTCACTCCGCTTCTATTTTTTCCTCTCTCACTATAAATTTCTGTATTTACCTTTCCTCTGTATTAGTTCCAATTTCTTCCAAATTATTCTTGGAATCTTTTCTTTATTAATGTGACTGAAAAGGATTTCAGTCAACTAATGCCCCTGTAATCTCATTTCCCCAACATGAGTGATAACACTATCTAAAACCAATAGACAAATAATACTGTTATTTAGTATAGGATCTATGCTCCTAGATGGAGTTACACGAAGATCTTAGGCAGAAGGACCAATCCGTGCATAAATAATCCAATCATTTAGGATGAGATCTATGCTCCAAGAAAGAGTGCACAGATATTACACTCCAATCCTAGGCAGAAAGGCCAATCCATACATAAATAATCTTGTCAATAAAGATGGAAACTATATAACTAATCAAAATACATTTTGGCATAAATAACAAAAAAATAAAAGACCAAATATGAGGAACATTTGACCTGAAGCCCACAGGCAGCTTTCTGAACTATTAAATGTGGCTTTTCACAGTTTGGTAGAAAGAACAATAAACCAAGTCATCAAGCCATCTCTTTTAGTTAGTTTACTATATATTTGGACAAATTTATTAATTAAGAGTTTAAACTTGAGATTTTGTTATTAAAAGTTGACAAAGTCTTTAAAAAATCCATTGAAAATTATTGTCTTTTTATAAAGATGAAAAGGTTTCCATCTAACCTAATCTAATCCATGAAAGCGATATAGTATTATTTGCTAAATCTCTAAGCCTTTAGGCTCGAAATTAAATGGGATTGTAATAGAAGTACCGTCTTACATCAGATAAGTTTAATCCAAATCTCTTTAGTGAATCCTTTCAATTCAAATTAATTTTATATATAAGCAATATACAAGAGGCGTTAAAAGAAAACCAAGACAGAAATGAACCTATGAATGAGACAAGTTTTCCTCAAATCATTCAGGATAGAAGTGAAATGGGAACAACCTTGTCCAAGATCGGAACTTGTCTTACCAAATCTGTTTTCTATGAGGACAACAATTACCGTGATTAGTTTGGTTGGATTTTATGGCATATCAACCATTGTAGGTTATTTAATGCCAAATCCTCTTTATACACATTAAATATATATGATTTGGTTGGGTTGGGTTGCATTTTATGGCATATCAACCATTGTAGGTTATTTAATGCCAAATCCTCTTTATACATACATATTAAATATATATGATTTGTAAACACATTTTGTTGATAATGTTTTTAAATGAGCCTAAGCTCATTCTTTTGCACACAGTTACCACAGATATATGGTTTCAAGTATTCTTATGTATCACTAACAATTCATTTAAACATCAGTCATTTGTTTATACACAGTTAAAAGATCAAACAGTTCTATTTCAAACAACTCAATTTAGTATAAGTCATTTGTTTGTACACAGTTTAAATGTCAAACAGTTCTATTTGACCCATAGATAGGACCCTCTACATTCCGCAAAGCTCCAGTATTAGTAAAGTCTCACCATCAGATTGTTTTGTGTCATATGCAGGACACATGTTAGGAGGGGGTCTTAACCCTTTGCAGAGATACAGTCAGTGTATTCTACACAGCCCCTGCAGAGTGGGCTATTACCGTAATTAGTTTTGCATAACATGCATTCCTGTAAATTGCAGGTCCTTAACTTGGCTCCGAAATTTCGAGAGGTAGGGAATTCAGGTATAATCCACAGTTTCAAGTAATTAATAAAGTGGAGTTCCATTGATGCAATGTCTAAAGTGCTCAACTGCACCCTCTAAGTAAGATGGTTCAAACTCCAGTTGGTTATGGTTAAATAGTACTACTACTGTTCTTTTACAAAGATGGCTTTGGCATCAAATAACCCATAAAGGTTGATATGCCATTAAACAAAGAAACCTTCAATAGTAACATTACTGTTCTTTTACAAAGATGGCTTTGGCATCAAATAACCCATAAAGGTTGATATGCCATTAAACAAAGAAATCTTCAATAGTAACACTACTGTCCTTTTATAAAGATGGCTTTAGTATCAAATAACCCATAAAGATTGATATGCCATTAAACAAAGAAACCAAACCCAACTGTACCAGAGTTAATGAGTCCCTCGGCCAGACTCTTCTTATATTGAAGCATCGATAAGAGAGAGATGCAAGATGACGTTATTGCCTATCAGGCAAGTTTTGCATCTTAATGTGATGCTAGACCGCCTTAGGTTAGCCATTACTGATGTCAGATTTGATCGTGTCAGTTCAGGTGACACATGCCGGGGAAATCTTTCCTTTTGACTATTTGAGGAAATGGATAAAAGTAACAACAGACTCTAAAACACCTGCTGATGCCACGGGTTGCTCACATTATAAATCTTGTTATTTTTGTTGCCACCACATTTCAGTAAGATCATTCTCCAGTCTTCCTTCAATATATAATATGTTTACTCTTTTTCTGATGTCAATTGTATTTACAAATATTAAAAAAAGAAATTCCCAAATTTCCAAAGGGTATAGATTCCGGTGGCAAAAAGTATATGATATATTGTCATCATGGATGATTTTGAATGCTTTCATTTTCAGGAGACGGGGATTTATATTTTATTCATTTTTCTTTACTTTTTATTTCCTTTCGAGAATAAAATATACAAGCTGTACAAGCTCCGCTGAAAGGGTGTTAAAACTATAGAGACTATAAAGGAGTACCTCTTCATTGCCATTGCAACCAAATCCACTTTGACTCAGAGTGGTAGTACCAGTCAGAGTCTCATTGATGGGTCAAATAAATCTTAAAATTATTTACATTCAAAAGGACTGTGTGTAAAAAAACTCTCAAAAAACAGCTACACAGAAATGTAGATATAGATATACAATGAACACAATTCCTTCACCTCTTTACATAAAATAACCCTAGATGAGTTGACATGCCATTAAAATCAATCAATCAGTTTCATGTAAAATAAATAAGCAAAGAAGGAATTCAGTAGTTTTTGTTTGTACTTTTTTTTTTTTTTTTTTAGATGAGTGTTTTTTTTTTTTTTTTTGTTTAATTCCTATTTATTCTTTTAATTAGACCATTTCCCTCATGTTTGTTCTTTTTATTCCCACCATTTCAACCATATACCCCTGGGTCATGTTGAAATTATTCAGCTGGTGTCCAACGTCCATTAGAATTCAAATACAAATCGAACGTTTTTCATCACTTGAAAATTTTTAAACTGAATACTGGCTAGTCTTCATGACAACGACAAATACTAAAGATGCCTAAAGGATGCTACTCATGTAATGTCCTTGGTTGACTTCATCGGCAAAGAGAGAATAAGGCAGAATTAGCAAAAAAAATTTTTTCAAAGCAGTTTGTGAAAACGATTCATGTGAATGTGATTTGTGTTCATAATTGTCAAGAAGACTGACTAGTGTTCAGTTTAACAATTTAGAAAAGAAAAAGAAAAAAACTGAACATTTGAAATCGTTTGGTAATATTCATGCCAGAAGTAATATGTTTAAGAAGGTAGTACACTTTGTGTCAATGATTGATATGCTTTTATTATAGAAATGCATTGGAAAGCTTTTTTTATAATAGAAATGCATTGGAAAGGTGTTTTACAACAGGAAAACATTTGAAGGGGGTTTTACTACAGAAATGGATTGGAAATTATTTTTGTTATTGGAAAGCGTTTTTCCTACTAGAAATGCATTGGGAAGTGTTTTTAGTATGGGAAAGTATTTTTACAATAGAAATGCATTGGAAAGGGGTTTTACAACAGGAAAACATTTGAAGGGGGTTTTACTACAGAAATGGATTGGAAATTATTTTTGTTATTGGAAAGCGTTTTTCCTACTAGAAATGCATTGGGAAGTGTTTTTAGTATGGGAAAGTATTTTTACAATAGAAATGCATTGGAAAGGGGTTTTACAACAGGAAAACATTTGAAGGGGGTTTTACTACAGAAATGGATTGGAAATTATTTTTGTTATTGGAAAGCATTTTTCCTACTAGAAATGCATTGGGAAGTGTTTTTAGTATGGGAAAGTATTTTTACAATAGAAATGCATTGGAAAGGGGTTTTACAACAGGAAAACATTTGAAGGGGGTTTTACTACAGAAATGGATTGGAAATTATTTTTGTTATTGGAAAGCGTTTTTCCTACTAGAAATGCATTGGGAAGTGTTTTTAGTATGGGAAAGTATTTTTACAATAGAAATGCATTGGAAAGGGGTTTTACAACAGGAAAACATTTGAAGGGGGTTTTACTACAGAAATGGATTGGAAATTATTTTTGTTATTGGAAAGCGTTTTTCCTACTAGAAATGCATTGGGAAGTGTTTTTAGTATGGGAAAGTATTTTTACAATAGAAATGCATTGGAAAGGGGTTTTACAACAGGAAAACATTTGAAGGGGGTTTTACTACAGAAATGGATTGGAAATTATTTTTGTTATTGGAAAGCGTTTTTCCTACTAGAAATGCATTGGGAAGTGTTTTTAGTATGGGAAAGTATTTTTACAATAGAAATGCATTGGAAAGGGGTTTTACAACAGGAAAACATTCGAAGGGATTTTTTTCTACAGAAATGCATTGGGATTGGGAGGTGTTTTTACAATGGAAAAGTATGGGAAAGCGTTTTTACTATAGAAAAGTATGGGAAAGCGTTTTACAATGGAAAAGTTTTGGAAAGCATTTTTACTATAGAAAAGTATTGGAAAGCAGACATTTGACATCAGCTGCTGTCAAACATTGATGAAGGCCAAAGGGCACACTGCTGAAAATGCTGTTAACAAAAACGAGGCAGAAAGGCAAAGTGCCCAATTAATAGAAAATATGAATTAATTTGCTTAGTGACCTTGATGAGCTTCTAACCAATGAAAACAAAAATCTGTCCAAAATATCTAGAAATAAAAACGATTTGAATGAAGTAAGAATAACAAAAATGGAGGTTTCGGTCCATTGGCATAATGGTTAGAGTGTTCACAAATGGCCTGAAAGACCGGGGTTCAATCCCAGGGCAAGACATATTAAAGGTTAAAAAAATTGGTACTTGATACCTCCTTACTTAACACTCAGCTTTATAAGGTGTGTATGAAGGGTAAATTAGAGCAAGAGTAGTAGCTATTGAAAAAGGAGCCTTCAGGTCACCATCGATTATGGTCGGTCAACTATTTATAAACATGTAAACATGGCAACTGGAAGAAAATAAATTTTTAAAAAATAAAATAAAATTTACATCGGTCCCATTTAGCATAATAGTAATTGTCATAGGACATGGAGTTAGCAATCTGAGTTCAAATCCTGGACAAGGCAGCTTGCATTTCACTTTACACTAATACTCTTGGGAAAGCATGAATTCAACTGTTCTTCAAGCAATGGTTAAATTGTAGGTCAGACTATGTTCTTTTGCCTTGGTTAGGGAATCAATCATGGAGAAGGACTATAAATTCAAACCAAGATTATTCTGCTTAAAAATTGACCATGTATCACATTCTGCCTGCCGATAAATGTATACGACCTTGTCAGGAAACTTGGGGGGAAAAAAAGTTCATTTAAATTATTTTCAAGTAGTACGTCTTTTTCCTCTGGTAACCATGAATTTCTCCTGCTGATTTTCCATTAAAGATCATGTGACTAGCCAAGCATGGTGCATACCAATTAGGAAAGTTATTCCGAGTTTAATACTCTAAACATCTAGATTATTTGAAAGTAAATGAAGAAAAAAAACTTAATATTTCTTGTCAAAGATAAACTTCTCTCTCTCAAAAAAAAAATTTAAAAAAAATGATATTCAAAATCTAACCATTTCTAAAATGATAAAAAAATAACAAGGCAATCAGCATAATAGATTCCTACAAATGTTGCAAAGCCGTTATCAGATGATACAGAGTGTGATCAAAAAGTATCAAGACTGAAGATTTTAATTTTTTCTATTTGAAAATTTAAAGATATGTAACTTATATAATAAAGTGATAATGTATTGACTACTGAATAAACCTCAATGCCAATTTGAAAATTATAAAGCGAGTCTTGATACTTTTTGAACAGCAGTTCTTTGTAAATCACAAGATTGTGTAAATGCGGTGTAGCAGCATCCAAACTCTTTGACATTTCCATCTTTCCTAAACGGAAAATTCATCTCAAAGTTAAGATGAAAGAATAAATTTCCAGTGAAACTCAAATACACATACCCTTCTGCCTAGTTCTGTCCACCAGCAGACCAACTCACATACCCTCCTGCACTACAGAAGGCTGGTTCTGCCCACAAGCTGACCAACTCACATACCCTTCTGCACTGGAGAAGGCCGGTTCTGTCCACCAGCAGACCAACTCACATACCCTCCTGCACTGGAGAAGGCCGGTTCTGTCCACCAGCAGACCAACTCACATACCCTCCTGCACTGGAGAAGGCCGGTTCTGTCCACCAGCAGACCAACTCACATACCCTCCTGCACTGGAGAAGGCCGGTTCTGTCCACCAGCAGACCAACTCACATACCCTCCTGCACTGGAGAAGGCCGGTTCTGTCCACCAGCAGACCAACTCACATACCCTCCTGCACTGGAGAAGGCCGGTTCTGTCCACCAGCAGACCAACTCACATACCCTCCTGCACTGGAGAAGCCAGGTTCTGTCCACCAGCAGACCAACTCACATACCCTCCTGCACTGGAGAAGGCTGGTTCTGTCCACCAGCAGACCAACTCGCATACCCTCCTGCGCAGGAGAAGCCTGGTTTTGTCCACCAGCTGACCAAATCGCATACCCTCCTGTGTTGGAGAAGCCTGGTTCTGTCCACCAGCAGACTAATTCACATACCCTCCTGCACTGGGGAAGCCTAGTTCTGTCTACCAGCTGAACAACTCGCATACTCTCTCATGCTGGGGAAGCCTAGTTTTGTTCACCAGCAGATCAACTCGTATACCCTCCTGTGCTGGAGAAGGCTGGTTCTGTCCACACACAGACCAACTCACATACCCTCCTGCACTGGAGAAGGCTGGTTCTGTCCACCAGCTGACCAACTCACATACCCTCCTGCACTGGAGAAGGCTGGTTCTGTCCACCAGCAGACCAACTCACATACCCTCCTGCACTAGAGAAGACTGGTTCTACCAGCAGACCAACTCACATACCCTCCTGCACTGGAGAAGCCAGGTTCTGTCCACCAGCTAACCAACTCACATACCCTTCTGCACTGGAGAAGGCTGGTTCTGTCCACCAGCAGACCAACTCACATACCCTCCTGTGCTGGAGAAGCCTAGTTCTGTCCACAAGCTAACCAACTCACATACCCTCCTGCACTGGAGAAGGCTGGTTCTGTCCACCAGCTGACCAACTCACATACCCTCCTGCACTGGAGAAGGCCGGTTCTGTCCACCAGCTAACCAACTCACATACCCTCCTGCACTGGAGAAGGCTGGTTCTGTCCACCAGCTAACCAACTCACATACCCTCCTGCACTGGAGAAGGCTGGTTCTGTCCACCAGCTAACCAACTCACATACCCTCCTGCACTGGAGAAGGCCGGTTCTGTCCACCAGCAGACCAACTCACATACCCTCCTGCACTGGAGAAGCCAGGTTCTGTCCACCAGCAGACCAACTCGCATACCCTCCTGCGCAGGAGAAGCCTGGTTTTGTCCACCAGCTGACCAAATCGCATACCCTCCTGTGTTGGAGAAGCCTGGTTCTGTCCACCAGCAGACTAATTCACATACCCTCCTGCACTGGAGAAGGCTGGTTCTGTCAACCAGCAGACCAACTCGCATACCCTCCTGCATTGGGGAAGTCTGGTTCTGTCCACCAGGCAACTAACTTAACTACAAGGTTTGGTTTATTTCTTTAATAACATATCAACTCCTAAGGAGGTATGTTGTTGAGAAAACGCTATTTTAGAATAAACTTTTATTCCTGAATTAATGAAATGAAGCAGCATTTTAATCAATCCAAAATATAACCCATTCTTCTATGCATTTCTGCCACCAATTTACAAAGTTTTTTTTATGTCTGTACAATAAAATTCCAAAGGTTTCAATGCCGAGAAATCTTTAAATGCAGTTTTTACTTATCCTTTGAAATGGAATGCTTTTTGGCATAAAAAAAGTGTCCAGATACTCAAAAAAAATGGTAGTCGGTGAGTGAGAGACCAGAAGAATATGGTGGATGTGGCAAAGTCTCATATCCCAAGTCGGTGAACTTATGTAGAATCATCGTGGCAATATGTGGCCAAGCAGAGTCATAAAAAAAAAAAAAAATTATGACCAAACTTGAAAAGTAAACGCATCACTTCTTTATTCATGTTCATGATTAGGAAAATATAACCTTTAAAATCAAATTCCAAAATAAGTCATAGAAAATTAACAAAAAGTACACTTTAATTATTAGGACTGAGAATTTTTTTTCGAGCTACTGTTAGAATAATTCTAGAATTCAAACAATTTACACGAAAATAGGACAGTATTTTTTGAACTTACAAATAATTTAGAAAAATATATACATACATCCTGTAAGACCTTATCAGGAAACAAGAGGTCATTAGTGTAGAAGTCACTACTCTAATGTACAGAATAAACAAGAATAACAACACTTACCGGCTCAGCAGCCCCAGCTAGCATCTACCTGGCAGACAAAAAGTAGAACAGGCGGTAACTCAGTACCGAACCTGTAAGACCTGAAACATGACTGAAGCAAGCCGGTGTATATATACACTAATAAGCCCACTCACTGGGCCAACAACTAATCACTGTCCAGGGAATGGACTTTACCATCTTCGAATGGTGGAACGTCCCAATGTCCATATAATCTCACTTCAACTTGTAATTCATAATTACACATGTGAGCACTGACTCATTGCTACTGAGCCTTAAGATATAATTCCAACAATTAGAAGAAAAAAAAAAGATTGCTTTAACTTACATTTTAAAGTAATTAAGTTGTGGAAGACATCAAAAGAATTTTGGAGGTACTTTGATAAATGGAAAACTCACTGGAATAAGTGTGCTGAATGACAAGAAGACTACTTTGAAGAAAATTAATGTTTCATTCAATGTTTATTCCAATCTTGATGAATACAGCTTCAGTCTCAATAGTTTTAGAACACATATCAATATAAGTACATCATTGATTCAAGGCTAAAATATTATTACTGCTGATCCAATGCATCCCAGAAGTATCTTCTGATTACACCTGGCTTATTTGACTTTGTGTTACAGTGTAAGAGTATCAGCCAATGCAGTTCCAATCAGATCTCAAGATTTTGCTCAATATAGACAAAAATGGCATCTTCCGATGACCACCAATAATTCCAAATGATTTCACATATCAGTGTCACACAACCTCAGGTTACAATATAGTCTAAGTCAATATCTTCTGACGGCCCCACCGTGACTCCGAATAATTTCAGATATCAGCCTAGCATAACCTCAGGTTCCAATATCCTCTGATGACCTCCAGTGACACTAAACAATTTTATATGCAAGTGTCACTTAACCTCAGATCCCAATATACTACGATGACTTCCAGTAACTCTAAATAATTTTACATGTAAGTATCACGTAACATCAGGTCCTAATATCCTCTGACAACCTCCAGTGACTCCAAATGATTTCACATATCAGCCTCACATAACCTCAGGTCCCAATATCCTCCGACAACCTCCAGTGTCTCTAAATGATTTCACATATCAGCCTCACATAACCTCAGGTCCCAATATCCTCCGACAACCTCCAGTGTCTCTAAATGATTTCATATATCAGCCTCACATAACCTCAGGTCCCAATATCCTCTGACAACCTCCAGTGACTCCAAATGATTTCATATATCAGCATCATAAAAACCCAAGTCCCAATATAGACAAAACCAATATCTATGAGAAAAAATTACACTATGCAGCTTCTGTCAGATCTTAGTCTTCACATATTTCTTTTCTGTTAATGACAAACTGAATTGGCAATAAAACCTCCAACTTTAACAGGAAATATATCAAGCATCAAGCCGTCAAAGATCTTTGTATTTTATCAACTTATATTGATGTTCCCAGACAATATTTTCCTCAAAAGAAACCATTCATTTAAAGTGGACATTTTTTTAAATTAACTAACCAGAATTCAAGACCAGAGTACAATATATTAGGTAACTATTCCTAATACAAATAATTTACATTTACATGGCATCAAGTATATGTATAGAATGATAATGATTTTTAGACACATAGATAGGACCCAAACAGGTAGTGCCACACTGGGTCAGAGTGGACCTGGGAGTAATGGCAAAGAAGGGATACTCTACACTCCCCAGAACTCAAGCCTCACCATCAGATAAGATAAGAAAACCCTTCCTGTAAAGTCTTTATATCTGAGGTAATAGATACTTGCTAGGTATGGACTATTACCAATATGAATAGATAGGATGGATGGTGATTAAAGACAGAGCGAGAACGAACATCTGCTGCTATGCCTGGTACATTCCTTTATTGACCAAATTCTCCGGATGTGGTAGGGGCCGTAACCCCTGTGGCATCAGAGGTTATTTCCCTTTTGTTAGTTAGGATATTACAATGCTCTCTTTTTTTTTTTTTAAATAATGATAACAACAATGACAGTGGTGGTAATAATTATCTGGTGAGGGAGTTCATTCAGTCTGTGACGTGATTGGGATGCTTGGACAGATGGCTTGGACTCTGTCGGAGGAGATGTCTGTTAACCTGAATGAGAGAAAAGAAAATGATGATGGTTCAGACTATTGTGTACGGGTATTTTTTTTTTTTTTTTTTTTTTTTTTTGTTAGTGGTCAAATCTTTTGGGCGGCCGTTTTGTTCTGCTTGAACGCCTGAGGTTTAGAGTTGTGTGTTATATTTGGTTGTCTTTAGATTCTGGTGGTGTTGTCGTATGTGTGTAGCTTTCATCTTCAGATGAGGGGTAATCCAGTAGGTTATGTGCATGGTTTGTTGTTGGCTTAGGGATTTTTTTGAAGAAGCTTGAATTTCTTGTAGTTTGGCTACCTTTGTGTGTGGCGGTGATCATGGATCCCTTTTTCTTTATAATAGTCATTGGGTTAGGCTGGTAAGGTGTGAGAGCCTTTGAGGTGTTGTCGCTTTTTACAATGACTGTATCACCGACCCTGAGATCATTGGGTTTCACGTACACTTTTCTATCAGCGTATTGCTTTATTTTTCTCTTGGCTTCGGTGTCACGCTCCCTAATGCTGGGGTCTTCAGCAATGGGTGTGATCAGGTGTGGCAGGCGATTTTTTATGGTCCGGCCAAATAGGATTGTGGCTGGGGGTGCGCCGGTGGTGCAATGTGGTGTCGTCCGGTAGTCCAGCAGGAATTTGAATAATTCCTGCTTCCAGCTCCGGCCTTTATTTAAGGCAGCTTTAATGGACTTTTTTACAGTGCACATGAAGCGTTCTGTTTCCCCGTTGGCCTGGGGCCATAGGGGTGTTATTCTCCTGTGTCTGAATCCAGTGATGGAGGCATAGGTTTTGAATTCGTGGCTGTTGAATGGTGGGCCATTGTCCGTTTTGAGGGAGACTGGCACACCAAATTCGGCGAATATCTTGTCTAGGCGGGGTATGACTGATGTTGTTGAGATGGAGTCCAGGATGTCGACAACAACATAGCGTGAGTATTCGTCTGTGACAATGAGGAGGTACTTTCCATTTTGGAGGTGTCCAAAGTCAGCACTGACTTCTGCCCATGGGGCTGCTGGTAGTGGGGACATTTGCAGTGGCTCTCTTGTCGGTTTATGGGTACTGATCTGACAGGTGAGGCAGTTCTTGATGTTTTCTTCCACTAGAGGCTGCATGTTTTTGAACCAGACCTTTTCTCGGAGGAGAGCCATGGTTTTAACAATGCCTTGGTGTCCAGCATGTGCTATTTTGACAGCTCTGTTTTGTAGTGCTTCAGGCAGTACTATTCGGTGCCTTTTGAGGATGATGCTATCCTTGTGTGCAAGTGATAGTTCGGCACGATTGGCATGCAGAGTGTGGAATGTTGCTTTGTTTATGCCATCCTCGACACCATGCCATTTGTTGGTAAGGATTGCTTGGATTACGGTGGTGAGTGTCTTGTCTTTTGCCGTTTCCATTGCAACTTCATCAATTGTCATTGCTTTGGGGGTTGAGGTTGAGAGGATGTAGTTTATATATTCCTCTGCTATTTTTGGTTCTCTGTCGCTTGATGGTAGGTGCGTTGGATGGCGGCTGAGATAGTCAGCTGGATTGTCGTGGCCTGGTCTGTATATGACGGTCATGTCATATGGTTGCGTTCTCAAAACCCAGCATTCAATGCGTGCTGATAGTTGGGAGCGGGTGTTGTTAAAAATGGATATTAGGGGTTTGTGGTCTGTAAAGACAGTGAATGGAGCTCCAAAGATATATATGTGAATGTGTTCACACGCCCATGTGATGGCGAGTGCTTCACGTTCTGTTTAGGAGTATCTCTGTTCAACTGCGGATAGAGCACTGTAGAACGCAACAATGTACAACAACAATAACAGTGACAATTATAACAAGCAACACTTACCTGAGGTCCAGCATAATCAAGACTAATGCTACTATAGGGTTGGTATTTATGAACAGACATAGCCAATCAGATGTTCTAGCCAATCACTATACAAGGAATGGACCGGCCAATGTGTGCACATTGGAATCTCCCAATGTGCCATAAATAGCTCTTTCATTGATGACTGATTCACTTCAGTCCTAGCCTTGCTAAAGACGTTGCTCTTAGCCTAGCTACTGACTACAAGTGTGTTTCGTATTTCAACATGGCGCTGCAGACAGGATCCGACCTGACTGACTGGGAGAGCATCTTTACCAATGCAGGCATAACCACGGCCTCTGCAAAGATCTATGCGCAGACATTCTCAAGCGAGGGCATCACAAGGGACACTATACATATGCTGGACCGAACGATGCTCAAGGAGCTCGGTATAAAGAACATGGGAGAAGTACTCATCATACTGAAGTTGGCCAAAGAAAACCCGGCATCACCAACCACTCATGTAAAACCGACCGCCAAGCCTCCTCAGCTTAACTCAGGAATGACACCACAGCAGTTTCGGAAATTCAAAATTGACTGGGACGTATTCACAAAGATGACCAACCTTTCTGACACACAAATGAACGTCCAACTATATAACTGCGCCGAAGAAACTGTCCAGAACTCAATCATCAACACATATCCTGAATTCTTCAATGCAGACCCAAACAAACTACTAGACATGCTTGAGGTTTTGGTCACGATGAAGTCCAATCCCATCGTACACAGAATCTCTTTTTCGTCTATTGCACAAGGCGATGGTGAGCCTGTCAGTGATTACCTGATTCGACTGAAGTCAGGAGCAAGGGATTGCAACTTCATATGTCCCAACTGTGACCACGATTTATCCGGCATATACGTTAAGGACCAGTTCATTCGGGGTATAGCCAATGATGCTCTACAAGCAGACTTGTTGGCTAAAGCGGGATCGCTGGAGACCCTAGAACAAAATGTGAGCCACGCCCAAGCATTCGAGATGGCACTGCGGGACCAAAACAAAATGTCCAGCATCTCGGACATAGCAAGGCTTCAGATGTCGGCATATCGCCAACAAAAACGGGCTCAAAACACGATCCGACCAACTGCCACCAATAACCGCAGAAGGAACATCATGGAAATACAGTCCCAACGTAACGCATGTAGGGGTTGCGGTAGTTTCCAACATGGTAAGACTGGGTCAGGCGATCGACCACGGATGTGTCCTGCATGGGGTCAAACATGCAGAGCATGTGGCAAAGAGAATCACGTTGAAGGAGTCTGTCAATCAAAGGGCAGAGTAAGACAAGGGGCCGTATGGAGTCCAGAGGACGAGGAAGCCGTCATGGATGCTCTCATTGCCCACATGGTATTCGACCCGGCAACCAACACCTATAAACCGGGCAACCATATCAGCCGCGAGGAAGTGGAAGCAACACTTATCCCATTCTCTCCGTGTCCGGATCCAAGACGGGCCGAGGACATTCCCTCTTTTCGTCCTACCAAACTAAGGATCTACCCAGACAGTGGTGCAACAATATGCCTCGGCGGGACAAAGCATCTGAGACACATGGGAATATCAGAGAAGAACTTGGTCCCCTCAAGCAAGAAGGTGCGCACGGTTGGAGGATTCTCCTTGACATGCCAGGGCTGGCTACCCGTCGCCTTCAAAGTGGGAAAAAAGACCACAAAACAGGCACTGTACATATGCAGAAATGTACAGATACTGTACTTCAGCAAAGATGCATGCATGGATGTGGGTATACTGCCCCCTTGCTTTCCTAAGCCCATGACATCACCACCCTCGCTCATCGATCCAATAAAATGCGATGCTACTTATTCAAGACCACGTCTTTCTGAAGTAGACCTCTCTGAAGAACAAAAAACAAAAACAAGCTCCAACTACCCTAAAACTCCTCCATTCTCGCCAACCAGCGAAAACGTGCCCAAACTGAAGGAATGGTTGTTGGAAAGGTTTGCCACCACGGTATTTAATAGCAGCGGGAAATTTCCAGCCATGTCCGGCCCTCCAGCCCACATCCACCTAAAGGAAGGCTCAACCCCCAAAGCTAGACACAGCCCGATTCCAGTACCATACCACTACAAGGAACAGGTAAAGGAAGCTCTTTGGGAAGATGTCAAAAGAGGCATCATCAGTCCCGTACCCATTGGTACCCCTACTGATTGGTGTAGCACCATGGTGATCACCGCAAAAAAAAACGGGAAACCAAGGAGGACGGTGGACTACCAACATTTGAATTCCCAATGCAAGCGGGAGACACATCACACTAGCTCCCCATTCCAACTCTCACTCCAGGTACCACCAAACACAAAGAAAACAGTTCTGGACGCGGTGGATGGCTACCATTCAATACCCCTAGATGAAGAATCCCAACCTCTCACGACCTTCATCACAGAATGGGGTCGTTTCATGTATCTCAGAATGCCCCAAGGGTATGTAGCTTCGGGTGACGCCTATACACGAAGGTACGATGAGATAATTAAAGACATCCCGCGCAAAATAAAGGTCGTTGATGACACCCTCCTTTATGACAAGACCATAAAAGACGCCTTCTACCATACCCTAGACTACTTGTCACTATGCGAGGCGAATGGAATAGTCATCAACAAGGATAAATTCCAGTTCTGCCAAGACGTAGTCCAATTCGGAGGCCTCCAAATAACATCAACAGGAGTGACCCCTTCTAACGACTTGCTGAATGCAATTTCCAGCTTCCCAAGCCCTAAAAACATTACAGATGCTAGGTCCTGGTTCGGGCTTGTCAACCAAGTAGCATGGGCATACTCGTTAAGCCCTATAATGCTACCATTCCGAGAACTTGTAAAAAAAAACTCCAACTTCGCTTGGAATGAAGGTCTCGAAAAAGCATTTCAGCAGTCTAAGCAAGTTATAGTGGGGCTAGTAAAAAAAGGAGTCACCACTTTTGATATAAACAGAACGACCTGCTTAGCACCTGACTGGAGCAAGGATGGAATGGGCTTCCTACTATTACAGAAGCACTGCACATGCCCCACCGAGAAGGCCCCAGTGTGTTGTCCTGACGGGTGGCACATTGTATTTGCCGGCAGCAGATTCTGCACTGACGCAGAGCGCCGATATGCACCCATCGAGGGTGAAGCAGCCGCTATCGCCTGGTCATTGGAAAAATGCCGCCTATTTATCATAGGCTGCCCAAATGTGATAGTAGTAACCGACCATCAACCGCTTACGGGAATATTTGGCGACAGGGACCTTAGGAAAATAAACAACCCACGCCTCTTCAGACTTAAAGAGAAGTGCCTAAGATATCACTTCTCAATTCAACATTGCCCAGGCAAGTGGCACAGGGGCGCTGATGCCATTTCCCGCAACCCAGTTGCTACAGTGGAATCGCTCATTAGCATATGTCCCACAAACACATCCCCCAAAGATATCCACCTTTCTAACAGCAGAGATGTTGCAATGGAATTAGCTGCCATTCAAGCTGCAGTAAACATTGATAACAACACCGCTGTTATAACCCCTGACCACATTCGGGCATCGGGTCGAAATGACAAGACCTATACAACCCTGATAAATGCGATTAACCAGGGATTCTCACCCAAACGCAACCTCACAGAACCTGACATCCGTGATTTCTGGGAGGTGCGACACCGACTTAGCAATGACAAAGGGCTATTATTAATGGACAGAAGAATTGTAATACCAAAGCCCCTAAGAAAGAAGATATTGCACTGCCTACACTCAGCCCACCAAGGCGTAGATGGAATGAAAGCTCGAGCGAATGACTCCGTTTATTGGCCGGGAATGAACGCCGCGAATTAATTCTTCAGAAACGCAATGCTAAGTTGGTAGAAAGATACAACAGGCATACTCACAACCTATGCCCATTACAAGCCGGTGACACTGTCACCATTCAAAACCCGCTTAATCGCCGGTGGAACACCACAGGAAAGATAATCTCCGCTCTACCTGAGCGTCAATACAAAATCAGGGTTGATGGCTCCGGAAGAATTACACTCAGGAACCGTCGCTTCCTCAAAAAGTGCAATCTCAAGCCTACACCAACCCCGATACCGAGTGCGACACTAGGACCAAGAATCCCGTCAACTAATGCTACAGTCACACATCCCCCATTGTCTCCCCGTGATAGCACATGCACAGCAACCAGACCCCAACAACAAACCACACACATATCCCCACGACTTCGAGCATCAAGGATTCCCCGAGCTCTCTCTAGGTTGCTACCACATAACAAACCAGGCATAAAAGAGAGACACACCTCCCAAGCAACCCGGCCCACCCGTGGGGGGGGAGGGGAGATGTAGAACGCAACAATGTACAACAACAATAACAGTGACAATTATAACAAGCAACACTTACCTGAGGTCCAGCATAGTCAAGACTAATGCTACTATAGGGTTGGTATTTATGAACAGACATAGCCAATCAGATGTTCTAGCCAATCACTATACAAGGAATGGACCGGCCAATGTGTGCACATTGGAATCTCCCAATGTGCCATAAATAGCTCTTTCATTGATGACTGATTCACTTCAGTCCTAGCCTTGCTAAAGACGTTGCTCTTAGCCTAGCTACTGACTACAAGTGTGTTTCGTATTTCAACAAGCACGACTTGCAAATTGTACTATCCGTCCATTTTGTGACAGCACGGCAGAAATGCCTACCGGACTGGCATTCGTATGTATTTCAGTGTGTTTGTTCGGGTCCAAGTAGGCAAGTGAGCATGCTCTGCTCAATGCCTCCTTAATGTTTTTTTAGACATTCAGTGTGGCGTTCAGTCCAGGACCACTGTGTGTTTTTTTTTTTGTTAGTTGACGTAGTTCATGGGCGAGGGTTGCATAGTTTGGAATGAATTCTGCCCCGCAGAAGTTAGTCATCCCCAACAAGCTTCTGACTTCTGATGCGTTTTTAGGGTCGGGTAATCCAAGGATTGCTTTTATTTTGAGGTCACTTGGGCTGATGCCTTCATTACCGAAGGTGTGTCCAAGGAACTCCAGTGACCTCTTGTTGTACTCACATTTGCTGCCATTTAGGGTGAGCCCTTTTTCGCGAAGTCGTCTGAATATTGCGTGGAGGTTTTGGTCGAGGTCTTGCTGGTCTGATCCGAAGCAAAGGATGTCGTCACTGATGTTGATGGCTCCCTTGATCCCTGTAAGTGCTTGACTAATTTCTTCCTGGAATATCTCACTTGCGGAGTTGACACCAAAAAAGAGTCTTTTATATCTGTACAGGCCCAGGTGTGTTGCAAAGGTGGTTATATATCGGGATTCTTCAGCTAGTTCCAATTGGTTGTAGCCTTGGTTAAGATCTAATTTGCTGAAAACATTAGCTCCTAATAGAATAGTTTTCAGTTCATTGAGTGTGGGGGTTGGGTGTCGTTTCCTTTTGAGAGCTTTGTTTGCCGCCCTCATGTCGATGCAAATCCTGATTTTATTTTGACCCTTTTTGGGTACTACAACAATAGGAGATGCCCATGGGGTTGGTCCATCTGCCTTTTCAATCACTCCGTTTCTCATCTTTGGCTATTAACTCTTCTATATCCTTCCTTATGTGAAAGGGGACCCTGCGGTATCTCTGAGCGATGGGTGGTATGTTTTCATCTATGTGTAGGTGAACTTTTTTTTCTTTGAGTTTACCCAGACCATTGAATAGGTCTGCGTAGTCCTCTAGAAGTTTAAGAGTGGGGTCTGTGCATCAGAGTTACTGATGTGGTTGACTGAATGAGTGCTTGCTGACAGCAGTTTGAGCCTTTTATATGTTTCCCAGCCAATAGTGGGTTTTTCTGGGTTCTTTATAACATGTATGTCCGCTTGGCAGGAGATGCCTCTAAACTTTAGAAGTGTGCTGAATTGACCCTGGAGTGGGGTGGCTTCCTTGACACTGAATCCAGATATTATGGTTTTTGTGGGTCGGAGGAGGGGCGTTGGTCTTAGGGATTTGTAATCTGCCTCAGACAAAATGTTTATGGTGACGCCAGAGTCAGCTAACACATTGAACATTTGATGGCCATCACCAAAAGACAAGTCAAAGTAAGGAAGGTTTTTCACTTTACCTGTATGGAATACATATTCCGTGTCACTGCCGCTGTTTGAGTCTCGTTAATGGTCCTCAATGTAGTTTACCGGTCGTTGACTGGTTTGAGCTTGTGGGCGTGGGGGGGGCGGTTTTTTCTTCGCCGTCTGTCCTCGTCATTTAGTTTTCTGAAACAGACAGAGGCGAAGTGTCCCCATCTCCGGCAATAGGCACACTGGTTCTGGAATGCAGGGCAGGATGTCGGTCCCCGTTCATGTGGGTATTTCCCATTGCAATTTCTGCACCGGATTTGCTGGGGGCATTTGCGTGGCCATTGTTGTTCATGCGTGACTCTGTTGGCTACTGCATTAATTGATGTGGTAGGTTTTGTAGCAGAGTTGGCGTCTTCTAAGCGCATCTGTTCCATTTGTTTGGATAAGGTTTCTGTCATTTTGGCATAGTTTATTAGATCGCCTAGGAGCATGTTTGGGTTCATCAGTCCCTTTTGGCGAACTTTTTCTGAAAAACAGCCCGTTATTAGCTGGGACTTTATTTCTGCATTTCTGTCTGTGAAACGGCACATAGCTGCTGCCTCTTTTAATTCCCGATGAAAGTCCTCTATGTTCGGGGTGGGTTTTTTTTTGTTTTTCGGAATATAAATCTGTTATACTCAGTGTTGTTTTCTTGGTTGAAGTGGTTTTGCACAGCCAGGACGAGCTTATCGAAGTGTGTTTCGTTTTTTTCTGGTGTGGTTTGTTCAGACGGTAGTTTGTCAATAATATCATTTACTTCTTCGCCAACAAAAGTTAAAAGCATAGCTTTCTTTCGTTTATCGTCTTCTATGTTGTATGCAGTGAAGTAATTTCTCAGTCTGTTGACATATTTTGTCCATTTTGCGGCTTTGTTTTTTGTTTCGTGGTTAAATTCTGGGTAATGTGGTAAAGCGGCCATGTTAGTTTTTTTTGGGTTTTTTTTTCGGCACGTGGGCAGGTTTGTTCTTTTCTTTTTTTTTTTTTTTTTGTTATTGGTGAGTAAACGACTCTTTCTTCGTCGCCAATGTAAAGTCTTTATATCTGAGGTAATAGATACTTGCTAGGTATGGACTATTACCAATATGAATCGATAGGAAGGATGGTGATTAAAGACAGAGCGAGAACGAACATCTGCTGCTATGCCTGGTACATTCCTTTATTGACCAAATCCCCCCCGGATGTGGTAGGGGCCATAACCCCTGTGGCATCAGAGGTTATTACACTTCCCAGTAAAGGGAGGGTTGTCTTATCTTTCTGAAGAATATAAATTCAGTATATTCTAATCCCTGCCAACAGGGTAGTCAACTTTATATAGTTAATATTAAAGCCAAAGGTCAAATTAATAGCCATTCAAAAAAAAAATTATGGGACTTTAACTACTTTGGGAGTAATGTCAGTGAAGGGGTACTCCTCACTCCCTAGTTCTCCAGAAGTGGAGCTTCACCAGCAGATACAGTTTAGTATCACACCTCATTTTTAAAGTGGAGGGGCTACCCACCCCCTGGCCAAGGATACTGACAGTGTATTCCAAGCCCAATCAACAGAGCTATCAATCAAACTCTTCCTAATTACTAACACATTCATGCACATGCATACACAACACAGACATATAAGTATCTTTCTCTAAAATCGAATATATCATCGTTTTATTCTTTTCTTCTTATTCATCTACGGCTTCTTCATCTGGATCTTATTCTTCTTTACAGACACAAGAAAACTGAGAAATTGTATAGCCAGGAGACTAAACACCGAGATTAATATTGATTCTGTTCTTATTTTTCAAAATCAAATTAATCAAATTGATTGAACAGTTCTATTTGATCCATAGATGAGAGCCTAAAAGAAACTATCACTCAAGATCAGAGTGGACCTGAGAGTAATGGTAATAAAGGAGTACTCCACATTCCCCAAACTCTAAGACTGGAGCCTCACCATGAGATGCTGTTTAATAATATACCCAGGGCACTAAATAGTTTCAAGTATTGCTATCAAACACTTATAATTCTATTCAACATGGTTCATTATTTTGTACACAGTTAAATGATTCCAAGTCTAGAAAATAATAATATAGATCTGTTTGACTCACAAAAGGGAGTTGTCAAAGTTTCTGAGACGAACCTTGATGAATTGAAACGTTGTGGAAATAACAATAAAGATGAAGAAATAGTCCAAAAACCCTTAATGATAAAAATCACGGATGGGACTCTAACAGGTACTACCACTCTGTGGACCTGGGAGTATTGGTAATGAAGTGGGTACTCCACATTCGCGAAAGTCCAAGACTGTAACCTCACCATCAGATGCAGTTTAATGTCATATGGAGAACACATCCTGGTTTTAAATAATTGTTAAGAAATTTATAAAAAAATCCACTGAAGATGCTATTTGAGTGTTTACAAAATAATTTCTCATAAATATTCACAAATTTTTCTAGACAAAGTATTTATCAGTTTTGCACAATTGGCTTAACTTGAAACATACCAGTTCATAATTAGAATTAAGTTATATTCATTCATTCACTTGTCCTGTAACTTTGTTTGTTGAGGGGTCAAGGGTGTGCAGATGCTCATATAGCCCATCTTGGGCTCGAATAGCCAGGTGGATCCCACCTTCTCCAGGTTTACAACCAGTTTGAATCCAGAGTTTTCCTTCTCTGAGACTGGTTGCCAGAGCAAGGTTAAAGAATCCAGTCTGCCCTACTATTTAACTATAACTGAAGGAGGAATGGGTAGGTTCAACCTCATCCAGGATTTGAATTTGAATAATCAAGTACACTTTCTATGACAATAACAATTCCATCTGGTGGTGTAATGGTTAGCAAGCTCGACTAGCAAACCTACATGAGTGAGTTCGAGCCTCATTGGGTGCCCCTTTCATATAACCTTGTGCCACATCTAAGCCAAAAACTTAGTAAATTTCAATAACAATTACATCATAAATGCCTTCTCATTTTACTGCCCTTTTAACCAGCATTTTTTTTGTTTAACCGCACATCAACTTCTTTTAACCAGCATTGGTTTGTAAATTGAATTACCATGACCAGAAAACCCAGCAAGTACTGTGTGCAACATATAGAACCACTGGACAGCTGTTTCACCCTTATTAGTTCTCATCATAGGGTTGAAACAGCTGTCCAGTGGTTCCATATGTCACACACAGAGCTTGCCTAATTTTATGGTCATGATCATCTATAATATAATTCCTTTATTTAAAAAAATTAAAAACATCTACTTCCTTACCCATGAGTTTATGATTATGTGGATGCGTATCTCCGATACTCTTGAGAAGATCTAGCCCTGGAGGTGATCGTGTCCTCTGTAAGAGTACGGATGTAACTACAAGACACATCAAGTTAATTGACCACGCATAACTAGTTAATTTGGCATTGCTTGTATGCGATGTGGACCAGTAGGTCAGTGGTAGAGTTTTGGCTTTGCATTCTGTGGGTACTGGTTTGATCTCCAGTGGATAGATCCTGGTATACACTGCTGATGAGACCTAATAAGGTTGAAATAGCTGTCCAGGGGTTTCTTATGCAGTGCTTGACGGATTTTCTGGTAATTCAATCTGTAATATAATTCTTATCTTTTAGAAATGAAAAAAAAGTTATGTAGCATTACTTTATTTGTTTGATGGCACATCAACTCATTAAGGGTTATTTAATGCTGTAACCCAAGTTATTTTTACATGTTTGTAATCGTAACTATATTTTCAATCTGCCATTGCATTTGTTCTTTTTGTTGAATTGAGCAAGTCAGTGTAATGTTGTGTCAATTATGACTGGCTTGGTACAAGAAGCAATAAATATTTATGGTACTCTGGAATATCCCATTCCCACATCTGGGTGATCCCATTCCTCAAGTTCTGATTGGTTGCTGCTTTCAGTGCAGATATGGTGATAGATAAATATTTACCATTCTGCTTACAGTGACTGTACCTAGTCATGGCTTGTCACCGTGTCTGCCAACTGGATGCTCATTGTAATCCTGATAACTTTTACACCCTTAAACTTCATTTTTTTTTATTATTATTATTATTTGTTTTTAGTCATTTGTTTCCACAGAAATATGAGTTAAAGTATTCCTATCCCATACAAATACCCAGCTAGGAGTTAAATCATACCACTACTGTTCTTCTACAAGGATGGCTTTGGCATTAAATAACTCACAATTAAACAAAGGAACTAAATAAACCCAACCCAACACAAATAATTTACACATGGTTGTATGGTTTCAAGTATTCCTATCAAATACAAATAATTTATAGGCAATTATATGGTTTAAAGTAACTATTCCAATTTGATAATAATATTCATTTTATTTGCACTCAAAAATATGGTTTCAAGTATTCCAATCTAATAGGAATAATTTAAACACAGTTATATGGTTTCAAGTAACTACCAGCTCATTGGCCTAGTGAGTAGAGCGTTGCGTTCGCCAATGGTCCAGGAGACCTGGGTTCAATCCCAGTTCGCGTCATACCAATGACTTTAAAAATGGTATTTGATACCTCCTTGCTTAACACTCAGCATTATAAGGTACGTATCAAAGGTAAAGTGGAGCAATAGAGGGAAAAGAGTAGTGCCCTCCCCTACATCTCAGTGTAGTAGCTATTGAAAAGGGAGCCTTCTGGTTGCTTTCGACTATAGTCGCCAACTTTACTTTTTTACTTATTCCTATTTAACGAGCATCATTTGATCCTTTACAATTATCGTATCAGTAAATAATTATTCATATTTTCAAAGTTTTATTCAAGTTTTTTGAACTGCCATTTTTGTTTATCAATAATAATCATTTGTTTGCAGCTATAGTTATATGGTTTCAAGTATTCCAATTCAATACTAATAATTTTCAAATAGATCAACTGGACCCATAGTTGAGGCAAAATAAGTATTGATAATTTGAGTCAGAGTTGACTTGGGAATAATAGCTCTGAAGAGGTTCTCCACACTCCCTAGAGATCCAAAACTGGAGCCTAACCACCAAATGCAGTTTAACAAGAACTGATTCAAGAGTTGACCTCTAACATCATTTAGATCAGTTCTTTAACTCTTATTGGATAAAAATTAAAAATAAATTTCTCTAGAAATTGAAAATTACTGAATGCAAGATACATCTATTGAAGGTTGGAGTGTGTAGTGACCAAAATTATGATTGGAACAAAAATGAGAACATTTGCCAAAACCGTATCATTCATTAAGAATCTTTTTATAGTTTACCAAATGTCCATAATGCAAAGGTTCTGCTGTTTTTAGTCTAGTTTCAACCAAACTTTCAGGAATTGTTGGGGTCATGCCTGAAAAGGTCATAAACGGTATTTGAACAAGTGTTTGATTTCTTTCATAACCCAAAATAAAGATACTTCTTATGAAAAAACAAAAAAAAAAAATGTATAATTACAAGGGGGCCATGATTTGTCAGAGAGGTGACTAAGATCCTTGAAGTTTGGTTTGGTCTTTTTGTCTAATGGCATATCAACCTTTGAAGGTAATTTAATGCTAAAACCATAACCCTTACCTGTGATATCAGTCTGAAAATGAACGTAATAATGTGGTTGAAGTTTGAACCTGCTTGTTGCAGTCCAGTATATTGGCTACAGAAACCAGACTATTGGCCTAATTAGTAGAGTGTTTGTCAATGGTCCAGGAGACCAGGGTTCAATCCCAGGTCGAGTCATACCAAAGACTCAAAAAATGGTACTTGATGCCACCTTGCTAAACACTCAACATTATAAGGTAAAGATCAAGGGTAAAGTGGAGCAATCTGGGGAATGGAGTAGCGCCCTCCTCTACACCTCAGTGTGATAGCTATTGAAAAGGGAACTTTCGGGTAACCCTCGACTAAGGCCGCCAACTATATTGGCTACTATACCACAGGGTTCCCTATCTTGCAATTCAGAGAGAAAGCTATAAGAAACAACATTTTCAAAGATCTAAGTGATGATTTATTTAACGGATATAATAGAAAAGAGAAAAATTTATCTCTTATTAATTTGTTTACTCATCTATCATATTCATTATTTATATTAATTAGTATTATATTAGAATTAAGTGTTTTACCTTTATGTAACTTTTCATAAACACTAACTGACTACACTAGTCATTGGCTTTCCCTGGACAACATCAACAATGTAGAGAGAAGAGACTTGCTGCATAGGCAACTGTTAGTCTTCCATACAAACTTGCTCAAGGTCGACATCTCAAAAGATGAACAGGTGAAATGATTATTTCAAACCCAGTAAAGTTAGCAAGTAAGCCTTGTGTTCTTTCTTAAGTTTATATAAAACATTTTAATTTATTTATCAGAATATATCAAATAAATAATTCAATCGATAGTATCTTCATTAATTTTCAATTAAGGAAAACATAATTCTTAATGAGAAGAATTTTAATTTGAGTAATGCATATTAAATATCTACAATAATTATGAAATCTTGATTAGGTTTAGTAGTGTTTTATGACATATCATCCCTTGTGGGTTATTTAATGCCAGATATATATATATATATATATATATATATATATATATATATATATATTCATTGGTTCAGTGAGAGAAAAAAATACTTTAAAATGAATTGGTCCTCAAAAGAATTTGCTTTTAGTTTGTTCATTCTTCTTCAACACATTTCTGGTGTTTTAAATCGTCTTCTGGAAGTAAATGGTTTATATTTGAGTTCCCTTTGGTTTTTATAGAGGTGAATGTTTTGATAGGGTTGTGGTAATTTTTTTTTTAATTCCAGGATTTATGTCTGTGAATACCAAGGTCAATTTAATCGTCAGTGATAAACTTTCCTCTCTGCAGATGTTGTTTTTCTTTTTTTTTTTCCTTTAATGTATTTTGTGTGCATGTGTGTGCGTGCTTTGTAAAAGAATATTTTGTAGGTGATATTTTTAACTGAGCCAATTAAAAATATCACATAGTTCAATGGTTTTAAATATTCTAAACCCTCGTAATTCTAAAGGATTTCAAGTATAGCTATCAAACACTGATATTTCTTTTTAATATTAATCTTTAGTTTGCACATAGTTAAATGGTTTTATATATTACTATTTAACACTAATAATTCTATTTATCAAGTATACTAGACATTGGTATAGTGAGTAGAGTGTTCACCAATGGCCCGGGAGACCTGGGTTCAATGCCAGGTTGAGTCATACCAAAGACTCAGAAAACGGTACTTGATGCCTCCTGGCTTAACAGTCAGCAATATAAGGTAGGGATCAAGGGTAAAGTGGAGCAATTCAGGGAAAGGAGCAATGCCCTCCCCTACACCTTGGTGTAGTAGCTATCAAAAAGGGAGCCTTCGGATTACCCTTGACTAAGATCACCAACTTTACTTACTCAATATTCCTATCTAATTTGAACACAGCTAATATTCCGATCAAATTGAATACAGATGTATGGTTGCAAGTAACAAATAATAATCCTAGTAAATGATTGAATAATTCTATTTGACACATAGATGTGACCCTAACAGGTACAACCACTCCTGATCAGAGAGGACTTGGGAGTAATAGCAATGAAGGAGTATTTCATATTCTCCAAAACTTCAGGATTGGAGCCTGTCTATCGAATAGTTTAGAGTCATAACCAGGACATTTGTTTAGAGGAAGTCTTGCCCCTCAAAAGAGGGGCAAGTCAGTATAGTCACCAGCCCCAGCCAACAAGGCACACTTGATTAAGTCAATGAAAACATGTGGGGGAGGGGTTGAAAATAACTGCTCAAAAAAATATGAATATTAAATACAATGAGCCGACTTCTTTAATTTCTGAGCATGAAATAACCCTAGACAAGTTAAACAGATCTATTTTATCCATTGATGTAACCCCCCACCCAACAGGTACTATCATTCCAGGTTAGAATGGACCTGGGAGAGATAGCAGTGAAGAAATACTCCACATTCCCCAGATGCCTCAAACTAAAGACCAGCCATCAGATATAGTTTAGTTTAATCTTCAGGATAACCTTTTTGGAGGGGGTCTTACCCCCTCTTCAGAGAGATTCAGAAACATTCTAAGCTTTAATGACAGGGTGGAGAAATAAGAAAAAGATAAATGAAAGTACTAATCAATAATAATATTAAAAGTAAAGTTGGCAACCTTAGTTGAGTGTGACCTAAAGGCTCCATTTTCGATAGCTACTACACCGTGGTGTAGAGGAGGGCACTACTCCATTCCCTGGATTGCTCTACTTTACCCTTGATCCTTACCTTATAATGCTGAGTGCTTAAGCAAGGCAGCATCAAGTACCATTTTCTGAGTCTTTGCTATGACTTGACCTGGGATTGAACCATTGTCAAACACTTTACTCGTTAGGCCAATGGCCCAGTAAATCAATAATAATAAGTAAAGTAAGTAAAGTTGGCGACCGTAGTCGAGGGCAACCTGAAGGCTCCCTTTTCAATAGCTACTACACCGAGGTGTAGGGGAGGACATAACTCCTTCCCCTGTAAATCAATAATAATGAGTCATAAAACAATTAAATTTCCTTCCTTAACTCATAAATTAAATTTAATCTTCATTTTCTGAGTTAGGCTTGCACATACTTTAAACAGATAAACATCTTTTAGTGATGTACTTTTTTTAGATCTAGTTTCATAAGATGATAAAATATCTATTATCTGTTTTTTTTTTGTTTTTTGGGGGGTTTTTTCAATTTTTTACAGACAAGAAAAAATTGCTGCATTGTTTATTTCCTAGATTATATGACATAGAATGCAACAAAAAAAAAAACTGTTTTCTGAAGGAGATAAACAAAGAATTTCCTCAGAGAAAAATAAATATACTGAAAATTTAAACATTTTAAAAATAATCTCTGTAAACAAAGTAGTAATTTACCAAGCTTAGCTTAGTTTGGTTCAAGGTCAGAAGTATAGGGTACCTAATGAGAACTGAATTCAGAAATAATGGTTTATTAGCCAAGCTTACAAACCATTACACCACACAAGTTGCTCAAAGTGATTTACTAAGTTTAGCTCGGTTCATAGCAAGAAGTATGAGGTTCTCGATGAGACTAGACCCTGTTAGTGGGGTATTCAACACTTTCCAGACATCCAGAACTGGAGTCTAACCATGTGATGAAGTTTAGTGTCCTACCTAAGATAACCTTTTATTCAGAGATGTAGAGGATACAGTCAGGACAGTCAGCCTCATAGAGCTGATGTCAGGGTCTTAGGTCAAATCAATATCTATTTGAAGACCAAAAGCAAAATCAAGTATGCTGGCTTCTACAAGTCCTTTGAGGCTGGATGTCTTTAATGGTCAGTGAGTTGAGCAAGCACACCATGATTAGTGATACTTGGTTTTCCACCTGGCCTTGTGCAAGACTAAGCTTTGCTTAGTAAACGTTTAACAGCTCTGGGAGTGTCTTACTATACTTTTTCTCTTTTGTTAATAGCAATAAAATATCCAACTTTAATAAAAAATATATGAGACATCAAGCCATCAAAGATATTTGTACTTTTTCAACTTATATTGATATTCCCAGACAATATTTTTCTCAAAAGGAACTATTAATTCAAAGTGGACTTTTTTGAAATTAACTAACCAGATTACAAAATCAGGATGCCATATTTTAGGTACACTTATGATATTGCTACGAAGCAGATTTTGTGCACTATTGAAATTCTATTAAAAGCATCTTTATTTCTTTAGATTTAAATATATAGCCATGTAAAATACCTTTTGTAAGTGAATGATATTATTTTATATAATCTCCAGTCTTCAAAAGACAAAATGGTGCCTATGAGTTTCAAAATGGCATCATGGGAATCTGAGATTATTACAGTCAACAACTCTTGAAATGATAATGACTTCCCAAAATTATAGACAGTATCTTGATTCATCTTTCTTTTCAATACAGAATCAGTCCAAATTCTACCACAAGAAAGGAACTTCTCTTTATCAACAGAATTAGCTTCATCTTGAGAAAGTGTATTTGAAAAATATTTCTTTTTAATGATTCCAGGTTCAACTCAGTTTTGCTCAACATAACATTCAAAATTTTGAATGAATATTGACAGCTCTTTACTCTGAGGAAATTCGATTTTGAAGAATAAAAATAGGATGGATATCGAGTTAGAATTTTGATCTCCAGGCACTTATTTACACATACATAATAGTTTTTAGATACTAGTGACTAATGATACTTTCCATAATTATGCATTCAACAGATGGAGTCTGTATATCATCAGAAAATTTGCTGCCATGATTTGGTTATCCATTGGTTGGCTAACATGTTGATTTTACAGCATATCTTGTTGGGTTATTTAATGCTAACCTCAGTCTTTTTTGCAGGCAATCGTAAGGTTTAAAGAACCTAGGAAATATTATATAATCACTAGGTAACCATGATTTGCAAAAGAGGTTACTAATATGCAAAACACTCAATTTGGTTTTTTGTGTTTAATGGCATTTCAACCTTCATAGTTTATCTAAAGCCAACTTTTGTAGGTTCTTCTACAATGATACTATTTAATTCATAGCTTGGGGGATGAAGTAGTTTATACCTTTCACAAGGGTATTAGTCCAAAAGTGAATGTAACAGTGTAGCTGGAGTGTACACACACACAAACACATGTATGTGTGTGTATATATATATATATATATATACATACATACACACACACACACATTATATATATATATATATATATATACACTCACACATTATATATATATATATATATATATATATATATATATATACACATTACACACACACATATGAATATATATATATATATATATATAAAAACACACATGCACACACACTTACAAGTGCATGGAGTGGAATGGTTATCATTATAGGCAATTGACTTGACAAACTGAATTCAAATCCTGGATAAGGCTGTATGTTTCATGCTGTGCGAATTCAGTTTAGCCTAAGTACACATATTAAATGGAAGTACATACCTTTAACTAGAAATGGTTTTGACAATTAAACAATTCAATTTAGTCAAACAGTTCTAATTCAAACAATTTAATTTAGCATAAGTTAGCAGTTTAGTTCTATTTGATCCATAGATAGGGCCCCATCAGTTGCTACCACTCCGGGCCAGAGTGGACTTGGGAGCAATGGAAATGAAGAGGTGCTCTACATTCCCCAAAGCTCCAGCATCACTGGAACATCACCATCAGAATGTTTACTGCCATATCCAGAGCACTTGTTAGTAGGTGGAGGGTCTTAACCCCTCTGCAGAGGTGCTGACTGGCCAAAGAGAGTATCAGGAGAGCTTGACATCTCACAGTCCAGTGTAGTTCACCACCATCATGACTCTGGCAAAAGCTGCAGAACGATGCCGCATATAACCAAAAATATGGCAAAACTTTTGACTCACCCTTGTAGAAACTATCTCAGACATTATGTGATACACAGCTGTTCAGTTAAACATCTAAAATTTTTATAAATACGCTCATCAATAATATGCAAATATTATACTTAAACTTTTCATTCTTTCTTTCTTGCCTGTAGCTATTGTCAATCAAAAGTACTTGGAATTATATATATATATATATTTGTGTGTATGTTTATAAACATAATATGAATAAACTTTGGATAGTTTTAACAAAATTTTGATCCAATATTTAGACATCAAACTCAGCAACAAGATTTGCTTAATAAAAAATTTAGAAGACATTTCTTATCTAAAATAAAACCAGGGGGTGTCCTCGTGGTGTAATGGCCAAAGCGATGGACTGTGGAATCGTAGTCATCATCATCATCATGTAGTGCCACTAGCACGGATATCCCCGACCCTCTCTCGCCACTTTTCCCTATTGTTCATCGCCCTAGGCAGGTCTTCAGGGCTACATCCCGTATCCTCACATAGCTGCTGAATGTATGTTCGTGCTGGTCGTCCTGCTTTTGCCCGGCCATATGTGGAGATCCATAGGAGTACATCACTTATGAGCTCTTCCCTGCTTCTCCAGCAGTGTCCTGCATGTCTGGTTCGTCTAACTTTGATAGTTTTCGTGATAGGAGGCAGGTGGCCGTATAGTTGGTGTCTTGTGGGGTGTTGCCACCAGGACTTGTTCAAGATTGCTCGCAGCATTCTTGTGTAATTACCGTCTAGCTTCTTCTCCAGCCGTTTTGTTAGTATCCATGTAGCATATCCATACAGCAGTATCAATATGACAGCTGCCTGGAAGAAACTGCGTTTCATTTTATCGGTTAGTTCTGATTTCCATATGATCGATAGCCTATTGATAGCTGTCCATGCCTTCGTTAGCCACGTGTCAATGTCCTTTTCGGTTGATGAGACACTGCTTCCTAGGTAAGTGAATTTGTCTACTAGTTTAAGAGGGGTTCCATCTAGTGTGAAGATGTCACCTGTTTGATTATAGCACATATATTCTGTTTTGTGTGCATTGATATGGAGGCCTATGCCTGCAGCTGCTTGTTCCAAACTATGCAGTAGTGTTTTGGCTTGGTTGGGTGTATTTGCCAGTATCACTATGTCATCGGCGTAGTCGGCTTCGGTAATTGGTTTTGCGGGGTATCTTCTGCTTCTTTTCTTTGTCAGCTCGAAGCCGTTTTCTCTGATTTTGTCAATCGATGTTCTAAGTACGTAGTCTAGACAGATGATAAAGAGGTATGGAGCTACCGTGTCTCCTTGTAGTACTCCTGCTACAATGTTGAAGTATTCCGTGTCTCCATCTGGTAAACATACTTTCACTTTGGTGTTTCTATAGAGAATCGTTATTGCTGCTACGGTTTCTTTAGGTAGGCCATATGCTAAGAGGATTTGTTCCATCTTTCCTCTGTGAATGGAATCGAAGACCTTGGTAAAGTCGACAAATAGTAATGTCGCTTGTACGTTTTTTGCCCATACACCTTCAAGGACTCTACGGATGCACTTTCGGACAAATACCCTAGGGAAAGTTATGAAACCCTCTTATCCTCCCAGCTATGAGTTAAATAGTACCACTACGGTTCTTCTAGGAGAATGGCTTTGGCATTAAATAACCTACAAAGGTTGATATGCCATTAAACAAAGAAACCAAACCAAAATAAAACCCATCAACAAGAAAAGGATAACTATCTAAATATGCGAAGTTATTTAATTCAATAGCATATCAACCCTCATGAGTTATTTAATGCAAAGTCCTGTTTTTATATATATATATATATATATATATATATATATATATATATATATACACACACACACACTAAATATATGATTTGTAAGTGTACAGTTTGTTAGTAACTTTATTTTTAAATAAGTTAGTGGTCATTTCTTTGCAGACAGTTAAATGGTTTCAAGTATTCCTATCTAACACTAATAATTTAATTTAATATTAATTATTTGTTAGCACATAGTTAAATGGTTTTAAGTATTGCTATCAAACACTACTAATTCAATTTTATCTTACTCATTTGTTTGCACACAGTTATATGGTTTCAAACATTGCAATCTAACATCAATCATCATGTGGTGCTGCTAGCATTGATTGCCCTGACACACTCACCATTTGTCCTTATCATCCATTGCTTCCGTCAAGTCTTCTAGATTACATCCTGCTTCCATACAGAGCTAATATAGGTAAGTTCATGCAGTCGAATGGTGTCAAGTATTGCTATCTCAATGCAATTTACTCTCAGCCACTGCCTTCTCAGGTTGGGCACTTTTTTGCAACAAAAGCAATTAGAAGAATTCTGTTGGGACAATAATATAGGGACTACGGCTTGATGTGACCAATTGGTTTTTCAGATTAGGCCTCTCCAACCACCCATCTAGCTGAGTAAGCACCAAAGTGGAGTGTTGCAGGTCATGTAACCATTTTGGCAACTGACTCATTGACTCTTCAGCCATCAGGATTCCATTCTCTAGCATTAGGGCCCTGCAGGAAGCCTTGCTGGAGTGGAAGTGGAGTCCAAACCCCTCAGAGGTGCAGACAGCATATTCTACAAACCAAACTAACAAGGCAGTGCTTAAAAATAATACATCTGATAAAATATATTTCATGTAAATATGAATAAATTCAAATAAATGATAAAAAAAATGGTTTGTTTTATGGCATATCAACCACTGTAGGTTATTTAATGCCAAATCCTCTTTGTACATATATATCAAATATATATGATTTGATTTGGTTGGGTTTTATGGCATATTAACGATTGTAGGTTATTTAATGCCAAATCCTCTTTATACATATAAATCAAATATATATGATTTGATTTTGTTTGGTTTAGTTTTATGGCATATCAACCATTGTAGGTTATTTAATGCCAAATCCTCTTTATACATATAAATCAAATATATATGATTTGATTTCGTTTGGTTTGGTTTTATGGCATATCAACCATTGTAGGTTATTTAATGCCAAATCCTCTTTGTACATATATATCAAATATGTTTTGTTGCGTTTTATTGCATATTTACCACTGTAGGTTATATAATGCCAAATCCACTTTATACATACATATCAAATATATAAGATTTAGTTTGGTTAGGTTTTATGACATATCAACCATTTCAGGTAATTCAATGCCAAATCAATTTTATACAAGTATATTAAATATATATGATTTCGTTTGGTTTGTTTTTATGTCATATCAACCATTGTAGGTTATTTAATGCCAAATCCTCTTTATACATATATATTAAATATATGATTTCTAAACACATTTTGTTCAGAACATTTTTAAATGAGCCTGAGCTCATTTTTTCTTCCACACAGTCAAATGTTTTTAAGCATTTCAATCTAACATGAATAATTCTATTTACTATCAATCATACGTCTGCAGACAGTGAAGTGGTTACAAGTATTGCTATTAAACACAAATTATTCTCATCAACATTACCCATTCATTCACACTCACTTAAAAGGTCCCAAATATTGCTATGTATCTCTAACAATTCAATTCAACATCAGTCATTTATTTACACACAGTTAAATGATCAAACAGTTCAATTTCTAACAATTCAATTTAGTATAAGTCATTTGCTTGCACACAGTTTAAATGTTAAAATGTTCTATTTGACCCATGGATAGGACCCTATCAGGTACTACAACTCCGGGTCAGAGTGGAGCTGGGAGCAATGGCAATGAAAGGTGTACTCTACATTCCCCAAAGCTCCAACACTGAAGCCTCCCCATCAGATTATTTAATTTAATATCCAGGACACCCACTGCAGAGGGAGGGGCTTATCCCTTTGCAGAGATGCAATCAGTGTATTCTACAGAACCAGCCGACTTGACTAGATAGCTACAAGAAAAGTAAGTTTAAACTTGTCAAATATTGGTCGACTTGAAAGTGGTCTGAGACACAAGTAGATCCCCATCATGTAGAATATTGGTTAACTCAATAGAGTATATTCAAGAAAAGACCCCCCCCTCGGTAATTCTGTTGAGGATAAAATGGATGAATGGATACCACTCGTGCAAATGAGTTGGATAGGTCCATTCTCGTGAAGTGAGCCAATCCACATGCTGTACACATGCTGCTCATGCGCTCTTTAATAAAAGAGGTGAGCTTTAGCTGGCTAGCTTTTCAAGGAGCCAGCCATGTTACTATTGGCTTGAAGGTGAGTGCTATTCATTGATGTTCTATACATCACACAGTCATTTACTGGATAAATATATGATTGAATAGACACCACTCATTCTAGTATGTTAAGCAGGTCCATCCTAGCAAAATGGACCAATCCAATTGCTGCATTAGGTATTCTCCTATAAATGAGGTAAGCTGAGAAGGGCAGCCCACTGTCTGTACTAAGTTCCGCAGGCACACCGTATGCTTGGAATATTTCTCTGCTGATGGATATCAACCTGGAGGGAACTGCTTGCCCTGGCTTGATGTGGTACAGAATGAGCGATCCGGTGAGCCTGTCAGCACAAGCAAGATACGTGAAGGATCCAACATAGAACAAATCCATCATAATTTTTTGAAAAGACCATTCTGGTGCAGGTGGGTCATTTGACGTCTACAAAACTAAAAGATAATATAATTATCTCCTACTTTTATAAGGATTGGTAATGGCAAGGCCACTAAAATCTTTGACACCAAATTTTCCATTTAATTGAAAAGAATAAAGGAAATTCTCAGCTCAAACAGGAGAAGGCCAACAGCAAAATCACGATTGTAAAATTGCCATCAAGGTTCAATATAAGAACTGACTTCAACAAAGGAGCCATTAAGGTCAACTGCCAATGACAGAAATCATCACAAACCCATTTGTTTATTCCTATTTTGGCAACGGGTACTCAACTTTTCTATCAGGGAGAAAGGTGTGCAAGTGCTTCCTCCACGTGTATGCAAAGTGTTTATATAAGCATAATATATTCCGACAGCATTGTTATGTATAAATAAATTGATACACACACAATGGTTGAGTGTTTGCCAATGGCTTAGGGTTCAATCTCAGGTCAAGTCAAAACAAAGACTCAAAAAAAATGGTACTAGATGCCTCCTTGCTTAACACTCAGCATCATAAGGTATGGAAAAAGGGTAAATAGAGCAATCGTGGAAATGAGTAGTGCCTCCCCTACACTTCAGTGTAGTAGCTATTGAAAAGGGAGCCTTTCAGTTGCCCTCGACAACAGTTGGTCAACTTACTTATAAATACACACACACCATGCCAAAACTTAGGGAAGAACTAACACTGTTGTAACAAAGGTGCCCATGGTGTAATGGTTATCGTCGTAGGAAATGGACACGGCGACGTGAGTTCTAATCTTGGACAAGACTGATTGCATTTTAAATAGCACTAATACCCTTGGGAAAGGTATGAATCCAATTATTCTCCCTTCAGCTATAGGTAAATAGTAGGGCAGACTAGGTTCCTCAGCCTTGGTGAGGCAACTAGTCTAAGAGAAGGAAAACTGAATTCAAACCTGTTAAACCCCGCTTAAAAGCTGACCTTGTGTCATATCCTGCCCAAGCGGAGGGGTTGGGTAAATAGGATTAACAAAAAGGTTACTGAATGAGAAATAAGTTGAAAAGGAAATGGAAATCTTTATATTAACAAAATACAATACTCGCCAGCAGCGTGAAGAAGGTAACTCCTTTGCTCGGGGTGACTACTGATTTAGCATATTAAACCCCCTCACAATAGTGTCCCCATATATTTAAGAGGAATCGGACATACACATTAATGTAAGTAAGTACGGTATATAAAACACACTTAGAAGACGTCCACTTTGATTTCTGTTTTTTTTTATTCATCATTAAATAAAGAAAAACCAAATAAGAAGCTTAAAGTTTTTATTTAATAGCTGAACATTCTGGATTCATAAAATATTTTTTCGACAAACTAGATTTTTTTCCTCAACATTAGATTATTCCATAATATTTTCCGTTGTATAGCGTAGAAAAAAAAAATCACACGATTATGATAATAATTTAATCTAGTTGTTTTGAGATGTATCTTATGAGAGCCACGATGTTTTCCTATCAGATAAAAAGATGCTTTATAACTTATCTGTTATTAGCTTATTTACTGCTAAATGAAAATGGACTACTGGGTAGAGTGTTCACCAATGGCCCGGGAGACCGGGGTTTAATCCCAGGTTGAATCAAACCAAAGACTCAATAAATGGTACTTGAAGTCTCCTTTCTTAACACTTAGCATTATAAGGTATGAATCAAGGGTAAAGTGGAGCAATCCAAGGAAAGGAGTAGCACCCTTCCCTACAAAACGGTGTAGTAGCTATTGGAAAGGGAGCCTTCAGGTCGCCCTCGACTACGGTCGCCAACTTTATTTTACTTATGCTCATTTCATAATTTGATAACTTTTACAAGAGGCACTATATATATATATATATATATATATATATATAATCCAAGGAGGAAAGCCAAGGGGTAGGAGTATCCAATTTGAGCACTCCATACTAATGGCTATTGATGTACAATTAATTTGGGATTAAAATACATCAACATTTAACTTGCTGAGCTAAAATATGTTTTTATAGAAAAACCAAAAGAAAAAATTCCCTGAGAGAGAGAGAGAAAGAAAGAAAGAGAGAGATATACAACGTAGAAAAATAGCAAATTATGAATAATCGTCATGCCACGCTGCCAGCACAGATATCTCTGACCCTCTCTCGCCACTCCTCCCTATCGTTCATCGCTTCTGACAGGTCCTCAGGGCTACATCCCATATCCTCACATAGCTGCTGTATGTAGGTTTGAGCTGGTCACCCTGCTTTTGCTCTGCCATGTAAGGGGGTCCATAGGAGAACATCACTTATGAGCTTGTCCCTGCTTCTCCAGCAGTGTCCTGCATGTCTAGTTTGTCTAACTTAGATAGTTTTCGTGATGGGAGGTAGGTGGCCGTGCAACTGCTGCTTTGTTGGGTGTTGCCTCCAGGACTTGTTCAAAATTGCTTGCAGCATTCTTGTGAAGTTGCTGTCAAGCTTTTTCTCCATCCATTTAGTTAGCGTCCATGTAGTGCCTCCATATAGCAGTATTGACACAACTGCTGCTTGGAAGAAACTGCGTTTCATTTTATCGGTCAGGTCTGACTTCCATGTGACTGTGATAGCTATCAGTAGCTGTCCATACCTTTGTTAGTCGCGTGTCAATGTCTTTTCGGTTGATGAGACACTGCTTCCTAGGTAATACAAGTCCATTATTTAAGTTGGATTTTATGCCAACTCAGCTGTTCAGGTGTCAAAGACTTTTTCGAGCAAACTTTTTTCATTTGCATGTAAGTTAATGTACACAATCTGAAAATTAGCTCACTGAGTATTTTTGGAAAAATTCATAAATCACTTTCACCAAAAAAATCAACTTTATCATTTTGAACACATTAAAGATTTTACAATGCGATACGTGATAAAAAATAAAATAAAAATCATATTTAAATCAATCTTAGGAACTTGCAAAATTTTACATATATTTGCAATTAATATTTTTATATTTATCGATTGATTTATACTTTAATCTAACAATTGATTATTTCCAAAAGATATTTTGTTCCCACTTTTGGTTTGTTAGTTGTTTTTTTTGGTTTGTTAGTTGTTTTTTTTTTTGGTTTGTTAGTTGTTTTTTTTTTGTTTTAATGTTTCCTGGGTTACTTAATGCCTAAGCCATCCTCGTAAAAGAACAGCAGAGATAATATTTAAACTATAGCTGAAGGTATAAGGGTGTTCTCAATACCTTTCCTAATGGTATTAACACAAAAAAAAGCGTAATAGCATGACTGGAGTTCAAACTCACTCCTTTCGAGGTTTGGCCCAGTTGGCTGGGGCTGTAGAGTACACAAACTGCATCTCTGCAGAGGAGTAAGATCCCCAATGAGTGTCCTGTTATGACATTAAACAATCTGCTTTGGAGATTTAGGGAATGTGGAGTACCTTTTCATTACCATTGCTCCTAGCTCCACTCTCATCCAGAGAGGTAGCACTTGAGAGGTTCCTATCTATAGGTCAAAAAGAACAAACTGTGTGCAAACAAATGACTGATTTTAAAATGTGACTTATATAGCAATACTTGGGACAACTTAATTGCTTGCAAATGAGGGCTCGGGCTTGTTTAAGAATGTTATTTACAAAATGTGTCTACAAATCATATGCATATTTGATATATATATATATATATATATATATATATATATATATATATATATATATAGATAGATAGATAGATAGATAGATAGATATATGTATAAAAAGGTTTTGGCATTAAATAACCTACAATAATTGATACGCCATAAAAACCAACCAAAACAAATCATATATGTTTAATATATATGTATAAACAGGATTTTGCATTAAATAACCTACAATGGTTGGTATGCCATAAAACCCAACCAAACCAAATCACATATATTCGGTATATATGTATTAAGAGGATTTGACATAAAATAACCTACAATGGTTGATATGCCATAAAACCCAACCGAACCAAATCCAATATATTTAATATGTATAATGAGGATTTGGCATTAAATAACCTACAATGGTTGATATACCATAAAACCCAACCAAACCAAACCATAAATATTTAATTATATATATATATATATATATATATATATATATAAAAAGAGCATTTGGCATTAAATAACCTACAATCGTTGATATGCGATAAAACCCAACCAAATCATATATATTTAATATAAATGTATGAAGAGGATTTGGCATTAAATAACCTACAACGGTTGATATGCCATAAAACCCTACCAAACCAAATCATATATATTTGATTTATATGTATAAAGAGAAATTGGCATTAAATAACCTACAATCGTTGATATGCGATAAAACCCAACCCAACCAAATCATATATATTTAATATAAATGTATGAAGAGGATTTGGCATTAAATAACCTACAACGGTTGATATGCCATAAAACCCTACCAAACCAAATCATATATATTTGATTTATATGTATAAAGAGAAATTGGCATTAAATAACCTACAATCATTGATATGCGATAAAACCCTACCAAACCAAATTCTATATATTTGATTTATACGTATAAAGAGGATTTGGCATTAAATAACCTACAATGGTTGATATGCGATAAAACCCTACCAAAACAAACCAAACTTTGAGGTTGCAGCCCAGCATTTTTGCTCTTACACCACAGGGACTTCTCTTGTTCCCACCTTTAATAAGTAACACAGATTCCAGTCTTTTAGGAAAAGTCACAATCAGAATTTTGATTTTCTCTATTCAATTCCAACCCAAAAGTTTGGTTTCACCAGACCATATGATTTTATCCTAAGCAAAGTAATACCTCATACACTAAGGTTGATTGCACATGAGGCCAAGTAAAACCCTCATGTTACATTATTCAATCTTCAAGCAACAGTATGAGTAGCCGGAATCAATATGCCCATCGAATCCAACTCCAAGATGCCACTCAAAGTTGGGCAAGCTGGTTGAGTGGCAAAGAAGAAACCATACTTGAGACATGAACATAAAACTAATCGCTTGAAATTCAACAATGACCAGTGTACCAAACGTACATTTTTGGCTAAAATCATACGACCGGATGAAAAGAAAATTGAACATTAGGAACATAATTTCAAACATTTTATTTGACATTGAGTTAACCAAACACACCAAGAAAAGTTTATCATCCCAAGTATAAGACATCGGACGTGGATCCCAGATGTTTTGGGAGGTGCATGAGTGCCAAGAGCTATGATCAGCTTGTCAAATTAAATGGCAAAATGAATGCTGGTCAATATCAAGATATCTTGAGAGAAAATCTAAAAACCTCTGCCAAAAAATAATCGGGGATAGCCAAGAACTTGATATATGATCAAGATAAAGATTGTAAATACGCAACAGAAACTTCTAAAAAATGGGGAAAAGACTTCAAAAGTCAATCTTAGAATGGCAACAGATCTGTTTTGGTTTCTTTCTTAATGGTATATCAATCTTCATGGGTTATTTAATTCCAAAGCCATCCTTGTAGGAGTGTAGTGCTACAATCCAATGCGGAGCTGTGGAGATAATTGGATTTATAGCTTTTCACAGAGGATTTGTCTGAAAGTGCATCACAATAAAATCATTAGAACCGAGCCATTGGCTTAATGAGTAGAGTGTTCACCAATGGTCAGGGAGACTGGGGTTCAATCCCAGGTCAAGTCATACCAAAGACTTAAAAAAATGGTA
>OY757928.1:85254730-85274730 GCA_963585895.1 Sepioteuthis lessoniana
GAAAGTTCTAATGGTATGCATACAGGGAACGAGTCCTATGGTTTCACTTTTAATGTACGTTGAATTTTGCATGATAGCTTGATATTACAGAAAATTGCATTTCTTTTATACGACTGGAAATGGCCCAGGGCTCTCAAATTTTGGGATACATCAAAATGATTTCATGTCTTACTTCTCTTCATGGCTGCCAGTCCTAACAGATTGGAATTTTTAATGTTCTCTCCATTAAAACTTTACTCCTCCTGCTACTGAACTGATATGTTTCCATAGAAATAAGGTTTTCTAAATATTCAAAGAATAGTGGCAAAGAGATTTGCTCAAGGGCAAATAATCAAATATGTCACATCCAATAATTGTGAAATATTTTTCAAAGCCCACTTTTTTGGTATCAGACTTTGTATAAATAGACATGTTGTACGAAACTGTATATTCTTATTCGAATAATTCAACTGCCTACTTCAGTCTGTACCTATCCATCAATCTAATATGGTCTGTTCCTACCTATCTCAGCTTTATCAATCTTTTGATTATAATGTTTCAGTCGGTCCATCCTTTGATTATTAATCACAGCTATGATATATATTGAATTTTGAAATAAAACGGAAATAAATCAAGAGGATGTATTTACCCAGCACAATGGGCAGAAATAGAAGGTCAATTTTTGGCAGTTAAAGCTGTACATTTTCTTTTTTAAGTAGAGGAATTATATTGTGAATTGAATTACCAACTCCAGAAAATCTGGCGAACACTTACACACGGAAACACGGGACAGCTGTTTCAACTTTATTAAGTCTCATCAGCTGTGTATACTGTGATCTTCAGCGACCGCAGATAGCAGAGTCGAAACTCTACAACTGAGCCACCAATTCATATCATGCACAAGTGATGCCAAATCAACTAGTCATAGTAATTGCAGGACCAATTAACCTGGAGGTGTCTTGCAAGTTACATCTGTACTCTTTACAGAGGACACGGTCAACTCCAGGGCCACATCTTCCCAAGAGGATTAGAAATATGCATCCACATAATTATTATGACCTTAAGGGCAAGAATATAGATCTACATTGCTTTTTTAGAGTTTTCCTTCTCCTAGACTGGTTGCCTCACCAAAGCTAAAGATTTAAGTCTGCCCAACTGTCTGCTAATTCCATTTTCCATGATGCTTACACTAAGTTAAATTAAAGTTGGCAACCTTAGTCAAGGGTGACCCAAAGGCTCCCTTTTCAATAGTTACTACACCGAGATGTAGAGGAGGGCGCTACTCCATTCCTTGGATTGCTCTATTTTACCCTTGATCCATACCTTATAATGCAGAGTGTTAAGCAAGGTGGCATCAAGTACTATATTTGAGTTTTTGTAATGTCGAGATTTTAGTCGAATTTGACTAAAATCTCTCAAGCTTTGGGTAAATAGTAGGGCAGACTGGACTCTTTAACTCTGAAATGAAGAAGAGAAACTGTGTATTGCTTTCTGCTCAGGGTGTCACATTCAGCTGAAGTGTACAGATTCTATTGGAGAAATGGTAAATTTTGGTTGGTTGGGTTTGATGGCATATCAACCTTTGTAGGTTATTTAATGCCAAATCCATTTTTATGAAAATAGTTCTATTTCAAACAATTCAGTTTAGCATAAGCACACAGTTCAAGTGTGAAAAACATTTCTATTTCAAGCTATTCAATTTAGTCAAGCAGTTCTACAGTTAAATGTCAAAACAGTTCTATATTAAACAAATCAGTTTAGTGTAAGTACAGTTTCAATGTCTAAAAAAGTTCCATTTCAAATAATTCAGATGAGCATAAATACACTGTTTAAATGTAAGTACGGTTTCAGTTCCAGTTTAGCATAAGCACACAGTTTAAATGTACGTACGGTTTAACTGTCAAAAACATTTCTATTTCAAGCTATTCAGTTTAGTCAAACAATTCAGTTTAGCATAAGTATGCCGTTAGTTCTATTTAACCCATAGATAGGGCTCTATCAGTGGACCTGGGAGCAATGGTAATTAAGGGGTGCTCCGCATTCCCCAAAGCTCCAGCATTACTGGAACCTCACCATCAGATTGTTTAGTGTCATATCTTGGACACTCATTGGGGAGGTGGGAGTCTTACCTCTCTGCAGAGGTGCAGTCGGTGTATTCTACAGCCCCAGCCGACTGAGCGAGGTAAATTTTGGAAAATCTGACAAGATGGTAAAAATAAGTGGTTAAGTAGATAAACAAAATTCTTTTTTAAATGAAAAATGAAATTTATTTACTTTTCCACTTATTTTTATCATAGATTCTATTAAAAATAATAGAATCTATGCACCTCAGCAGAGTAGAAAGACACTATACAAGTATTTAACCATGCAGAAATAATCCTCTAATTTATGATGGGAACTATGATAAAAAAATTTAAAAAAGTATCATTTATATCGATAATACAAAATCAATATAAAATTTAGATTAGCCAAATTAATATCAATACATGCTTGAATTATTGAAAAATTACAAGACATTCAAAAGAGAAAAAAAAAGAAAAGAAAAAAAAAACCAAAGAAAATACATACTACCAAGTTTGTTGCTTCAATAATATTTTCAAAAAATCTACACAAAGAAAGAAATTAGATTTTTATGTCGAAATGAAACTTATTTTAAGTGTCGTAAATGTTCAAGAAAGAGAGAACAAAATCTAATGAACAACATATTCTCTGGTGGTCAAGTCATACTGAAAAAAAAAGAAGTTCTCTGCTAGATCACCGAAGTTAAGCAATGATGAGCCAGCTCAGTAATTAAATGGGTTGGTTTTACAATATGTCAATCCTTGTCGAATGATTTTGGCTTCAGTTGCTTTGTTTAATGGCATGCCAAACTTCATGGGTTATTTTAAGCCCGAACCGTCTTTGCAGAAGAACAGCAGTGATGCAATTTAACCCATAGCTGGAGGGATAAGGGGGGTTTCATAATTTTCCAAAGGGTATTAGTCCAAAAGTGAACAAAATAGAGTGACTGGAGTTCGAACTCGCTTACTTTGAAGCTACAGCCCAGTACGTTAACCATTAAGCCACGGAAACTCCCCAATATCAGTCAGTTGTTTTCGCAAGCAATTATATGACTATTAGCATCAAAACAGGCCAAGGGCATGAATTCCTTCGGTTCTCTCTCACCATCCGTCCCTATCAGCCATTGCTCTTCACAAGTGGATAACTTCCAGCTTCACCCTGACTCGGAGTGGAAAGTATATGTTATCTAAGAGTAATTATACGGGTAACAATTTAAAAACAGCAAATTGTCTGTGGCCTGTAAAAACTTCTTCGTAATCATGGAAAATACATGAAACATCTCATTGTCAACCCATATTCAAATCCCAGATAAGGCTTTTTCCATTACACTTTATGCTAATAGCATTGAAAAGAGCAGAAATCTGTTTTTTCTCTATCTAGCTATTAGTAAATAGTAGGGCAGGCTGATTTCTTTCGCCTTGTTGAGACAACCAGCCTAGAAGGAAAACTGAATTCAAACCAAATTTATTACGCCTAAAAATTGACCTTGCGTCATATCTTGCCTGTGGCAGAAGGGTTGGGTAAATACATAATGAAAAGTGTGTAAAGATTCTATAATAATCCAAGAGGAAAAGTATAATGATAAACATTCGCACTTACCTGATCCAAGGCGTCCACAGTGCAAGGCATGCAAAGCCGCCATTTGTAAAAGATCCGGGGCGCATGCTCAGTATCGATAACTAGTTTGCACGCGGCGTTAAGAGCCAGGATGTTGGAAGTGCAAATTCTGACACAGGAATGGAAGACAAACGGTATGCCTTGAAGCTTGAACGAAGTCGTTCGGTGGTTATTTTTCTTGAAAGTAGCGTGGATTGATCTTGGCACAATTTTTTGTGATAAAAGCGGACTAAGTAACACCTAAATCTTACAAAAAAGCTTTAATTAATTCCAAAAAATAACGTGTGGTGGGGGGTTATTGACAATTGACAATTGAAATGTTTTTTTGTCTAATTCATTTTATTTTTCCGATTGGTTTACCCAGTTATATATGATCAATAATGGCATAAGGATTGATTTATCGTTGATTAAAATAAACATTATTCTTTAGATCAATTCTGCACTGTAATTACTAAAAATTTGTTTGAGTTAGTTTCGTTTTTTAGGAGATAGTGCTTTCTACCAAATAATAAAATAATAATCCAGACCTTGTTTGGTTTGGTTTTATGGCATATCAACCTTTGTAGGTTATTTATCGCCAAATCCATTTTTATGCAAATAGTCAGTTCTATTTCAAACAATTCAGTTTAACATGAATACGGTTTATCAAAAACATTTCTATTCCAAACTATTCAGTTTATTCAAACAGTTATATATAACAATTCAGTTTAGTGTAAGTACAGTTTCAATGTCAAAAACAGTTCAATTTCAAACAATTCAGTTTAGCATCAGCACGCAGTTTAAATGTAAGTACAGTTTAATTGTGAAAAACATTTCTATTGCGAGCTATTCAGTTTAGTCCAGCAGTTCTAATTCAGCTAAATCAGTTTAGTATTAGTACAGATTTTGTTTACGCACAGTTAAATGTCAAAACAGTTCTGTTAAACAATTCAGTTTAGTGTAAGTACAGTTTCAATGTCAAAAAACAGTTCTATTTCAAATAATTCTGTTTAGCACAAGCACGCAGTTTAAATGTATGTACGGTTTAATTGCCAAAAACATTTCTATTTCAAGCTATTCAGTTTAATCAAACAATTCATTTTAGTATAAGTATGCCGTTAGTTCTATTTAACCCATAAATAGGGCCCTACCAGGTGCTACCACGCCGGACCAGAGTGGACCTGGGAGCAATGGCAATGAATGGGTGCTCCGTATTCCCCAAGGGAACCTCACCATCAAACTGTTCAGTGTCATATTTAGGACGCTCATTGGGGGGGGTCTTACCCTTCTGCAGAGGTGCAGTCGGTGTATTCTACAGCCCCAGCCGACCTTGTAATAATCAACAACAAAAAGAGAACTTGCCGAATTGTGGACTTTGCTGTCACAGCTGACCACAGAGTAAAATTGAAAGAAAACGAAAAGAAGTATAAGGATGTTATATGACCGAAAGAGATCTCTAATTTATCGCACACACAAATATAATGATTGCAATTAGCGCCCACGAAAGCATTCACCGGATGTTATCGGTGCTGCAACTTTCTTCGAAATGGAGAAAAGGGGTTTCTGCGCATAGGATCAGCGCATAGCAAAATGTCGATGAAATTTGTCAAAAAATACAAATAATTAAAAGTAATTTTTCTGCCAATCCGAGACCTTCGCAGTAAAAAACAAAGAAAACCCAATCAGATCCGATCAGAAGTGAAAAACGATATAAAAGACAAATTTCTCGACAGCAGCCTCAAATCAAAAGCAAGCAAACGACACCAACAGACTCAGAACTCCAACAGTTAGAGAGAGGAGAGAGAGTGGGGAGAGAGAGAGAGGCGAAACTCGAAACTACGCATCACCCATATTGACATTCCTCTTCTCCGCTTTGAAGGAAGCGACTAACGTAAATCACCGAACACCCCTCTCATCTCCGCACCCGTAACATTTAATTGACCGCATATGCGTAAGTCTAACAATCATACCACTATTCAGCATAGGACATTTTTTCTACTTTTTAATTCCATATCAACACGTTTTTATAAACCCAGCTATTTGGACTTTTTACTTATTTGTTTCCAATACAGGTGTTAATTTTTTTACGTGCCTTCGTGTTCTTTGTTTTTGCAACTGTGTTTTTTGTACTTTCTTTGCAACAAGGACCTCAACCTTGCTTGGGAATTGAAAAAACATGAAAGTGACGGTGATACCAATTGTAATTGGTGCTCTTCGTACAGTCACCGAAGGATTGGTGCTGGGACTGGAGGACTTGGAAATAAGAGGACGGAAAGAGATCGTCAAAACTACACCATTATGGTGATCGACCAGAATACTGAGAAGAGTCCTGGAAACTTGATATTTGCTGTCACTCAAACTCCAGTGGAAAGCCATTGGCTCATGCTGGTGTGAAAAAAGGTGTACCTGAGATGAGCCAAAAAGCTTCTCAAAACCAATCTCTGCGGGAGAAATCACACCAACGGGATAAACGTCTAATATGATATTCGGGGACCATTCTTAAAATGGACTAGAGAGAAACTCAGACAAACAAAGTCGATGACGATGCACAAGGTTTTACATCAGACATAGGCAGACGATATGTGCCAAGAAAAGAAAGAGGAAGAGGAACCGCCAGCATTGACGATACGACGACAACATTAAAAAGAACAAAGAAAGACTATTTACAACGGCAAGCAACAGCAGTAACAACATAAGGACAAACTGAACAATATCACAACCTAGGAAATAGAAATGGGCAGAAAAACAACTGTATGGATATTTCAAGCGACAAACGGGTGAAATCTTGTATGAGAAGACCTGCAAATGCCTACTAAAGGGAAATTTTAAAAGAGAAACTAAATTCCTTTTTCAAAACAACGCCAAAAGGATCAATTATATTAAAGCGAAAATTGATTATACGCAACAGAATATCAAGTGTAGGTTGTGTGGAAACAAAAATGAAACCACAAATCACATCATAATTGAATGTTGCAAATTCGCACAAAACGAGTATAAGACTCGTCACGTCTGGGTAGGGAAAGCGATCCACTGGGAATCATGTCAGAAATTGAAATACTCACTAAATGGTATTTATAGAAGTCAAATGATTCACCTTCTAACATGGCTGCATTCTTGAATTTTCTTGGTAAAAGCAAGCCAGCTATGCTTACCTCGTTTAATAGGAGGGCACCTAATGCAGCAAGTGGGTTGTTCTGTGGTGCCAGGATGATCTGCCCAACACACTTGCATCAGTGGTGTCTATTCACCCATATATTCATCCAGTAAATGGCAATGGGAATCATTTTCTACTTGTGTGTCAGACCACTATCAAGTGAACCAATATTATCAGTACTGTTATATAAGGAATGACTTTTTTTTATATAATCATTTTTCGTTGATTATATTTTATCATTCAGTTTGGTTGGGCTTTGAACTATTCAGGTTAAGAGTTCAGGGGCATAGTCATTGGGTACAGTTTTACGCTCGTGTGCAAAAGATATGACAATCACCATTGACATAATAAGCCCCAGAATGGAAATGGAGCTGGAATGTCGATGACGATATGCCCGGAAGAGATGGTCCTGAGAATTTGAGGATTTTGAAAAAGAGTCAGTTGAGAGTTGAGATTGGACCATGCAGGCAGATAGTTGGGGATTCAGCCACTGAGTCGAATGGCAGTAATTTCTTGACGAATTGCATCTTTAAGTTGTTCAATAGATTGAGGGCGATTACTGTATACCTTTGACTTGAGGTATCCCCAGAGGAAAAAATCGCACGGATTTAAATCAGGTGAACGGGCGTGTCAACCGATGTCACCACGCAATGAGATCAAATGACCAGGGAACATCTCCCTCAAAACCCCCATAGCACGTCGAGAAGTGCATTATATGAAAAAAAAATGGCATTATATGTACTTTTCGAAAATAAAAACACTTTTTTTGTTTTTTTTAACTTTATTTGTCTTTTATTAAACCTACAAAGGTGTCAGATCATTTTGCCTGACTCTGAATATAGATAAATAAATAAAAAGGACTTGCCATATAGTGAATTTTGCTGTTCAAGTGGATTTCACAATGAAAGTAAAAAAAAGACAAAGTACTAAGACCTTGCCTGAGAACTGAGAAAACTTTGGAACTTGAGGGTGATACCATTTGTAATTGGCGTGCTGGGAAAGAGGACTGGAAGAATTAGAAATTGGAGGACGAAACGAGACCATCCAGACTACAGCATTGTTAAGATGAAACGGAATACACGGAAAAGTCCTGGAGATTTGTGCAACATTTTCGGATGTAAGGAAATCCCGAAACACTGACGACTTTCTTTAGTTCAGGTGCGAAACGTTTATTAACTTTTTTTGACTTTTAGTTTTTCGACACGAGGAGAGAGAGACACAATTTTTTACTATGCTGACTGTTCCTACATCGTCCTTCAGTCAACTTCCCAGCTGAACTGGCCGGCCCAGGGTCCAATCTCAACTCACTGACCCAACAAACGCGCCTCGCATCCCATAGCCCTCAGCTGGACTGCCCTCGCCCAGGTTCAAATCTCAACTAACTGCTTTTTTTCAAAAATCACCAAAATTCCCAGACAATCGCTTCTGGGCATGACGTCATTCTCACCCAAGTCTCATTGCCTATCTGGAGTTTTTATATTTTATTATGTGATTGTCACAACCTCCGTGTGCGAGCGTGAACACCTGCACTAAGAGCCGAACAGTTCAAAGCCTAACTAAACCGAATGATAAGATATAACCAACGAAAATGATTAAATAAAAAAAATCATTCCGCAATTATATAACATTTGTTGTCACTCAGACTTCAGTGAAAGATCACCAGCTCCCGCTAGTGTGAAAAAACTTCCGAGGAGAATGATGATATTTTTAAAGGTTTTTTTTTTTTTTTTTTTTCAAATAGGGTGCAGATTAATCTGGAAGGTTCCGTAAATATCTTTAAATTTTACCCTTTAATTTCTTAGAATCTATCAACTAAAGATAAGGATTGACTTTATGACATCTTAACCCGTCTAGGGTTATTTCATGCCGAGAGATTTAGAAAATCGCGTTAATTGTATGAGGTGCGTACGATAAGTTTTCAGACTTTTTTCGTATGGGCATTTAAAATTGTCGTAGACTCTAGAAAATTCAGTATCTTATTGCTATACATCCCATGAGATGACTGACCAATCTTTATGATTTCAGGTTTAAATGAACAGCTACAGCAGCAATTGGAATATACCCCACTAAAGCCTGATTGTCACAGCTGGTGAATTTCAAAAATGCAATCTGACACTTGAGAAGAACGATATGCAATAAAATTCTGTTTTAAACTTGGAAAAAATGCCACAGGAAAGTATGGAATGCTTCAGACTGCTTTTGGAGCATCTTGCATGAATCGAGCATCAGTTTTTGAGTGGCATAAGAGATTCAAGGAAGGCAGGGAGTCTGTGAGGGATGATGAGAGGTGTGGGAGGAGTAAGGAAGTCAATACACCAGAGTTGATTGGCCAAAGGGTTAGGGTTAAGGTTACTATGTTGAGGTTTTGAGGGAGTTCAGCCAGAGATTCCTAGGGAAGAGGCCAGCACTCTTCAAATCGGATCAGTGACATTTCCTCTAGGACAATGTACCAGTCCACAATTCCATCCTTGTCACAGACTATTTGACCAAGATGGGCATCAAGACAGTTCCTCAGCCTCTCTATAGTCGAGACCTTGCTCCCTGTGACTTTTGGTTATTCCCTAAACTCACAGGCTATCGTTATGAGACAATTGAGGGGATGAAAGAGGCTGTGACGAAGGCCATTGACACGCTCACACAAGAAGACTTCCATGTGGCCTTGCAGAAGTTGTTGGAACGGTACAAGAAGTGCATGGCAGCCGGAGGAGATTACTTCGAAGGAGACTAGAGTTTCATGTGTGTACTATCAATAAAAGTGCCCATACGAAAAAAAAGTCTGGAAACTTATCGTATGCACCTCGTACATACATACATACTTTTCTTATATATTAGTTTCTTAAGAGTTTTTTGTTTTGTTTTGGTTTTGTTCGCAGTACATTGAATACAAACTTTTAAATAGATCTTTTTGAGCCAGAGATGGAACCCTATCAGGTAATACCACTCCGAGTCAGAGTGGACCTGGGAGTAATAGTATTGAAGGGGCACTCCACACTCCCCAGATGCAGTTTTGTATCATACCATTTTGTGGAGGGAGGTCTTACCCCTCTTAAAAGGATAAGGTCAGTATATTCTAAGCCATGCTGAACGGGCGACAAATATAAGGTCTTACCGTATATGTAATCATTTGAGAGGATGAAAGTGTTGATGTATGCATTTTTTAGTTTCGTCATATATGAGAAATATGCTCAATTCAATAAATATAGTAGGCTTCTCCTCTATCTAGCCCTAGAAATCTAGCAGTAACTGTCAGGTTAAACAAAGGGGGAGAGAAAAGTTTTTAAAAAATAAATGAGATTAAAAAAGCCCGAAGGGAAACTTACTTTTATTACCGGAAAGAAAAGAGTGTCTATATTTCTTAAAAACAAAAACAACCAGTTCCCACAAAGTAAATTATTTCAAGAGAAATAAACTTTACAAAATCCGGCTATGTATTTTTACCCTATGCGTGTCGAAAACATTGAATAAGGTAACAAACATGACATACATTCAAATAACGACAATATTATAACAAAAACAGAAGGATATAAAGAAATATAACGACTGACTTGCTCGAAGCAATGCCATCAACCACCTACTGTCAGTTTAACTTTTGTTAATGATAAAATACCATTGTTTAGTATTTTATGTCAAAGTTAATTCAGAAGCCAATTCTTTGGGTTTATTCTTATTCTCGGCGTCTCTTTCTTGTGTAGAATCAACCTGGACAACCGTGTTCTTCTAGTTTCCTGCGTAGACTTGTTGAAAATGAAGTTTACCATTTCTTAAAAGAAATAATAAACTTCAAGTAGACCACCGTTTCCTCCTCTAAGATGAATATCTTTCTGTTTCAACTCGAAATTTCTTCTGTTGAGCCTACGGAGGCTTTTACTACATCTTCTGATCCGGTTAACAGTTTCCTTTGTCGGCAAAAGTTCAATAATACCGCCTCCAGACCTTAGACTCAACTTTCTTTTGAAGGGGACAGCATGCCAAAACCACAAATAGCCGGCAGTAGGCTAATTGTTTCAACAAGTAACAATAAAAACCCTATAAGGAATGAGGCTTAGCCTATAGCGACTAAATATGCCTATTTTGCTCAAGTTTCTTTGCTTAAGAAAAAACTGCCTAAAGTCGAAGGCAAATAAACAAGAGCTCGCAAAGCAAAAGAAGCAAGCCAACCAGAACCTTCTACTCATGATGGAAAAAAAAAAAAAAAAAAAAAAAAAAAAAAAAAAAAAAAAGAGAAAGATCCCTTGTGGGTCTAAGTTAAATAACAGTAGAGGCAGGGGCTAACGGCACAACTTCAAAACAGCCAATTATATTCAAGCTGACATTAACTGCCGAATTTACAATTTCTAACAAATACATTCAAAACTGAAAGGTAATAAGATACTCTTGTCAAAATATTAGAGCTAAAATATATTCAATCTAAATGAAGGATAAAATTCCTAAGGTTTTTAACCCGGAAAAACTATCATAATTAATAAATTAAAACACTGGTTTCATTTGCTTCATCGGTGAGCAATTTATCGATGATTTAACTAAACACCTAGAAGAATATACAAGGCAAGAAATTGTAAGCACATTTGAGGGGAGTCGTTATTAGATATGTTGCTCCCACAATTTGTGGTGGCTCGTTATTAAAAGGCAAACGATATAAACGACGCGGACAAAAGAACATTCACAACAAAGCAATACAAAACAAAAATACATTTATATATCAACAAGTACATTTTTAAAAAATATTACGAATGTTCAAAATGTAGTTCGTCAAATATTCGTGTGTGTGTGTGTGTCTGAGCGGTTATTATCTAGGTGTATGCAAGTAGATTGAATATTAACAGTGTCCAATAGGCTACATGTGCATGTTGATAAAGTATTTTATACAAAAGTACTAATACACCGGCCTTTTATTTCTTTCTAGTTTTGCCGAAGAGTCTGAGGTTGTATGAAGGTTTTCGGCGGATAAGCAGAACATAAGAAAAAACTCGCATACTATACACGCGCCAATTGTATGTTTCTAGAGCTACGCGTAGCTAGCTGGGATTCAGAATGGAAGAGAGAATGATAGCTGTCTCTGGAAGTCAAAATGTAAGAGAGCGAGTTATTGGAAGTCTAGAGTATATGTAGTTAAACCTTGTCATGTGATCGGTTCCAAACACACTGTTTATTTTGCGCGGAATAAAAATCAAAGGTGCGGCCTTGTTTGGGAGCATAAATCAGGTGACTTCCCTGTCCAATGGGTTCCCGAAACTAATTAGTTTACTGACGTCTACCATCTTTGTTTCGGGAACAAGTGAATCAGGATCCTATTTTCTAGAATTTTCTTGTATCACGGCCATTAAAAAATATAGGAGTGTAAATCCTATACATTTAAATAAACATATTCAAACTGCAATGTCTTTTTTTTTTTTACACTAAATGGAACAAAAAACACCAAATTTCTGGTCGTGTGTAAAGAAAACTATAAACACAAAGTGACATCTTTTCTCATTTTTGGTCATCCATATTCCAGATGTCCGATAAGACAGTAACGAAAGCTAAAATTTAGAAACATGTTCTTTTCTTTTCTTTGTTTAATTGCATATAAATTCTCGTGAGTTTTTTAATGCCAAATCCATCTTTGTTAAAGAACAGTAGTGATACTATTTAAACAATAGCAAGGGGAATAAGAGGGCTCATGCCTTTCCAAAGGGTATTAGTCTAAAAGTATATATAATAGCACGAATGGAGTTCGAACTCGCTTACTTCTAGGCCATAGTCCAGCTCTTTAGCCATTGCGCCAAATGTTTTCTCAGTCTTTACTTCCGTTGTCTGATACGACACTCATGTGTCTAAGTAGGCTTTCATTTGAAAAGCCAAATACGTATCATACCATGTTTTGTGCATTCTAAAGCGACAGACACTGGGATAGATAGATAGATAGATAGATAGATAGATAGATAGATAGATAGATAGACTTTGTGCATCAAGAAGTGACAGACACTGGTTTAGAGAGATAGTTATCCTAAGATATGAGAAATCTAGTTCCTGAAAACCTGTCTACGTATCTATAATTGCATCACCATTAACAAAAAAAAGTCTAGCATCCACAGAAAATATAATAATGGAACGAGGTACTTGCGCATGCGTAAATATGTGAGGAGTTCAATGATAATAAAAAGGCCATGTACGACATTGCGTCCTCATGGGAGATTTTAAACAACTTAGCTAGTCATAGTAGTATTGGGAAAATATCATTTATTACTGGTTAGTAATGTCAGGGTTAAGTTTCAAAATTGAGTCAGAAGTTCCAAGGAACGATTATCACAGATCCGACCGTCTATTTACGAGCTTAAGCCACCCGGATCCACGACAAATCTATCATATTGTCAGCCCAGCCAGCATGGGCTGTAGTATACGCCGACTGCATCTTTGCAAAGGTTAAGACTCCCCCCCCCAACAACTATCTTGGATTTGATACCAAACTATCTTCTGGTGTAGCTTTAGTCCTGGGAAATGTGGAGTATCCCTTCACAGCCATTACTCTCAGGTCCACTATGACCCGGAGTAGTAGTACCTGATAGGGCCCCATCTATAGGTCGAATAGAACTTTGACAATTTAACTGTGTGTAAACAAATAACAGCTGTTAAATTGAATTGTTAGTGCTACCCTTTAACAGTGTACAAACGAATGTGTAGTTTTGAATAGAATTATAAAAGTTGAATAAAAATTTTTGAAATTATTTAACTGCGTGCAAAAACTAAATTATGTAGAAGTCACTACTCTAACGTGTAGAACAAACAAGAAGAACAACACTCGCCGGTTCAAAAGCCCCAGCTGGCAGACAAAAAGTAAAATAGGCAACAACCCAATACCGAATCTGTAGCATAGTAAGCAAACCTGTGTATACACAGACTAATGTATCCATTCACTGGACCAGCAACCAATCACCGTCCAGAAAATGGATTTTGCCACTTGAGAGTAATGGAATGCCCTAATGTCCATATAATCTCGCCTCAAGTCGTAGCATTGCTTCTTTTACGCAAATGTGTATTTACTCACTGCTAACGAGAATTACGAACCAATTCCAACAAATTATTAGTATTACATAGCGATATTTGGACCCATTTGTCTGGGTGCAAATAAATGAATAGTGTAGAATAGAATTATTAGCGTTAAATAGCAATTCTTGAAACTATTTAACAGCGTGCAAACAATATCAATGGTTAATTGCGAACAAATTAGGTCTAAATATTTAAAAATGGAATTACCTACAAACTATCCAATCACAAATGATATATGCAACCTGCGAAATCAAACAGATGTTAAATTACATAGTAATACTTGAAATTATTTCACTGTGTATAGACAAATGAACAATATTAAATAGAACTGTTAGATAGATAGAAATACGAGGATGATTAAATATTTCCAGACTTTTTTCGGATGGGCACTTTTATTGATAGTATACACATGAAACTCTAGTCCCCTTCCAAGTAATCTCCTCCGGCTGGAATGCACTTCTTGAACCGTTCCAACAACTTCTGCAAGGCCCCATGGAAGTCCTCTTGGGTGAGCGTGTCAGTGACTTTTGTCACAGCCTCTTTCATCACCTCAATTGTCTCATAACGATAGGCTCTGAGCTTAGGGAATAACCAAAAGTCACAAGGAGAAAGGTCTCGACTATAGGGAGGCTGAGGAACTGTCGATGTCCATCTTGGTCAAATAATCTGTGACAAGGATGATGTTGTGGGCTGGTGCATTGTCCTGGTGGAAATGCCACTGACCCGATTTGAAGAGTACTGGCCTCTTCCCTAGGAATCTCTGGCTGAACTCCCTCAAAACCTCAACATATTAACCCTACCCCTAACACTTTGGCCAATCAACTCTGGTGTATTGACTTCCTTACTCCTCACACACTTCCTATCATCGCTCACAGACTCCGTGCCTTCCTTTAATCTCTTATGCCACTCAAAAACTGATGCTCAATTCATGCAAGATAGTCCTAAAAGCAGCCCGAAGCATTCCATACGTTTCTGTGGCATCTATTCGAAGTTTAAAACAGAATTTTATTGCATATCATTCTTCTAAAGTGTCCTCACATCCAGATTGTATTTTTGAAATTCACTAGGTATGACAATCAGGCTTTAGTCGGGTGTATTCCAATTGCTGCTGTAGCTGTTCATTTGAACTTGAAATCATAAAAATCGGTCAGTCATTTCATAAGATCTATAGCATTAACATAGTGAATTTTCAAGAGTCTACGACAATTTTAAATGCCTGTACAAAAAAGTCAGGAAACTTATTGAATTTACCACGTACTTGAAACAATTGAATTGGGTGCAAACAAATTAGTTTTAAAATAGTATCTACAAATTATGTGTTTACAGATCATATATATGTATAAACAGGATTTGGTATTAAATAACCAACAGGGATTCATAAGCCATAAAACCCAATCCAATCAATTTACAATATTGCCGGGCTCTTTTTGGTATGTGGCGTTTTTTGTTGTTGTTTTTTTTTAATAAATGAATAAACAAATAGTTCTTTCTGGGCAAGGCTGTTTATATCGTCTTTTTGCAATGATGCATTTGACTAAAACGTGTCCATCTTTTCTTCAGCGCCGAGAGAAATAGTTGGCCATACTGAGCACTTTAAATAGGGCATGAACAGTTAAGGGGTATTGAAATGACAACACAGATATTGGTTTGGTTTGTTTAATGGTATATCAACTCTTTATGGGTTATTTAACCCCGATACTTGATGCATTTATAAATTTTAGATCGTAATTATAACTATTTCCAATATCCCATCGTTTTTTTAAAATGTCTTCGGTCATTTGCTTACAAAGTTATGTGATATAAAGTATTCCTAATAAAAATAATTTGTACAGTGGTATGGTTTGTTTTAATGGCACATCAACCATTGCAGGTTATTTAATGCCAAATCCATTTTTATACATATAAACATTACTTTTTCAAACAATTCAGTTTAGCATAAGTATACAGTTTAGGTCTATTTGACCCATAGATAGAACCCTATCAAGCGCTACCACTCTGGGTAGGAGCGGACCTGGGAGCGATGGCAATGAGGGAATACTCCGTATTCCCCAAAGCTCCAGCATTACTGGAACCTCACCATCAGATTGTTTAGTGTCATATCAGGACACTCGTTGCGTTGGGGTCTTAACCTTCTGTAGAGAAGCAGTCGGTGTATTTTACAGCCCCAGCCGACGGGCTATACAATTGTATGATTTCAAGTAGTTCCACCCAACACTAAGAAAGACTTACTTTAAACCAAACAATAATCTATAAACTATTAGCATTAGATAAGACTACTTGAATTTATATGTAATTATTTGATTTAGTTGGGTTTTATGGCATATCAACCATTGTAAGTTATTTAATGATAAATCCTCTTTATACATATATATTGAATATATATGATTTGGTTTGGTTGGGTTTTATGGCATATCAACCATTGTAGGTTAGTTAATGACAAATCCTCTTTATACATGTACATTAAATATATATAATTTGGTTTTGTTGGGTTTTATGGCATATCAACCATTGTAGGTTATTTAATGCCAAATCCTCTTTATACATATATATTGAATATATAGGATTTGGTTTGGTTGGGTTTTATGGCATATCAACCATTGTAGGTTATTTAATGCCAAATCCTCTTTATACATATATATTGAATATATAGGATTTGGTTTGGTTGGGTTTTATGGCATATCAACCATTGTAGGTTATTTAATGCCAAATCCTCTTTATACATGTATATTAAATAAATATAATTTGGTTTTGTTGGGTTTTATACGAAATTCCCCCGGAAGTATGGAAGACCAGACAATTCGACGACATACTGCTCCGACACTGCAACGCAGTATACAATCAAAATCCGATAGATAGATGGATGAAGGGATACATACTCCCCTTCCCTAAAAAGGGGGACCTCGGATTAGCCAAAAACTACCGAGGCAAAACACTTACATCCATAGCTGCCGAAATCTACAATGCCCTATTACGAAACCGAATAGAACCCAAAATCGACAACATGCTTAGAAAAAACCAAAATGGCTTCCGAAGAAATAGATCCACGACCTCACAAATATTAACCATTCGCAGAATCCTTGAAGGTGTACGGGCAAAGAACCTACAAGCGACATTAATATTTGTCGACTTTACCAAGGCTTTCGATTCCATTCACAGAGGAAAGATGGAACAAATCCTACTAGCGTACGGCATACCTAAAGAAACCGTAGCGGCAATAACGATTCTCTATAGAAACACTAAAGTAAAAGTACGATCACCGGATGGAGACACAGAATACTTTGACATTGTAGCAGGAGTACAACAAGGGGACACGCTGGCTCCGTACCTCTTTATCATTTGTTTAGACTACGTACTTAGAACATCGATTGACAAAATCAAAGAGAATGGCTTCGAACTGACGAAGAAAAGAAGCAGAAGATACCCCGCAACAACAATTACCGATGCCGACTACGCCGATGACATAGCGATACTGGCAAATACACCTGACCAAGCCGAAACACTTCTGCATAGTTTGGAACGAGCAGCAGCAAGCATAGGCCTCTATGTTAATGCACACAAAACGGAATATATGTGCTATAACCAAACGGGGGACATCTCCACTCTAGAAGGAACCCCTCTTAAACTAGTAGACAAATTCACTTACCTAGGAAGCAGCGTCGAATCAACCGAAAAGGACATCGAAACGAGGTTAACGAAAGCATGGACAGCTATCAATAGGCTATCGATTATATGGAAATCAGACCTAACCGATAAAATGAAACGCAGTTTCTTCCAGGCAGCGGTCACATCGATACTGCTATATGGATGCACTACATGGACGCTAACAAAACGACTGGAGAAGAAGCTAGATGGCAATTACACAAGAATGCTGCATGCAATCCTGAACAAGTCCTGGCAGCAACACCCCACAAGACACCAACTGTACGGCCACCTGCCCCCTATCACGAAAACTATTCAAGTTAGACGAACCAGACATGCAGGACACTGCTGGAGAAGCAGAGATGAACTCATAAGAGATGTACTCTTATGGATCCCCACACATGGCCGCGCAAAAGCAGGACGACCAGCTCGAACGTACATTCAGCAGCTATGTGAGGATACAGGATGTTGTCCTGAAGACCTACCTAGGGCGATGAACGATAGGGAGGAGTGGCGAGAGAGGGTCAGGGATATCCGTGTTACCAGCGCGATATGATGATGATGATGATGGCATATCAACCATTGCTGGTTATTTAATGCCAAATCCTCTTTATACATGTATATTAAATATATAGGATTTGGTTTTGTTGGGTTTTATGGCATATCAACCATTGTAGGTTATTTAATGACAAATCATCTTTATACATATTTATTAAATATGTAGGATTTGGTTGGGTTGGGTTTTATGGCATATCAACCATTGCTGGTTATTTAATGCTAAATTCTCTTTATACATATATATTAAATATATAGGATTTGGTTTGGTTGGGTTTTATGGCATATCAACCATTGTAGGTTATTTAATGCCAAATCGTGTTATATATATATATCAAATATATACGATTTGTAAACTCATTTTAGATACATTTTTAAACAAGTCCGAGCTCATTCTTTTGTGCCCAGTTAAATGGTTTTAAATACTTCTATCTAACACGAATATTTCTATTTAGACTGTGTGCAGCTTATATAACAGAGTTAATTTATTTTCCCCTCAAAATATAACCATTAAAAGCTAAACCCCTGCCAACAACAGTGAGTACACCCCTAAGAAACTACACCCCTAAATGTCCAAATTGAGTACTGCTTGTCATTTTCCCTCCAAAATGTCATGTGACTCATTAGTGTTACTAGTGTGCATAGGGAGCAGGTGTGTTCAAGTTTGTAGTTCAGCTCTCACACTCTCTCATACTGGTCACTGAAAGTTCCAACGTGGCACCACATGGCAAAGAACTCTCTGAGGATCTTAAAAGACGTATTGTTGCGCTACAAAAAGATTGCCAACACCCTGAAACTGAGCTGCAGCACAGTGGCTAAGATCATCCGGCGTTTTAAAAGAGCGGGGTCCACTCAGAACAGGCCTCGGGTAGGTCGTCCAAAGAAGCTGAGCGTCACATCCAAATGCTTTCTTTGAAAGATCGGCGTAGGAGTGCTGTCAGCATTGCTGCAGGGATTGAAGAGGTTGGGGTTAGCCTGTTAGGGCTCAGACTATATGCTGCACTCTACATGAAATTGGTGTGCATGGCTGTCACCCCTGGAGGAAGTCTCTTCTGAAGACAATACACAAGAAAGCCCGCAAACAGTTTGCTGAAGACATGTCAACAAAGAACATGGATGACTGGAACCATGACCTATGGTCTGATGAGATAAAGATTAATTTGTTTGGTTCCGATGGCTTCAAGCATGTGTGGCGGCGACCAGGTGAGGAGTGCGAAGATAAGTGTGTCATGCCTACAGACAAGCATGGTGGTGGGAATGTCATGGTCTAAGGCTGAATGAGTGCTGCAGGTGTTGGAGAGTTATCTTTCACTGAGGGAAACATGAATTCTAACATGTACTGTGAAATACTGCAGCAGAGCATGATCCCCTGCATCCAGAAACTGGGTCGCATGGCAGTGTTCCAGCATGACAATGACCCCAAACACATCTCCAAGACAACCATTGCTTTACTGAAGAGGTTGAGCATCTCCAGACTTGAACCCAATAGAATATCTTTGGGGGATCCTCAAGCAGAAGGTGGAGGTGCACAAAGTCTCAAATATCCGCCAGCTCCGCGACATCATCATGGAGGAGTGGAAGAGCATTCCAGTGGCTACCTGTGAAGCTCTGGTAAACTCCATGCCCAGGAGAGTAAAGGCAGTTCTGGATAATGATGGTGGCCACACAAAATATTGACAGTTGACATGGTGTATGTTAATATTGAAAACTTCCACTAAGGGGTGTACTCACTTGTTGGCAGGGGTTTAGCTTTTAATAGTTATATTTTGAGTTATTTTCAGGGGAAAATAAATTAACTCTGTTATATAAGCTGCATACAGACTACTTTTTATTGTGTCAAAGTGTCATTTTGTCAGTATTGTCCCATGAAGAGATATACTTAAATATCTGCAGAAATGTGAGGGGGTGTACTCACTTTTGTGATACACTGTAATTATATGGTGTCAAGTATTCCTATCTGATAGGAGTAATTCTTAAACTGACCTATTTA
>OY757928.1:85277230-85279730 GCA_963585895.1 Sepioteuthis lessoniana
GTATGCAGTTAGTTCTATTTAACTCATAGATAGGGCTCTATCAGGTGCTACTATGCCCGGCCAGAGTGGAACTGGGAGCAATGGCAATTAAGGGGTCCTCCGCATTCCCCAAAGCTCCAGCATTACTGGAACCTCACCATCAGATTGTTTAGTGTCATATCTAGGACACTCGTTTGTGTGTGTGTGGGGGGGCTTACCCCTATGCAGAGGTGCAGTCAGTGTATTCTACAGCCCCAGCGGACTGGGCAATACAGAGAGTTAAATGTCAATACAATTTTATTTCAGATAATTTAGTTTAACGTAAGTACACAGTTTAGACGTCAAAACAGTTCTATTTCGAGCAATTCAGTTAAGCATAAGTACTCAGTTTAAATGTCAAAACAGTACTATTTTAGACAATTCAATTTAGCATAAATATGCAGTTTAAATGCAAAAATCAGTATAGTGAAGGAAGCATGGTTTAGCTCTATGTAACCCATAGATAGGACTCTTATCAGATGTTACCACTCCGGGTCAGAGAGGACCTGGGAGCGATGGCAATAAAGGGGTGTTCCGCATTCCCCAAAGTCCCTGCATTACTGGAACCTCACTAACAGATTGTCATATACAGGACACTCGTTGTGGGGGGGGGTCTTACTCCTCTGCAGAGGTGCAGTCAGTGTATTCTACAGTCCCAGCCGACTGGGCAATCTAAAAATGGTAAGCGGATTTAATTTGAATTGAACGGAAAGAGAAAGGAATTGATAAACGTTAAAGTAAAAAAATTTTTTAAATTTTTCTTTAAATTATAACTTTGATAAAAATGTTTATTTAAAATACTGAGAGGAAAAAACAAACAAAAGAAAACTAACAGAACCATTCTTTTTATAATGGGCACAAATTTTAAATAAATGGCTTGGACACACATCATCATCATCATGTCGTGCCACAGGCACGGATATCCTTGATGCTCTCTCGCCCCTTCTCCCAATCGTTCATCGCCTCTGGCAGGTCTTCAAGGGCTGCATCCCGTATCCTCACATAGCTGCTGGATGTATGTTCGAGCTGGTCGTCCTGCTTTTGCCCAGCCATATGTGGGGGTCCATAGGAGTACATCACTTATGAGTTCGTCCCTGCTTCTCCAGCAGTGACCTGCATGTCTGGTTCGTCTAACTTGGATAGTTTTCGTGATGGGAGGCAGGTGGCCGTATAGTTAGTGCTTTGAGGGGTGTTGCCTCCAGGACTTGTTCAATATTGCTCACAATATTCCTGTGTGTGTAATTGCCGTCTAGCTTCTTCTCCAGCAGTCTAGTTAGCGTCCAAGTAGTGCATCCATACAGCAGTATCGATACGACCGCTGCTTGGAAGAAACTGAGTTTCATTTTTTTTTTTTTTAATTGATAATTTTCCTTGATTGGTCTTGTGGGTTAAGCAATCGCCAATGACCCGAGAGTCAATCTCAGGTCAAGTCATACCAAAGAATTAAAAAGGGGGGGGGGCACATGATGCCTACTTGCTTAATACTCGGCATTATAAGGAAAGTATAGATTAATGGTGAATGGAGCAACCCAGGAAAAGAAGTATTACCCTCCTCTATATATCAGTGTAGTAACAATTGAAAAGGGAGCCTTCGGTTTGCCCTCGCCTACAGTCGCCAACTTTTCTTCTTGTCAAAGTTCTCTTCGTTGGTAAACAAAGTTATAAGGACTTGTAGAGAAGAGGAATAGACTAATCACAAGTTAGGATACCAAATTAAAGAAACGAAAATTCCATGAAATTTTCATTTTTTTTCTTCCTCTTATTCTGAAAATTTTCCTTTTAGAAAATTATGCCTTCATTTCAAATATATGATTTCAATAATCAAAGAAAATAATCACTTCCTATGTGTGAAGTTTCATTAAGATTTGCGGTAATATTTTTTTTCTTTTTTATCCAATACTGTAGTGTCAGGAAATGATGGTTTGGTTTGGTTTGGTTATTAATGCCAAGTCCATTTTCATACATATAAACAGTTCTATTTCGAACAATTCAGTTTAGCATAAGTACGCAATTTCAATGTAAAAAACTGTTCTATTTCAAACAGTTCATTTTAGAATAAGTACACAGTTTTGATGTCAAAAAACAGTTCCATTTCGAACAATTCCGTTTAGCAAAAGCACGCAGTTTACTTCTATTTGACCCAATGATAGGACCCTATCAGGTGCTACTACTCCGAGTCAGAGTGGAGCTGGGAGCAATGAAGGGGTATTCCGCATTCCCCAAAGCTACATCCTTACTGGAACCCAACCATCAGATTGTTTAGTGACATATCCAGGACACTCGTCTGGGGAGTGGGGGGGGGTCTTACCCTTTTGCAGAGAAGTAGTGATGTATTCAACAGACCCAGACGACCGGCCAACAGAAGATAACGTTTCTAGTATTTCTATTTAATTTTTTTTCTTTTACATTGTCAACGCGAAATCTCCAAAAGTGTCTAGTATTAATCAGAGAATGATACATCAACGATTTTTATTTATCATTT
>OY757928.1:85289730-85297230 GCA_963585895.1 Sepioteuthis lessoniana
TGATAAAAAAAAAAAAGATGATTTATTAAATTTTCCTCCTGCCAACAATTTTACGTGGATATTTATTTTGTGAATTAAATAAAAATCCTTTTTTCAAATACTTTTTATCGAGTTGGTAGTTTTTCATTTGTTGCGATGATGTAAAGAAAGAAAAAAGGAAGAGTCGGACATCGACTCGTATATGACGAAGAGACTTTGTTTTATATATTTGAAAATATAACAAAAGAAATACAAACAGAAGACTTTAAAGTATCTAAAAGGATTATTTTCTTTACGAAAATTAACTTATTTCAGAGTTTTAAATAAAAAAAGGGGGGGCTTTGAAAGGAGAAGCATGTTATGGTGGCCTGGATAGATGAATGGATTAAATTCAATGTGGCATGTATACGGCGTGAGAAAAGGGGAAAAAAAGAATATTGAATCATGTTGGGCAGGTAATAGCTATAAATTCTATCAGTTGCCTAGCCACAGTCTCAGCTGAGGGATTCACAGTAACTAAATTATGTAGCAAAGAATCTTGAAAGAGAGAAAAAAAATAAATAAAAGGCCGGGGGCCTGTGCCTGTCATTTACTAAGCTTTTTTTGCTTAGCTGTGGCACAAGGCACAATATGAGACTCGAACTCATTCGTGAAGGTTTGCTGGTCTAGCTTGCTAACCATTGCATCTTCGGGAGTCTGTGGTTGTTAAGGGGAAAAGAAAAAAATATATATATATATTGTAATTTACAAAGCTTTTTGCTTAGATGCGACACAAGGCTTTTTGAATGGGGCACTCAATGAGACTCCGACTCTCTCGTGAAGGTTTGCTGGTCTAGCTTGCTAACCATTACACATTTCGAGGCGCCCTCGGGGACCTGTAGTTGTTGAGCAAAAAGAAGATATATATATATTATATATATATATATAGGAGAAGTAGTAGTCGTAGTAAAAACAAGGTTTTATTATTCTCAATTTTATAAATACTAAAAGAATCATTGAGACTTACCTTTATAAAAGATAAACAGGCCGAAGATCAAGACACTTCCAACGTACATCCTGGCATAGAATTTGAAAAAAAAAATTATCAGTTTTCTGTATGTTTGTATTTAAAAAAAAAAAAAAGAAAGTGGACTTTTTTCTTTCTTTCTTTCTTTTATTTATCGTTTATTATTATTATTGTTGTTGTTGTTTTTTCTCTTTCTCTCTCTCTGTTGCTGTGAAGAGAGTTAAGCGTGCGTCACTTACTGTTTAGTTGGGCGGTCTGATTCGGTGTGTTTCGTTGTCTTTCCCAGTTTTCAATCTCTATGTCTTCTTTCTTCTTTGTTGTTGTTGTTGTTGTTGGGTGACTGAACGAGATGGGAGGGGGGTAGGAACTGCTACTGCTGCTGCTGCTGCTGCAGCGGTTTCCACACACGATAGGTGGGTATATGTTCATGTATCTGTAGGTAATTATTCGAATATTGGCGTGCGTGTGAAAAATTAAGATAGAAAGTAGAAAAAAAGGGGGGGGGGATAGAAAAAGAAAAAAAGAAAAAAGAAAAGAAAAGCTTTCCGTGCAATAATTTAGTAACCTGGAGTAAAAACGAACAGGTGCGCGTGTTCGTGTGTCTCGGTATATATACTATTGTATATTTGCTTTTGTGCGGGTTCGCGTGTGTCTGCCTACAGCATTATATATATATATATATATATATATATATATATATATATATATATATATATATATATATATATATATGAGCGTGTGAGAGTACAGTTACTTTATAGTATATGTAGTCGGCATAACACACGTGTATGAAAGTGTGTGTGTGTGTGTGTGTCTGTGTGTGCCCACATATGTATATATTTACCTAACCCTTATTCTGCAGGCTTGATATGACACAAGGTCAATTTTTTTGGTGGGGGGGCGAATACAGTTGGTTTGAATTGTGACTTAAAGAGCCAGTCTGCCCTACTATTTACATACAGCTAGGGAAGAAGAGATAGATTCAAGCCTTTCGCTAAAGTATTAGCATAAAGTGAAATGCAAATAAGCTTGCCCAGGATTTGAACCCAAGTTGCTGACTCCATTTACTTTGTTGATAACCATTACACTAAGTGCTACTCCATACACTATGTAAGATGTACATACATATACGTACATGTCTACAAACAAGCACACGTGTATCATTGCTAGTGCATCTGTGTGCATCTATATACTCACAAGTAGCATAGAATATAGTTGTGTATGCGTGTGTATGCGTGTGTTCTTATGTTGGATACTATGTATATGTACCACATGTTGCAGAGGATATATGTGTGTGTGTGTGTGTGTGTGTGTGTGTGTCGGACGGCACGTAACATTATGTATGAGTGAGTATTTTACATGAGAGTACACATATAAAGTAAAAATGTGCAGTTGGCAAAGCACGTGTAGCAAAATATGTGTATCTGTCTTTGTTTGTTTGTTTGTTTGTTTGCACGCATGTGTGTGTGTGTGTGTGTGTGTGTGTGTGTGTGTGTGTGTGCTGTTTCAAATATAGTATTACGTATGAGTGTATGCATGTGTGTAAGGGCACGCGTACAGTACAGAATGTGTAGTGGGCACAGAACACGTGTAAATGAGTATGTGTGTGCGTGTATATATATATGTGTACGTGCCGTTTCGCTCTTGTGTATATATATATATGTGTATATATATGTGTATGTGTATGTATATGTATGTGTATATATATGTGTATGTGTATGTATATGTATGTGTATGTGTGTATATATATGTGTATGTGCCGTTTCGCTCCTGTGTATACATATGTGTATATATATGTGTATGTGTATGTATATGTATATGTATATATATATGTGTATGTGTATGTATATGTATATATATATATGTATGTGTATGTATATATATGTGTATATATATGTGTATGTGTATGTATATGTATGTGTATGTGTGTATATATATGTGTATGTGCCATTTCGCTCGTAGCATTATACATGGATGTGTTTGAGCTGTGTGAGAGCTCGCATACAGTATAAAGTGTGTTCATCGGCAAAGTGTGTGTATATATGTCCAAGCACAGACATCCGAGAAAGTAGCATTATATATATATATATATATATATATATATATATATATATATATATATATATATATAGTCATCCACAGACAGAGAACGAAACAGATCTGTCCCTGGATGACTATATATATATATGTGTGTGTGTGTGTGTGTGTGTGTGTGTGTGTGTGCCCACATATGTATATATTTACCTAACCCTTATTTTGCAGGCTTGATATGACACAAGGTCAATTTTTTTGCGGGGGGCGAATACAGTTGGTTTGATTTGTGACTTAAAGAGCCAGTCTGCCCTACTATTTACATACAGCTAGGGAAGAAGAGATAGATTCAAGCCTTTCACGAAAGTATTAGCATAAAGTGAAATGCAAATAAGCTTGCCCAGGATTTGAACCCAAGTTGCTGACTCCATTTACTTTGTTGATAACCATTACACTAAGTGCTACTCCACGTGTATCATTGCTAGTGCATCTGTGTGCATCTATATACTCACAAGTAGCATAGAATATAGTTGTGTATGTGTGTGTATGTGTGTGTTCTTATGTTGGATACTACGTATATGTACCACATGTTGCAGAGGATATGTGTGTGTGTGTGTGTGTGTGCGTGTGTTTGTGTGTGTGCGTTCCTAGATTGGATACAAAGTACATGTACCACATGTTGCAGAGGATATGTGTGTGTGTGTGTGTGTGTGTGTGTGTGTGTTCCTAGATTGGATACTATGTACATGTACCAAATGTATCATAGGATATGTGTGTGTGTGTGTGTGTGTGTGTGTGTGTGTATGTAAAACGATGTCACAGACAATGCTGATTCTTGAAGTTCAGATATATGTTTACGTGTTACATTGGATTTGTACGAAAAGATTTGGTTTATTTGTTTAATGACATATTAACTTCTTATTCATTGTTTAATGCCAAAATGTGATACAACTAATTTGCATACAGTTATAAGGCTTTAGTACTGGCTCATTAGCCTAGTGGATAGAGTGTTCACCAATGGTTCGGGAGATCTGGGTTCAATCCCAGGGCGCGTCATGCCAAAGTCTTTAAAAATGGTATTTGATACCTCCTTGTTTTACACTCAGCAATATAAGGTACGTATCAAGGGTAAAGTGGAGCAATTCTGGGAAAGGAGTAGCGCCCACTCCTACACCACAGTGTAGTAGCTATTGAAAAGGGAGCCTTCTGGTCGCCCTCAACTACAATCGCCAACTTTATAAGGCTTTAAGTATTCCTATCTAATAAGCCCAGTCAGATAGGGCAAATAGAATATGCCAACTTTGCAGAGAGGGCTAGCACCCCGACCCACATTAATTATTTGAGGGTGAAGTATCAGATCTGGAGCTTTGGGGAATGTGCAGTAGCCTTTCATTACCATCACTCCCAAGTCCATTCTGACCCAGGGTGAAAATACCTGTTAGGGTCCGATCAATTGGTCAAATAGAATTGTCTGACCATTTAACTATATCTAATACAAATAATTTATTGCTTGTCTCCATCTTAATCAGGGTAATAATTTATTCAGGTTTTTTCTTTTTCTCTCAAAGGTTTTACTTTTTTTTTTCCCCCACCATGTAACTGTTGACTGTATACATTCTTTATTGTGGGTCGCTCTTAAGGCCATTTCTCAGTCAAAAAAATTTTTTTCAGAATGAATCTGCTTCTTTGAAATTTTCCACGACCAACAAACTGTTTATCTAATAATTTATAGACCATTATATATATTACTATTTGATAATGATTATTATTAATAACCATAACATTTATTATATATTACTATTTAATAATAATAATTACTTGTTTTCATACAGATATGTGGTATTTTTCTTATATATATATATATATATATATAGCCCTCCACAGACAGACTGTTTTGTATCACAACTCTTCAGTGTGGCTAGACACGCTAGATTCCCGAAGCTGGGATCGAAACTTAGCTGACTGAAATGCCAATCCAAGATTCTACCACTCAGCCGCAAGGAAAGTAGCACAAGCGAAGGAAATTTAAACGTTTAAGTATCACATTTGTTTTATTTACATATATGTGCTTAACAGCTAGTGAGAGCTCAATTCATTTGAAGAGCCTTGTTTTATGCTAGTGGCAACCATTACTTCCCTCATTAGAGAGCTATATATATATATATAAATATATATGGAAGTAAATAATGGTGTAAGATCTGACAATATAGGGGAAAAATTGATAACAAGGTAATCTAAGCTGAAGGAAAGATTTATTGAGAAACAAATTCAACACTATAGCATTTCAGTTCTAATGAACCATCATCAGGCCTATGAGGGATTATATTAGTGATGTTAAATCAATGATGAATATATAAAATATAATATTTTAAACATCCATTGTTTTTAACCCCACTAATATCATCCCTCATAGTTCTGATGATGGTTCATGAGAACCGAAACACTATAGTGTTGACTTTATTTATCAATAAATCTCTTCTTCTGCTTGGATTACCTTATCAAGTTTCTCTCTCTCTCTCTCTCTCTCTCTCTCTCTCTCTCTCTCTCTCTCTTTCTCTCTACATATATATATATATATATATATTGTCATCCACAGACAGACTGTTTTGTTGAATCACAACTCTTCAATGTGGCAAGACATGTGAGATGCTTCAAGCTGAGATTGAAACCTTGGTGACTTTATGTCAGTCAAATATCTTACCCCAAAGCAATTGTCCCTCTCTGTGTAAGTGAAGGAATTTTTACGTATACATTTATTTACATATATGCTTATCGGCTACTGGAAGGATTCATATATATATATATATATATATATGAATCATTCCCAAATAAGTATTCAGTTAAAAAATTAAAAAAAAACTTTATTTTCTTCTAAACCAAAGATGCAAAGATATTGTTATTTCTGGTGGAATGGTATAAAATCAAAATGAACATTATTAGGTATTATCTACAACCATATTCTACTGCACAGTAACACTGTCACCAAAAATAAAATGGAAACACCACTGTAAACAAAAATAAAACTGAATTAATATATACAAGTTGTATATCTATTATTTGACTGCTATATATTCATATTTTTACTTTGTTGAAAACTTATGAACCACACACACATATATATAGATATATGGAAGAAAATGATGGTGTGTAATTCGACGACATATTGAGAAAAATTGATAACAAGGCAATCCAAGTGGAAGGAGAGATTTAATGAGAAGTAAAGTCGACACTATAGTGTTTCGGTTCTAATGAACTATCATCAGGACTGTGAGGCATGATATTAGTGATGTTAAATCAATGATGGATGTTTAAAAGTGCAAAATATAAAAACCTGGGGAAAATCTGTATATCAATCAATTCTTTCTAGATATACAGATTTTCATTAATATCATCCCTCATAGTCCTGATGATGGTTCATAAGAACTGAAATACTATAGTGTTGACTTTGCTTCTCAATAAATCTCTCCTTCTATATGGATTACTTCATATATATATATACACAGTTATTATTATGATTAACTGGCTCATTGGTCTAGTGGGTAGAGTGTTTGCCAATCGTCCGGGAAGACCGGGGTTCAATACCAAGTCGCGTCATACCAAAGACTTTAAAAATGGTACTTGATACTTCCTTGCTTAATACTCAGTAATATAAGGTAAGTATCAAGGGTAAAGTGGCGCAATTCAGGGAAAGGAGTAGCACCCTCCCCTGCACCTCAGTGTAGTAGCTATTGAAAAGGGGGCCTTCCGGTTGCCCTCGACTATGGTTGCCAACTTTACTTTTAACTTTATTATTATGATTGCAATTTAGTGCCAAAAGCATTTTTAATCCGTAAGATCTTCAAAGTACTCAATGGAGGAAAATCTGGAGCGATACCACAGTATATTTCAAATATAAAACCAGATAAAATCATATCACTGTGAGTTTCACAGTTTCAATTTTCTGGGGAGCTACTGTTTAACGCATCTGCAGGTCTTAGGCATGAGTTTTTATTCTTTTTTATATCCTGCTTTATATTTGGAATATATATATTTGTGGGTAGAATGTTTGCCAATGGTCCTAGAAACTGGGGTTCAATCCCGAGTCGAGTCATACCAAAGACTCAAAAAATTGTTTTTGATGCCTCCTAACTAAATACTCAGCATTATGAGGTACGGATCAAGAATAAGTGGAGCAGTTCGGGGAAAGGAGTAGCACCCTTCTGTACACCTTGGTGTAGTAGCTATTGAAAAAAGAGCCTTACGTTAACAAATTTAATTCTTATGTATATATACAAATATTTATAATAAATGAATAAATATATATATATATATATATACTTATATATAGTATATATAAATGTATATATGAATGTATATATATATATATATATATATATATATATATATATATATATATATATATTACATGGTAGTGTCTGTGACCATGGGTTTTATGCTTTACATATTCATAAACCATTAACCACCACAATATATATATATATATA
>OY757928.1:85302230-85337230 GCA_963585895.1 Sepioteuthis lessoniana
AAATAATTTTTTGGGGGGGAGTGTCCTTGTGGTTTAATGGTTAAAATGAAGGAAACCGAATCATAGTAAGCGAGTTTGGGCTCTAGTTGTGCTATTACATTCACGTTCAGACAAATACTCTTGGGAAAGGTATGAACCCCCTTATCCTCCCAGCTATTGTTTAAATAGCATCACTACTGTTCTTCTAGAAGGATGGCTTTGGCATTAGATAACCCATGATGGTTGATATGTCATTAAACAAAGATACCTAATAAAAGATACCTAAATAATTTTTAATCTATCAATCTATCTATCTATCAATCTAAAAACCATTTCTATATCTCTGGATGTAAATAATTTCCAAATTTATCTATTTAAATCCCTTTTCTATCTATCTATCAATCTATCTAAAAACATTTCTATATCTCTGGATGTAAATAATTTCCAAATTTATCTATTTAAATCCCTTTTCTATCTATCTATCTATCTATCTAAAAACATTTCTATATCTCTGGATGTAAATAATTTCCAAATTTATCTATTTAAATCCCTTTTCTATCTATCTATCGATCTATCTAAAAACATTTCTATATCTCTGGATGTAAATAATTTCCAAATTTATCTATTTAAATCCCTTTTCTATCTATCTATCGATCTATCTAAAAACATTTCTATATCTCTGGATGTAAATAATTTCCAAATTTATCTATTTAAATCCCTTTTCTATCTATCTATCTATCTATCTATCTATCTATCTATCTATCTATCTAAAAACCATTTCTATATCTCTGGATGTAAATAATTTCCAAATTTATCTATTTAAATCCCTTTTCTATCTATCTATCTATCTATCTATCTATCTAAAAAAACATTTCTATATCTATCTATCTATGTTAATCATTTCAGAAAATATCAATTTAAATCACTTTCATATCTCTCTATTTATCTGAACACATTCTCTCTCTCTCTCTCTCTCTCTCTCTCTCTCTCTCTCTCTCTCTCTCAATATATATATATATATATTTCTATTTACATGCAATTATTTTACTCATTCATTAAAAGACTGCCTTGAAATGTTAATTGCTCCAAGTTATAACCAATATATTTAGACATTTATTTTAGATCACAATAAGAAATATAAAATTGGTTTCATTAAGACACAACATCTATCTTCAACTTGTTAAGTCAGATTTTAATTCTTTAATCCAGTAATTTTTCTCTTTCCATCACCCTTTCTCTCACTCACACTCTGTGTGTGTGTGTGTGTGTGTGTTACTCTCTCTCTCTCTCTCTCTCTATATATATATATATATATATATGTATAAACAGAAAAAAAATTACAACACCCTGAAATCTGGAGCTGTAGAAAATGCAGACAGCTCCTCTCCTTTGCAGAGAGGTATCATCCCCTACAATGAGTGTCCTTTGCTATTACTCCCAGATCCACTCTGACTTGAAGTGGTAGTACCTGTTAGGGTCTCATCAATAGGTCAAATAGAACTATTTAATCCTCTACAAGACCTTAAACCATTTAAATGTGTGCAAATAAGTGATTAATATTAGATTGAATTATTAGCATTAGATAGCAATGCTTAAATTTATTTCCATGTGCAAACAAACGAATGATATTGAATAGAATTATAGAGTTAGATAAAAATACTTGAATCCTATTTACCCAACCCCTCCGCTCGGGCAGGATATGACACAAGGTCAATTTTTTAAGTGGAGTTTAACAGGTTTGAATTCAGAGTTTTCCTTCTCCTAGACTAGTTGCCTCACCAAGGCTGAAGAACCCAGTCTGCCCTACTATTTACCCATAGCTGGATGGAGAATAATTAGATTCATACCTTTCCCAATGGTATTAGTGCTATGTGAAATGCAATCAGTCTCGTCCAGGATTTGAACTCGTGTCGCCGTGTCCATTTCCTACGACAATAACCATTATACCACGGGCACCTCCAAAATACTTGAATCCATTTAGTGTCCTTGGTATGACATCAAACTGCATCGAATTGTAAATCCTGGAGCTTTGGGGAATCTCTGTATTTACCAATCCCTCCGCACAAGCAGGATGCGACACAAGGTCAATATTTTAAGCAGAGTTTAACCAGATTAAATTCAGAGTCTTCCTTCTCCTAGAGTGGTTGCCAAGCCAAGGCTAAAAAGCCAAGTTTGCCCTACTATTTACCCATAGCTGGAGGGAGAATAATTGAATTCATACCTTTCCCAAGGATATTAGTGCTATGTGAAATGCAATCAGTCTCGTCCAGGATTTGAACTTGTATTGCCGAGTCCATTATCTATGACGATAGCCATTACACCATGGACACCTTGGGGAATGTAGAGCACCTTTTCATTACCATTAAAGTCATGTTTACTCTGACCTGGAGTGGTAGTACCTGTTAGGGTCCCATCGATAAGTCAAAGGGAACAGTTCAATGTTTTATTTGGGATTATAATTAATAATTAATTATTAGTAACCAGCCGCCCTACTATTTACTCATTACTGGAGTGAGAATAGTTGGATGCATACCTTTTCCAAGGGCATTGGCACTATATGAAATGCAAACTGCCTTGTCCAGGATTTGAACTTGGGTTGCCATCCCCATTTTTTTACAATGATAACCATTCCATCTTGAGTGCTTCCATAACTGAACATATACACAATATAGTTATTGTTTGTCATTTCATTATTCTCTTCCCCTGAAGATGGCTTCTGCTGGGGCTGGAAGCACTTGGGAATTATATGGTGCCTTCCTAAATTCATTCCAGCAAAAATTCAAATGACTCATATGAAGAGATGAATGGGTTAAAGAGAGAATCAGTAGAGAAAAAATTTGTCTTATTTAATTATATATATATATATTGTGGTGATAAAGGAAAGAACTATATAACCTCCCTTACTTTCTGGGAACGAATTGTTCCCCTTTGTTTAGATGACTGGCAGGTGGCCATTCTATCCGTGACTCCCTTCAAGACCAGTTCATTGTTGAATAAAGCTTTTTCAAGCTTATCTGACTCAGACTTCTTCAATTAATTGCAAGTTTTAACCTATTATTCAACTTGTTATCTACTATATATATATATAAGCTACATACATTCTCTTAACCATGTTTTGTTAAAATAACACAGACAAGTTTATTTCCAACAATTTTCATTTCATTGATTTCTCTTGCTGTCTTAAATCAGTTATGGACAAACCGTATCCCTCAGGCCAAATGCAGCCTGCAGAGCTTTCTAAATGGCCTGCCTATGGTTTCAGATCTATACAGAAAATATCTTTTTATTGAAGAGAAAAAAAATGGTTGGGGTACCTTCAACATAAGATTGCCTTGAATTGTTTCTAGTTTTGCAACCCTCCTGATAATGACCCTAGTCTCCTGCGGTTCTCTTCTTGAAAAAGCTTGCCTAAGACCATCTTAAATTATTATTTTTTGCTTGGCTCAATTTGTAAATGAAAAGCATCTGAAATCTTCTATCCGAGCATTTTGTATCCTCATTTGTCGTTTTCAAAACGTTGTATTTTTTCTTTAATATCTAAGAGGCCTTCTTTTAACTTTATTAGGGAACAATATCTAAAGAGCATTGGGTCTTAGATCTACAATTGCAGGCAAAGGTTATTGGTGGATCTTTCATACTGGTGAAATTTCTTTTTTTTTTTTTGTTTTTGTATCATTCTTTGGCCTAATGAGTAGAGTGTTCACAGATGGTTTGGAAGACCGGAGTGCACTCTCAGGTCGAGTCATACCAAAGACTCATAAAAATGGTACTTGATGCCGCCTTGCTTAACACTCAGCATTATAAGGTACAGAAAAAAGAGTAAAGTGGAGCAATTTAGGGAATGGAGTAGTGCCCTCTCCTATGCCTCAGTGTAGTAGCTATCAAAAAGGGAGCCTTCAGGTCACCCTCGACTACGGTCGCCAACTTTACTTTTTACTTTATTATTCTTTACCTAATTTTCATATCATGGTGTGTTGATACCATGGGTTCTTTTGACTCTCTCTCACCAATCATTCCTTTTTGCCTAACTCTCCAAACAGAAATGATAAACATCTTGCTGAGTTTACTTTCAGAAGAGGCTTGTGTGCCTAAACTCTAAATTTCAGAAAAAGAAGAGAAAACTATGGACTTACACTTACCCATATAGCTCAAAAGCATCGTAAAATTTACCCCCCCCCCGATATAGTAAAAGCAATAAGGTACTTACCATCGCAGTAGGATTCAATGAGCATTCAGTTGAAAGACGAGGGAACAAGCCATAACTCAGTACCGTTGCTGGTCGATATTTATCTTGTACCATTTCCGCACTGAAACCAGTGGATAATCAGGGCACAAAGAATGAGATCACCCAGGTGTAAAATGGAACATTCCGGACTACCATAAATACCGATTGCTTCATGCCCAGATCCCAATGTAATTGGCTAGTCAGACATTGTTACCGTTCAACACAAAAAAAAAAAAAAAACGGAATATGAGCTCAGATAAAAATCATACATAATTGTAATAAACATTGTGATGTAAGAACATTAAGTTTATAAGTCCCCAAAATTCACTCTGAACTGTCCAGCAGGACACATAGCATAATGGTTATAGGTGTTGGTTTCCAAAGTTTCTAAGAGACAATCAAGTAGAGGTTGCTGGTTCAATCCTGACTGCAGTTATACATGGTTATGGCTAACCGAATCAGAACAGGTGACCTCCATGGATTAAATAAAGAACATGGTTCAAAATTCTGTGTAGGCTCCCAAGTTCGACAAGAAATGCCAGAGGACATATTGGCTAAAACGTTGTGAATATAATTATGAAGACAATGGTTCGAAAACTCTGATCATCAAGCTTCGTCTCAGAAATTCAGATAGCTAACTGTTCAGTTCAACAGAATATGTATTTATAAACAAGAACTGGGTAAACAGTGATGGGAGTAAGTTGTTGAGGGTAACCCAAAGGCTCTCTTTTGGATAGCTTTGCCCAGTCGGCTGGGGCTGTAGAATACATCGACTGCTTCTCTGCAGAGGGGTAAGACCCCCCCCCAACAAGTGTCCTGGATATGGAAATTTACTAAGCTTTTTGCTTAGATGTGGCACAAGGCCATATGAAAGGGGCACCCAATGAGACAAGTGTCCTGGATATGACACTAAACAATCTGATGGTGAGGTTCCAGCAATGCTGGAGCTTTGGGGAATGCGGAGTACCCCTTCATTGCCATTGCTCCCAGGTCCACTCTGGCCCGGAGTGGTAGCACCTGATAAGGGTCCTATCTATGGGTTGAATAGAACTAACAGCATACTTATGCTAAAATGAATTGTTTGAGTAAAACTGAATAGTTTGAAATAAAAATGATTTTTACAATTAAACCGTACTTACATTTAAACTGCGTGCTTATGCTTAACTGAACTATTTGAAATAGAACTGTTTTTCGACATTAAAACTGTATTTACACTTAACCGAATTGTTACATATAACTGCTTGAATAGTTAGAAATGGAAATGTTTTTGACCATTGAACTGTGTACTTATGCTAAACTGAATTGTTTTAAATAGAACAGATTATTTACATAAAAATGTATTTGGTGTTAAATAACCTACAAAGGTTGATATGCCATAAAACCCAACAAACCAAACCATTTGGATAGCTACTACACCAAGGCATAGGGGAGGGCTCTACTCCTTTCCTTGGATTGCTCCACTTTACTCTTATAATGCTGAGTGTTAAGCAAGGAAGTATCAAGTACCATATTTTGAGTCTTTGGTATGACTCGACCTGGGATTGACCCACGTCTCCCAAGCTATTGGCGAACACCCTAACCATCATGCCAATGTCTAGTTAATGTGAGTCATACTCTTCTTTTGAAAATATCTTCTGATCATAGAACCATTTTAGTGAAAATCAGCTTGAGTCTATGTAGGAATAAGAAACAAATAGATAAGGCTTTTTGATAAAACTGCTCCTCAAATGCCAATAACAATATATACGAGGTGCATACGATAAGTTTCCAGACTTTTTACGAATGGGCTCTTTTATTGATAGTACACACATGAAACTCTAGTCCCCTTTGGAGTAATTTGCTCCGGCTGCAATGCACTTGTATTGTTCCAACAACTTCTGGAATGCCTCATGGAAGTCCTCTTGTGTGAGCGTGTCAATGACCTTCGTCACGGCCTCTTTCATCTCCTCAATTGTCTCATAACGACAGCCTCTGAGTTTAGGGAATAACCAAAAGTCACAGGGACCAAGGTCTAAACTATAGGGAGGCTGAGGAACTGTTATGATGCCCATCTTGATCAAATAGTCTGTGACAAGGATGGAGTAGTGGACTGGTGCATTATCCTGCTGGAAATGCCACTGACTTGATTTGAAGAGTGCTGGCCTCTTGCAACGGAATCTCTTCCTGAACTCCTTTAAAACCTCAACATAGTAATCCTAACCCTAAGCCTCTGGCCAATCAACTCTGGTGTATTGACTTCTTTGCTCCTCCCACATCTTTTAACATCCCTTACAGACTCCCTGCCTTCCTTGAATCTCTTATGCCACTCAAAAACTGATGCTCGATTCATGCAAGATGCTCCAAAAGCAGTCTAAAGCATTCTATACGTTTCTCTGGCAACTTTTCCAAGTTTAAAACAAAAGTTTATTGCATAGCGTTCTTCTAATGTGTCCTCACGTCCAGATTGCATTTTTGAAATTCACCATCTGTAACAATCAGGCTTTAGTCGGCTGTATTCCAATTTCTGCAGTCCTGTTCATTTGAACCTGAAATCCTAAAAATTGGTCAGTCATCTCATAAGATGTATAGCAATAACATACTGAATTATCAAGAGTCTATGACAATTTTAAATGCCTGTACGAAAAAAGTCTGGAAACTTATCATATGCACCTCATATAACTACTATTTAGTGACTGTCAGAAACAGGTTCCATACTTCTCAGGAGACATCTGATATTTTCTATTTGACAACTGCTAACTTTTTCAGTTTATCAGAGAGATGAGATTTTTTTTAATGTATTGCTGTACCACTTGGACTCCAGCTAAACACCTGGAGAAAAAGCTGGATGAGAACTCTACAAGAAAGCTTCAAGCTGTTTTGAACAAATCTTGGAAGCAGCACTCCACAAAACAATAACTGTACGGCCACATACCACCCATCTCACAAACCATCCAAGTAAAATGAGCAAGACACTCCTGGAGAAGTAAGGACAAACTCATACACAAATTTCTCCAATGGACTCCTACACATGGACATGCCAGTGTTGGTTAACCTGCAAAAACTTACATTGATTGGCTCTGTGTAGACACTGGGTGCAATGGCTAATAGGGACATATAGTGAATGAGTGTCAAGTGAATCTATGCTATCAATATGCTTTAATGATGATGATGATGATTGTCAATTTTTAAAATGTTTGAAATGAATATTTTATGATGGTTATAGAATAATGGGAAACATTTGTTTATCAATTTGAGAAAATTGTGACCCCTGTTTGTGTTGATGTGACAATTGTACAGTGGATTGACACCAACAATGTTTATTTTCTTGTTGTTTCTCTTTATTCTACAGAGGTTAAGTGTTACTGTCTTTGAGAATCTACTCTTTTTTTAGACTGTTTCATATTCATCTTTAGCATCATTAAAGATTAGATTTGTACGAAGAATTATCAGATAATCTGTTGCTAATGGACTGTGCTATTTGTTTGATAATGGATAGGATTGGCTAGAAGAGGTTGATCGGTTGTTTTGTTGGGTTTTATGGCATATCAACCCTTGTTGGTAATTTAATGCCAAATCCTGCTTGAACACACACACACACACACATATATATATATATATATATATATATATATATATAAAATTTGTAAATGCATTGTTTGTATCTGACATTTTTCAATGAGCTATAGAGCCCATTTGCTTGCACATAGTTAAATGATTTCAATTATTGTTATCTAACACTAACAATTTAATTCAATATGTCATTTGTTTGCACACAATTAATTGGTTATACATAGATGAATTAGAAGTGACTAGTTTCTTGTTAATTTTATTTTAAAATGAGTTAGAGCTAATTTGTTCACACTTAAGAACTGCTATTGTTTACCCACAGTTAAATAGTTACAAGTATTGCTATCTAACACTAATAATTCTATTCTGTTCTATTCTTTCATTTGCTCAAAGTGAAATGGTTTCTAGTATTATTAGTATTACTACCAATGATTTAATTTTTGCATACAGTTGAAGCATTACATTCTAATAGTTTTATTCGCTGACAGTTAAATGGTTCCAAGGGGGTTGTCCTTGTGGTGTAATGGTTAAAGCGATGGACTGTGGAATCGTAGTAAGCTAGTTTGTACTCCAGCCATGCTATTACATTCCCTTTCAGGCAAATACCCTTGGGAAAGATATGAACCCCCTTATCCTCCCAGCTATGGGTTAAATAGTACCACTACTGTTCTTCTAGGAGAATGGCTTTGGCATTAAATAACCTAAAAAGAGTTGATATGCCAAAGAAACCAAACCAAATGGTTCCAAGTTTGGCTATGTTATACCAATTATATCTATTTATGATTATCGTTAAGGTCTCGGCTTAATGGAGGCCATAAAGAAACTCTAATTATTTTGGAAATTTTTTTGGACTTGGTTCCGGTGTTAAGTGGATCATAGATTTTTTGTCATTTCCTTTCTTACTCACTCATATTGGGCTCTAATTTTAATGAAAAAAGTGCTTGAACAATAGAGCTAATCATGAAAATCTAGATTAAAAAATTGGACTAATTAGACTAAAGAAATATTTAAAAAATCATTCCATATTTTGCTTCCACACCCTGTTTATAAATACTTTATTTTAGTTCCAGCTAAGTCAACTGGGGCCGAAGAATATATCAGCTGAATCTCTGCAGAAGGTTACGACCATTTAACTGTGTGCAAACAAATAATTAATAATTAGTAAAATTATTATTATTTCATATCAATACTTGGAACCCTTTAACTGTGTGCAAACAAATGTTCAACAAAACTATTAATGATGAATAACAATACTTAAAACTGGTTAAAGGCTGGTTGGGTTTTATGGCATATCAACCATTATAATTTATTTAATACCAAATCCATTTTTATATGTTAAACAGTTCTATTTCAAACAATTCAGTTTAGCATAAGTACACAGTTTGATTGTCAAAAACAGTTCTATTACAAACAATGTAGTTTAGCATAAGTACAGTTTAAATGCCACACACTTTTATTTGATCCATAAATAGGATCTTATTAAGCTCTACCACTTTGGGTTAGAGTGGACCTTGGAGCGATGGCAAGAAAAGGGCACGCTGCATTCCCCAAAGCTCCAGTAAGGTGCTTATAAAACAATTAGAATAGACTGCTTCAAATCATTTAACTGTATGCAAAAATTAGATTATTGGTATTACGTTGCAATACTTTGACTGTGTGCAAACAAGTCAGTTCTGGCTCATTCGAAATAATTCTTAGAAACTATTCGTTTACAAATTATATATTGATTATATACATGGTGCATTCAATAGGTTTTCAGATTTTTTTTTGTATAGGCATTTAAAATTATCGTAGACTCTTGAAAATTCTGTATGCTATTGCTATACATCTTATGAGATGACTGACCAATTTTTATGATTTTAGGTTCAAATACACAGCTACAGCAGGAATTGGAATACACCTTACTAAAGCCTGATTGTTACAGCTGGTGAATTTGAAAAATACAATCTGGACGTGAGGATACATTAGAAGAATGATATGCAATAAAATTCTGTTTTAAACTTGGAAAAAATGCCACAGAAACAGTGTATGGAATTTTCAGACTGCTTTTGGAGCATCTTGCATGAATCGAGCATCAGTTTTTGAGTGGCATAAGAGATTATAGGAAGCCAAGGAGTCTGTGAGGGAAGATAAGAGGTGTGGGAGGAGTAAGGAAGTCAATACACCAGAGTTGATTGGCCAAAGGGTTAGGGTTAGGGTTACTATGTTTAGGTTTTAAGGGAGTTCAGCCAGAGATTCCTAAGGAAGAGGCCAGCACTCTTCAAATCAGGTCAGTAGCATTTCCACCAGGACAATGCACCAGTTCACAACTCCATCCTTGTCACAGACTATTTGACCAAGATGAGCATCAAGACACTTCCCCTGCCTCCCTTTAGTCCAGACCTTGCTCCCTGTGACTTTTGGTTGTTTCCTAAGCTCAGAGGCTGTCGTTATGAGATAATTGAAGCGATGAAAGAGGCTGTGACGAAGGTCATTGACACACTCACACAAGAGGACTTCCATGGGGCCTTGCAGAAGCTGTTGGAACGGTACAACAAGTGCATTGTAGCCAGAGGAGATTACTCCGAAGGGGACTAGAGTTTCATATGTGTATTATCAATGAAAGTGCCCACACGAAAAAAGTCTGGAAACTTATTTAATGATCCTCGTATCTATATTTGTATAAACAGGATTTGGCATTAAATAACCAACAAGGATTGATATGCCGTAAAATGCAACCAACCAACCAACCCATCAATTAGTTTTAGTCAATACAAACTGGATAAAAAGATAAGCAAATGTTTAATTTTGCATAAATTTAGTTGCTACAAATTCCTATAAGTCAATGCCTATTAGAGTGAGGGATGTTTTTGCCAGAATTTTGTAGTTAGTATGTATCATTCATGAATAATTACGGTAATTATTTTTTTGATTGTTCTTAACTAGTTTTGACCTTAAGTCACATTCAGGAGAAAAGTTTTTGTAGAAAAATGTTTTTTAGAAAGTTTTAAAAAACATTTTTAAAGGAATTTATAAGCAATAACAGAAGCGAGGAAAAATACGCTGTTGATATAGCATATCCATTTACTGAATGTAAATGAGTTTTGGTATCCAAGTGTCTTTAACTGACTTTAATATATCTTTAGTATATGGGTGGTTCACACTTCACATACACAATAAGTTAATTTGTAGTTATTTATGTAGCGCTGAACAAAATAACCAAACTTCTTTGAAGAACAACAATAGATGGTTGATTTTTGTGACAGAAGTAGACTTGTGTCTGAGTGAGAAAAGGTTCTCTATGATATCAGGTAGTAGTGTCCCTGGTAGTACGCCAGTTCTTTAGTTCTTTAGTGTGTTGCAGGTAGCAGCATTATTTCTTTGGTGTGTGTAGCTGGTAAGTTGGCGACCATATTCGAGGGGGACCCGAAGGCTCCCTTTTTGATAGCTACAATATGAAGGTGTATGGGGAGAGCGCTACTTCTTTCCCTGGATTGTTACACTTTAACCTTGATCCATACTTATGATCCTGAGTGTTAAGCAAGGAGGCATCAAGTACCATTTTTTGAGTCTTTGGTATGACTCGACCTGGGATTGAACCCAGATCTCCCAGGCCATTGGCGAACACCAACCACTAGGCCAATGTCCGGTAGCTGGTAGCCGCCGTTATCTTCTTTTGTGGGTATCTGTGGCAACAGTTATCTTCAGTGAAGATCGTCAATACTGGGTTTTCGTGGCAAACTACAGGAGAGAGGTCTTTCTTCTTTGTTGGTCTTGTGCTCTTTGTTCTGCTGGCCGACTTCCAAAAAGGGCTTGAAAAAATAGTTCTTGAGAGGAAGAAGGAATCAATGCGCTCTGCCCTCTGATTGGTCAATATGTGGCTGAATTGCTTGGCGGGGGCATTGTTTTCAAGACACCAGGCAAATGCAGTTTTCACATGGGAGGTATCTGCCAAACCTGGGAGGGTAGTTTCTAACTTCTGTGATTGCTTGGTTTGTTCATTTATTTTTTGTCTATCTTGGTGCTTATATTCATATCCATATTTATATATTTTTTTCTATATTTACATATAAAATTGTTGATGGAACTCATGCAGTTTCTTCCAAGCAGCAGTCGTATCAATACTGCTATATAGATGCACTACTTGGACGCTAACAAAACGGCTGGAGAAAAAGCTTAACGGCAATTACTCAAGAATGCTGCGAGCAATATTGAACAAATCCTGGAGGCAACACCCCACAAAGCACCAACTATATGGCCACCTACCTCCCATCACGAAAACTATCCAAGTTAGACAAACCAGACATGCAGGACACTGCTGGAGAAGCAGGGATGAGCTCATAAGTGATGTACTCCTATGGACCCCCACATATGGCTGAGCAAAATCAGGACAACCAGCTTGAACATACATCCAGCAGGTCTGTGAGGATACGGGATGTAGCTTTGAAGACCTGCTGGAGGCGATGAACGATAGGGAGGAGTGATGAGAGAGGGTCAGGGATATCTGTGCTGGCGGCACGTCATAATGATGATGATGATGATATCCACAGCTGAAAAGTAAGACCTTCCCAAAAAGAGTTATCAGGAACATGTTATTAAACTCCCTCAGATGGTAAGGTTCTAGTTCTGGAGTTCTGTGTAGCACAGAGTACCTCTTAATTGCCGTTACTCCCAGCTCCACTTTAACCAAGATTATTTCTCAATGGGTCAAATAGACATTTGAAAATTAGTTGTATTAGATAGGTTTACTTGAAACTATATAATTGTTTCTTATCAGTGATTACTTGAAACCGTATTATTCATTGCAAAAAAAAAAACTTCACTTTGTGTTAATGCTTTTGGTGAAGGCATGAATCCAATTTTTGTCCTCCAAGCAATGGGTGAATTGGGTTCTTTAACCTTGCTATGGTAACCAGTCTAAGAAAAGGAAAACTCTGAATTTATAAGAGCTGTACTCTGCTAAAAACTAACCTTCTATCATTTCCTGCTTATAGTGGAGGGGTTGGGTAAATACATATATCGCACATATATGCTTATCATTATTGATTAGAAGCTGTCAAAGTCATTTTTCTTGATCCTAAGTTAGTTTGCTCTACATTTACAGCCTTCAAAAGTTCTCAAATACTTTGCAATATATATATATATATATATATATATATATATATATATATATTTGGGCAGCAATTATTCATTGACACATATTTGACTGAACATTATAGACATTTTTTATCAACATACTTTTTTTTAATCTTGGTTGGTTGGTTGTTTGGGTTTTATGGTAAATCAACCTTTGTAGGTTATTTAATGCGAAATCCATTTTGACACAAATAATCAGTTCTATTTCAAACAATTCATTTACCATGAGTACATAGTTTAATTGTCAAAAACATTTCTATTTCTATTTGATCAAACAGTTCTAATTCAACCAATTCAGTTTAGTATAAGTATAGATTTTGTTTACACACATTTAAATGTCTAAACAGTTCTATATTAAACAATTCCGTTTAGTGTAAGTATGGTTTTAATGTCAAAAACAGTTCCATTTCAAACAATTTAGTTTAGGAAAAGTACACAGTTTAAATGTAAGAACACAGTTTAATTGTCAAAAACATTTCTATTTCAAGCTATTCCGTTTAGTCAAACAGTTCTAATTCAAACATTTCAAATTTACATAAGTACAGTTTTATTTAATCAATAGATAGGGCCCTATCAGGTGCTACCATTCCAGGCCAGAGTGGACCTGGGAGCAATGGCAATGAAGGGGTACTCTGCATTCTCCAAAGCTTCAGCATCACTGGGGCCTCACCATCAGATTATTTAGTGTCATATCCAGGACACTCATTGTGGGGTTGGGTCTTACCCCTCTACAGAGATGCAGTCAGTGTATTTTTGTTGGGTATCACCCACCTTTTTCCACACAATGAATTAGTCCATCTGCCATAGATAGCAGTAGCTACTAATACCAGGGTAGACTAGAAGGTGAAGAACAGCTTCTTATAGGAATAGTATTAGAACGTTGGAGACTGGAGATTGCACTAGATCACCTTACTTGCCACCATAATAATGAAAGCCAATACTATCGTTGGACTATATCTTTATTCTGTATTCACTAATCCTATGTTCTTGTCTACTAATAGTCTCTCTATTGTATATACTTTTTTCCTGAAAATATATTTCTATTTCCTCTCATATCGTGGTTTGTCCTTTATTTAATATTACAAGCGTTCACTAATCCTATGTTCTTGTCTACTAATAGTCTCTCTATTGTATATACTTTTTTCCTGGGAATATATCTCTATTTCCTCTCATATCGTGGTTTGTCCTTTATTTAATATTACAAGCGTTCACTAATCCTATGTTCTTGTCTACTAATAGTCTCTCTATTGTATATACTTTTTTCCTGAAAATATATTTCTATTTCCTTTCATATCGTGGTTTGTCCTTTATTTAATATTACAAGCATTCACTAATCCTATGTTCTTGTCTACTAATAGTCTCTCTATTGTATATATTTTTTCCTGAGAATATATTTCTATTTCCTCTCATATCGTGGTTTGTCCTTTATTTAATATTACAAGCGTTCACTCACCAGAATGCAACAATTTTACGGCCCCAGCAGGGCAATTATTATTTTTTTAAAATAGCAACTGATGCTATTTATAGAAACAATTTTTAAAAAAATGCTACACCGTGCACCAGTATAAATGCTTCTTCTTATAAAGTAGTAATGTAGATGGAAAGGTTACATCATTTTTGCAATATACACACTCCTGATGATGGCCCAAGATTGGCCAGAAAGTACTCGGAAAACAATTAATCATGGAAGGTTTATTAATCGATTCCAGTCAAATATCATAAAATCGATACGGCAACTCAAAAGGATTAACAAAAGATACGTAGACAAAAATGTCTACAATGTTTGATCAAATATATATATATATATATAATTTCAACTACAACTCTGATTTCACAAATCCATCTCCTGATGAGTTTGTTCACCTGAATATTGGGCACAGGAAACTTTCTCCTAAATTTTTACGTCTTTTAAAATTTCATTTTATATTTGAAATATGATTTAGAATTGTTTAAGCATTAAAATGGTTTAATCATACACACACGCACAGACACACACACAGAGACACTCACACATATACACTCACAGACAGACACACTCACACTCACACACACACACACACACACACACACACACACTCAGACACATACGTTCAGACAGACATTCATACACACACAAATACTCACGCACACACACACACACTCACACACAGACACACTCACACACACACACACATTCACACATTCAAACAGACTGACACACACACATACACATAAACACACACAGACAGACACTCACACACACACACACACACACACACACACACACACACTCATACTCACACACATACACACTCACACAGACAGACATTCACACACACACACACACACAGATACTCACACACTGACACTCTCACACACAGACAGACAGACAGGCACACACACACTCACACACACAGACAGACACACACACACACGCACACACGCGCACACTCATTCACACACACATATATATATAGTCGTCAATGAGTCTATTGACTTATGATAAAACATTTATTTGACAACAACTGTATATTTTTTAACAATATTTCCTTCCTTATCAATACATTCTTCCATTAATCATATCAACCAAACTTTATGCAATGAAAATTCAGCTGACAACAAGTTGAAATAAAGACTTAAGAGTCCACTGGTATTTAAAATGCTTAATTTTGTTGGAAGACTGGATTCTGACTAATTAAGGATGAAATTTTGCTGATTTAAAAAAATGTTCTAATATATAACAGTTTTTTTTTCTATTTGTGTATGTTTATAACTGTAGATTTATCCAACTCTGAATACACACACACACACACACACACACATACATCAACACGTGTGTGTGTGTGTGTGTGTGTGAATGCAATGCTAATATTTAAGCTTAGAATAAAGAAACTTTTATGGGAAACTCTCTCTCATGCACACAAAATATATATATATATATATATATATATATATTGTGGTGGTTAACGATTTATGAATATGTAAAGCATAAAACCCATGGTCACAGACACTACCATGTAATAATATATATATATATATATATATATAACTCTGAATATATATGCGCGCACACACACACACACACACACACACACACATACACACACACAAACCTGTATGTGTGTGTGTAGGTGCAAATGCAATGCCAATATTTAAACTTATAATAAAGTAACTTTTATGGGAATCTCTCTCTCTCTCTCTCTCTCTCTATCTATCTATCTCTCTATCTATCTCTTCCTCAATATATATATATATATATATACATGCACAAAGCAGCAATTTCTATTATATATATATATATATATATATATATATATATATACAAAGCAGCAATTTCTGTAGATGGCACTGGGGTGGGGTTAAGAAAAGTTGACTTAAAAAACGCTTACTCATATATGTCCTTTAATTGGGTGCGCATGACTTGGTATCAAATTGGTTAAATTAGTTGGGTAGATTGGGCTGTCTAGCTTTGGTTGGGTGACCAGTCTAGGAGAAGGAAAAATTCTGAATTCAAAACCTGAGGAATGTTATTCTGTTGTGCTATGTTGTGCTGTGTTGGTGCACCATTCTTCTGTTATCAGCCTATCCAAGAACTGTGGGTTGTTCTTTGACGACAATAAAAAAAAATCACCTGTGTAGATAATCCAATAGTTTTTATCTTTAACCAAACTGTTGGGCCTGCATATGTCAAGATCATTAGGGTTGTCCATCAGACATCATATATGTCATTACAGAGTGTAAGGGAATCATATCTATTTACTAAAATAATAAAAAACAAATTGTTGGGTCCCTTTTGTCTTTTACGTTTTCCATAAAATGGAAACGATTTCCCTGAGCAATTTCTCTCCGTCCGTTCCTATCGGTCATCGTTCATGGTGATCTCTTCTGTCTACACATAAGTGATGGATATAAGTTTTGGCTGGTCAGCCAAGACTAGTGTGTCTATGCGTTGAAGTCCGTTTGAAAACGTTGCTTATGTCCTTATTTTTCAGCAGTTCCCCAGAACATCTTACTCATATTAATTGAATGGGTTGATAAGTAGCTGTAGAACTGCTGTTTTATAGGGTTCTTTTTCCCAGATTTTCAACATCCTTGTGTAGTTCCGATCAAGATTTTCTCCCGGCATTTCGTAAAATAGTCCAAGTTGGTGCAACCATACAATATTAATGACACGGCTACAGCTTGAAAGAATTCATTTTTCTTTATCCCAGTCGGTTGGGTTGTTGAATACATAGACCGCATCTCTATAGAGGAGTAAAACTCCCCTAATGAGTGTCCAGGATATGACACTAAGCAATCTGATGGTGAGGCTCCAGCAATGCTGGAGCTTTGGAGATTGTGGAGTTCCTCTTTATTGCCACCGCCATTTAGGTCTGAAGTGGTAGCACTTGATAGGGTCCTATCCATGGATTAAAAAGAACTAAACTATATGTTTATGGTAAACAGAATTGTTTGAAATAGAACTGTTTTGATATTTAAACTACATACTTAAGGTAAACTGAATTGTTTGAAATAGAACTATTTTTGATTGAATTATGAGTGATACATAGTAATACTTAGAACAATTTAATTTCCATGGAATTGTTTAAGAGGTAAACTTTTAAATCACAATGGGGTGGGGGTTTAAAAAAATTAACTCCTACAATTCCTACCTAATTCTTCAAACAGACATAGAATGTCGATTTGTCTTCTGCGCAAGGTACGGCAAAATAGCATAATAGCTATCATATTTACCCAACCCCTCCACTCGGGCAGGATGTGACACAGGGTCAATTTTTTAAGCGGAGTTTAACAGGTTTCAATTCAGAGTTTTCCTTCTCCTAGACTAGTTGCCGAACCAAGGCTGAAGAACCTAGTCTGCCCTACTATTTACCCATAGCTGGAGGGAGAATAATTGGATTCATACCTTTCCCAAGGGTATTAGTGCTATGTGAAATGCAATCAGTCCAGGATTTGAACTCGTGTCGCCGTGTCCAATTCCTGCGACGATAACCATTACACCACGGGCACCTCCTAGCATAATAGCTATAATCTCTAAAAATGAAAGATGTTGTTTAGACCTAACCTTGTACCAGACAGCAAAACAATTATCTGAATATGTGGCACTCATCATCATCATCATCATGTTGTGCCGCTAGCACGGATATCCCTGACCCTCTCTCGCCACTTTTCATTATCATTCATCGCTTTTGGCAGGTCTTCAGGGTTACATCCCGTATCTTCACATAGCTGCTGTATGTATGTTCGAGCTGGTCGTCCTGCTTTTGCTTGGCCATATGCGGGGGTCCATAGGAGTACATCACTGATGAGTTCGTCCTTGCTTCTCCAGCAGTGTCCTGCGTGTCTGGTTCGTCTAACTTGTATAGTTTTCGTGATGGGAGGCAAGTGGCTGTATAGTTGGTGTCTTGTGGGGTGTTGACGCCAGGACTTGTTCAATATTGCTCACAACATTCCTGTGTAATTGCCGTCTAGTTTCTTCTTCTACGTGCGGTTAAATATTTAATTAATGTATAAAAATTGAAACATATATATGAAATTTAATGTGTATCTCAAAAACAAAGGGATCCTTAAAATAAGTATCTTTTTGTTCAAAGCTTGTATTGGCCTGGGGGAGCTGGTTGATTGTTTCTGACGGTCAATTAAGTGAGGGACGCTTGTTTTCGGTTTTGCGGGTCGACAGGTTTTGTTTAATTTTCATTTTAACAACTACATCCGTCGATCATAATGATAGGAAGGGACATTTTGTGCAGTGTATTTTTCTGGTCCTTGTTTTGAAGATCAATGTCAAAATGGAGATTTAATTATAAATAAAGGTGAGTTGGGCATGGCTCATCCAGTCGGGTGAGGCTGGGAGTTTTTGGTTCAACCCCATTACTGTTCCCATTGGTCAAAGCGTCTAAGAAAGGTTTTCCCTGTGCCTGTGAGATATGGTCCTGAACTAGGATTGGCTGACCAATGGGAATATGACTCCTGATTGTCTTTTATTGGACAACCAATCAGAAACCTTTTTAATCAAGATATTGATCTATAAAAATAGGATGTTAAAACGGGTCATCAGAGAAAACAAGAAAAGGGACCAGAAAACAACTTGAGACTGCCAAACTTTTCAATTCTAGACCCGAGGCACTGTGAACAACCTTCCAGCTATAAAAATTCAAAGTCCCAGACCTTTAGAGATATTAGAATCATACTAACCGCATCTAATTGTCACATTTCTCTCTCAATATTCTTCTTCTGTTTGCCAGGAAAGCAAACATTGTCGCTTTATTGTCTCACAAAAGTGTTTCAATAAAACCATTTTTGTTAAATTTTTAGCAACGGGTTTTTCTGTTTATTATTTGAGTTGCTAGACAATCTAGCCACTCATATTACCTAACTATCAGAAGAAGATCCGGCTGAATTGCGTCAACCTCCCTTCGTGGATCTTTCAAACACAGCGTGGGCATGGAAGGACTCAACAAAAGCAAACAGTCAGAAGCAAATGTGGTAGTCACGAACACAGCAGCCACAACAAGTACTGTGACTAGTAGTCACACCACATTGGGCTCCGTGACTAGCATAGGACCACAAATAAGGCAACATCTCCACACTAAATAGTGGTCCTCTGAAACTTGTGGACAAGTTTACCTACCTCGGAAACAGTGTCTCATCAATCAAAAATGACATCAACACATGAATAGCAAAGGCATGGATAGCTATCGGTAGACTATCAGTCATATGGAAGTCAGACCTGTCCAATAAAATAAAACGCAGTTTCTTCCAAGCAGCGGTCATATCAATACTGCTATATGGATGCACCACATGGATTATAACTAAATGTATGGAGAAAAAGAATGCTGCGAGCTGTATTGAACAAGTTTTGGAGGCAACACTCCACAAAACAGCAGCTGTACGGCTACCTACCACCCATCATGAAAACTATCCAAGTTGGATGAACCAAACCAACGAGACACTGCTGGAGAAGTATGGACAAACTCATAAGCAATGTACTCTAGTGACCCCCTCACATGGACGAGCAAAGGTTGGATGACTGGCAAGAATCTATCTACAACATCTCTTTGCTGATATAGGATGTAGCCTGGAGGACATGCCGGGAATGATGAACGACGGAACGAGTGGCGGGAGAGGTTTTTAGCGAAGAAATATTGTTACGAGTTGTGTTACATTGTTTCCTTGCTAAGTTTTAAGGTAAATAAATGAGAGAGAGCTATGGTCACCATAGGTATGGCAAAAGTCGAGATCTCGAAAGGTTTTTAAGATAGGTTTTTAATGGCAGCGAGGAAAAGGGTTTACGTTTATGCTGCAAATCTCATAGGAAGGAAGGAAATTGTTATAGAGTTAAGAAGGCATTTTGGCAGGTAAATGCCTGAGCGAAATGTACATTGTTAAGTTAGCAAAGGTCGTGTTTGCTGGTTAAGGACAGGAACGTTGTCATCGTCAATGAAAGCGTGGTTCTGGTCGTTTAGGGAGAGAAGTGTGAATGTCTCCAGAAAAGGTTGCCCAGGGATGAAGTGATTGGGTGTCTGAGCGGAATTTTGCATCGTAGTCGACATAGCAAAATTTGAAGGCGACTTAGACTTGTTCCTGTGTGGGGCGGATTGAATTTATCTAATTCATATTCAACTGGGAACCCTTGGTCTAAGAGAGTAGATGGAAGGGGTCCATAAATTAGATGGCTTTCTTCATTGTGTCGATGCTGCTGTTATTGAGGAGCGGACAGTAAGACGTCTGTTCTTTTTGAAGAGTTCTGAGGAAGAGAGTGTTTGGCAGCTTTTTTCCCAATTTAGTGCTGCCCGGAAAAATGGTCTGGGATGAATAGGATAAGTCATCCTGATTGTGTGAAAATATGCGTCGACCCTAACGGTCAAATTTAATTTCGTGCCAAACAAATGTACGAAGTTCTTTCTGCTACAGATTCAAGGAAATCTGTGCTTGTGGCATGTTATCATGATGATGAAGAAGTGGTTGCCAATGGCTGACTCTTGTACCTGATTAGACTTGGATTTAGTGTTTTATAGTGTCTAAACCACATCTCATCCGAGGATTGTAATCGCGAAACTTTGCGTCATGAACTTTTTACCCTTCCTCATATCTTTTACATCTTATTTATTTTTTGCGTTTGAAATATATTGTATATATATATATATAAGCAAAAAATATTTCATGTACTAGCACTTTCTTTGCATTATTACCAATTTCATGAGTGGATGTTGCGTTCTGGTTAGTGAACGCTTGTAATATTAAATAAAGGACAAACCACGATATGAGAGGAAATAGAGATATATTCTCAGGAAAAAAGTATATACAATAGAGAGACTATTAGTAGACAAGAACATAGAATTAGTGAATACAGAATAAAGATATAGTCCAACGATAGTATTGGCTTCTGTTATTACGGTAGCAAGTAAGTTGATCTAGTGCGATCTCCAGTCTCCAACGCTCTAATACTATTCCTATAAGAAGCTGCTCTTCACCTTCTAGTCTGGCCTGGTATTAGTAGCTACTGCTATCTATGGCAGATGGACTAGTTCATTGTGTAGAAAAAGGTGGGTGATACCCAACAGTTGATAAAAAGTACGTATGATCAAAAAATGCTAGATGGTTTTTAGAGGAAAAATTTTAAATCATCATTTTCCTGCAACGCAATTATCAACTAAATAGACACATAAACAAGTTTCTTCTATGTTCCTTAGGTTTAGATTAATTTAAAAAATTAGTTTAATTTTTTTTAAAATGATAACAATTAAATAAGATAAAATAGTGGATTGTTTCAGATATTATGTCTTGCAAGTGCTGGCTGCATCTGTTTGGCGAAGGGATTCTTTGTAGTGTGGTGACTAATGTGCTGGACTGCAACACCAGAGTAAGTTTGAACTCCAATCACTTTATTGCATTCCCTTTCTGACTAATGCCCTTGGGAAATCTCCTTATCCCCTGGGCCCACTCAGCTGGAGCTAGATATTACACCAACTGCATCTCTGTAGAAGGGTAAGTCTCCTCCAACAAGTGCAGTAGATATGACACTAAGCCATCTGATGGCAAGGCTCCAGTAATGCTGGAGCTTTGAGGAATGCAGAGTACTCCTTTCACTAACGTTCCCTCCAGGTCAAGTCTGACCTGGAGTGGTAGCACCTGATAGGATCCAGTCTGTGGATCAAATAGAACAAAGTATGTGTAACTAAGTGTGCTAATAAATGACTGATGTTAAGTTATGAGTGTGATACAGCAATATTTGAACCCATTTAACTGTGAGAAAAAGAAGTTCTGGCTCATTTAAGAATGTTATCGACAAAATGTGTTTGCAAATCATATATATATATATATATATATATATATATATATGTATGTATAAAGAGGATTTGGCATTAAATAACCAACAAAGGTTGATATGCCATAAAAACCCAACCAAACCAAATCATATATATTTAATATATATGTATAAAGAAGATTTGACATTAAATAACCTATAATGGTTGATATGCCATAAAACCCAACCAAACCAAATCATATATATTTAATATATACGTATGAAGAGGATTTGACATTAGATAACCTATAATGGTTGATATGCCATAAAACCAAACCAAACCAAATCATATATATTTAATAATTATATATAAAGAGGATTTGGCATCAAATAACCTACAATGGTTGATATGCCATAAAAGCCAACCAAACCAAATTCTATATATTTAATATATATGTATAAAGAAACTGCGAATATGAGTGAGTTCAAGTCTCATTGAGTACCCCATTAACAAGGCCTTGTGCCATATATGTTCTCTGACGAAAGCAACAAGCTGGAAACATACACATATATAACACATAGGAAAGAACAAAATAAATACATAAAAGTATTTTATAATTTGCTTGAAGCATTGCACAAATGCTTTTATTTTATAGAATTCATTTTGATGATAGTAGAATCTATGTGCTAGGGTGAGGTTATTTTGTTCATTGTCAAATTCATTGAATTTTTGCATCCCTCTTCCAGATTTATATATTAGCTCTTCTCCATCGCATTTCTGTAAGTGTGTTTGATGATACACACACACATTCACATACATACACATGCATTTACACACACACACATTTACATATGCATTCACACACACTCACACACACACACATACACAAACATATGCATCATTTAACAAGAGATAACAATATTATCTTCTTCGACTGTTGTCACATGTCAGCTGTTAGTTTTCTGCTCCCATAATGGAAATACATATTTGATGGTGTAGGTGCTAACATCTCAGACACCTGGCTTCAACTAGTGGACAGTTTCGGAGAAACAAGAGACAACTGAGTTAGAAGACGCAGTAATAATAATAATAATAATAATAATAATAATAATGACCTAATCTCGGCCTGAAACCCTTACCTTATAATAATCGACAAAAAAAAAAAAAAAAGAGAATTTGCAAAATTGTAGAGTTTGCTGTCCTGGTTAACCATAGAATAAAACCGAAAGAAAGTGAAAAAAACTATGGAATATGAAGATGACAATTATACTAATCATGATTGGTGCTTTTGGTACAGTCACCAAAGAATTATTAAAGGGACTGGAGGACTTGAAAATTGGAGGATAAGTGGAGACCATCCAAACTACTACATTATTGAGAACGGCCAGAATACCGAGAAGAGTCCTGGAGACTTGAGGAGATTTGCTGTCACTCAAACTCCAGTGAAAGACCATCAGCTAACACTGATGTGAAAAACTCTCAAGGAGTAAATAAAAACATAATTATTAAAAATCTGTCCTTGAAAATGTGATTTTGAGACACTAACGGATCATCTAATCTAAGCCAGACGACCAGATGTAATAATAATCAACAAAATAAAGAGAACTTGCAGAATTGTGAACTTAGCTGTCCCGGCTGACCACAGACTGAAATTGAAAGAAAGTGAAAAGAAGGATAAGTAACTGGACCTTGATAGGGAATTGAAAAGACTGTGGAACATGAAAATGACGATTATACCAGGTGTTCTTTGTAGTGTCACCAAAGGATTGGTATAAAGACTGGAGGACTTGGAAATTGTTGTGGCCTGGCAGGGGCCAAAAAGAAGACATGGAAGAAAAAAGTAGGTAGAACAAGTGTATTGAATAAACAGAACATATATACAAAATAAAAGTGTTCATACAGCTGGTAGAAGAGTCTGTCCGAAACTGTCAGGTTCGACTGCTGGGAGGAGGTCGGTATTTATTGTTTATCCCACCAACCAGACAGGTGTGGCACAAGGCCTTTTTTTAGGTGGGTCCAGGCACAGGACTGTAGCCCAGACACGTTTGTCAGTCCCCAAAATGCCTCGGGCCCTGTTGGCATTCCTCTAAAAAAGGGCGCATCAGGTGCCAGGCGATAAACCTCCAAGGAGTGTTTGAGCCTGCGGGGACAGCCCCCTGAGGTTTTAGGATACCAGGCTTGGCACGCCCAACATGAATGCCAGCTTACTGGAATACATGTCAGATCGTCATAAGTACACAGTTTAGTTCTATTTGACCCATAAATAGGGCTCTATCAGGTGCTACCACTCTGGGCCAAAGTGTCGTGTATATGACACAAAACAATCTGATGGTGAGGTTCCAGTAATGCAGGAACTTTGGGGAATATGGAGTACTCCTTTATTGCAAACGCCTCCAGGTCTACTTTGGCCCGGTGTAGGAGCACTTGCAAGGGTCTTATCTATGGGTCAAATAGAACTAAACTCTGTACTGATGCTAAACTGAATTGTTTGAAATAGAACTGTTTTGACTACTAATCTGTGTACTTATGCAAAACTGAATTGCTTGAAATAGGTTGGGGCTGCAGAATACACTGACTGCATCTCTGCTGAAGGCTAAGATCCCCGCTCCCCAACAAGTGTCCTGGATATGGCACTAAACAATCTGATGGCAAGGCTCCAGTAATGCTGGAGCTTTGCAGAATGATGAATACTTCTTCATTGCCATCACTCCCAGGTCCACTCTGGTCCGGAGTGGTAGCACCTGAAAGGGTCCTATCTGTGGGTCGAATAGAGCTAAACAATGTACTAAACTGGATTGTTTGAAATTGAAATTGGTATTTAAACTGTGAACTTATGCCAAACTGAATTGTTTGGATTAAAACTGTTTTGACTTTTAAACAGCGTACTTCTGCAATACTGAATTGTTTGAATTTGAACTGTTTTTACATTTAACAGAGTGTAAATAAATGACCGATATTTAATTTAATTGTTAGTGATACATAGCAATACTTGGAACAATTTAACTTTGTTGACTAAACTGAATAGTTTGAAATAGAACTGCTTTTACATTTAACTGAGTGTAAATAAATGACTGACGTTTGATTTAATTGTTAGAGATACATAGCAATACTTGAAACAATATAACTTTGTTAACTAAACTGAATAGTTTGAAATAGAACTGCTTTTGACATTTAAACTGTGTACTTATGCTAAACTGAGTTGTTTGAAATAGAACTGTTTTTTCATTTAGCTGTGTGTAAACAAAAAACTGTACTTATGCTAAACTGAATTATCTGAAAAAGAACTGTTTATATGTATGAAAATGGACTTGGCACTAAATAACCTACAACGGTTGACCTGCAATAAAATTAAACCAAACCAATCTGTGAGTCTATGTATGTATATTTGTCTTGTATGAATGTATGTGTGTATATGTTTAAAAAATATATCTATATATTTCAACCGGTCTTACAGTTCTATTTCTTCATATAAGTTATATAAGTGGAGTTTAACAGGTTTGAATTCAGAGTTTTCCTTCTCCTAGACTAGTTGCGAAAGTCAACCGTCTTCTCCCGAGGCAGAACTCAACTTTTTTCAAAATCCCCAAAATCCTCCGTGCGTGCTTCCGGTGCATGACGTCATTCACATCCCCTGGTCAAATTTGCTATCTGGGATTTTTATTTTGACATCTCTGAATGACACATCCTCCCCACCCGTGTCAACACCTGTGCTCATGTTTGCACCTAACTAACCTATGCACTGAGCCAAAAGGTTCTCAGCTTAACTAAACCCAAAGGCAAGATATATAAACGAAATCCCTTGGCCATTATATTACAAGATGATTTATAAGCAAATAGTTTATAGGTAACATTATTTTAAAATGAGCCTCATTTGTTTGCACACAGTTAAATGGTTCTTAGTATTGATATCTCAGTGCAATTAACCCTCAGTCCCACCTTTTAGCACCTTTAAAATAAAATAGGCTTGAGTTCTTGTTTGCTCAAAGAATAATTTGAAGACTATGGTTTGGATAATCATAGATTCTAGGGTTTGACATGACCAGCTGATTGATCAGATCGGGCCTCTCTGATCACCTGTCTTTTCCAGTAAGGATCGAAGTCAAGTGTTGCAGGTCACGACCACTTGGCTGCCAGATCAAGGACTACACAGCCACCAGGATCCTGTCTTGAAGCATTATGGGTTGCTACCAATGGCTAATAGGGTTGGGTGGGGTCTTATCTATTTTCCGAGGGGCAGTAGGCATATTCTGCAGCTCAAGCTGACTGAGCGGCTTTCTGATAAAAGAACATTTGACGAAACATAATTATTATTTGGGCTTATTTGTATGATTTGGTTTATTTGTTTAAAGACATATCAACACCTTTATGGGTTATTCTGTGTTGTGTAGTATCTATGTATCTTACTCACTAAAATGAATTATAAAATTCTGGTATTTTTGTTTTAGAAAAAATCAATAAAAAAAACTGTTTGAGCTGTACTTATTTATTGGGGTTATTATATATCCAAAGTATCATAAATCATATTCAGATGAACAAAATGCCCAAAGTATATATATATATATATATATATATATATATATACATCACAACCTTCTACAATGGGCTATCTCTTTTTGCTCAGCATATTTCCAGACACAATGTTCTAATCATTGGCGGAGATATGAATGCTCAAATAGGCAAAGATGGAAATGTTAAATTCTGCTAACACAACTTGCTAGACAGAAACAGTGAATATCTTGTAGATTTTTCACCTGGGGATGAACTTGCATGCGTAAACACTAAATTACAGCCCAGTCAGCTGGAGCTGTTGAATTCACTGACTGTATCTCTGTAGAGAGGAAAGACCCTCTCAATGATTGACCTGGATATGACACTGATAGTGAGGCTCCAGTAATGCTGGTGCTTTGGGGAATGTGGAGTACTCTTTCATTGACATCGGTCCCAGGTCCACTCTGGCCCGGAGTGGTAGCTCCTGAAAGGGTCCTATCTATGGGTCAAATAGAACTTTTTGATATTTAAACTGAGTGCAAACAAATGACTTATGCTAAATTGAATTGATTGGTTTGGTTTGGTTTCTTTGTTTAATGGCATGTCAACCTTTGTAGGTTATTCAATACCAAAGCCATTCTCCTTGAAGAACAGTAATGCTACTATTTAACCCATAGCTGGGATGATAAGGGGGTTCATACCTTTCCCAAGGGTATTTGCCCGAAAGTGAACGTAATAGCGCGACTAGAATACGAACTCGCTTACTACGATTCCGCAGTCCATCGCTTTAACCATTACACCACGAGGACACCCCCTGAATTGATTGGAATCAAACAATGAGTAAATAAAAGACTGATGTTTAATTGAATTGTTAGGGATATGTAACGTGACAATACTCAGAGACATTTAGAATTGACTAATTGAGTTGTTTGAAATAGAACTGTTTGATCATTTATCTAATATATATAAATAAACTGGATTTAGCATTAAATAACTTTCAATGGTTGATATGCCATAAAACTATACCCAACCAAACACAAAACTAAAAATAAGAGAAACCTATACAAGCGCAAATAATTCAACAGCACAACAAGATTCTATATTTGTTTTGGGGATATATCCTACCCTACCCCAAAGATGGACTCAACCTAAACATATTTTCCGAGCTTAGCTCGATTGGGGGAAACAACCTCTTGTTCCTTACGAGACATTTCACAGACGGACTGCATGCTGAGCACGGCTAGTACTTCCTTCGTATGACTTCCTTTTCTACTAATACAATAACGTTTACCTATCACCCGTTGTTTGAGTTGTTCTTACACCGGTCTTATCTGAAGACCACAACGATATTCATAAAGAAAAGGAGGAGAAGCCCCACTTTCAACTGTGAGGCATACACCTTTTTTGAAGGATTATCCTCCGACCACAGAATTGTCTATGTAAAGATTTGCCTGGGTCTTTGCTGAAAGAAAAAACAACCATCATCATATCACGCCATCAGCATGGATATCCCCGACCCTTTCTTGCCACCCTTCACTATCGTCCAGCACTCCTGGTTGATGTTCAAGGCTACATTCCGTATCTGCGCATAGCTGTTGTATATAAGTGCTAACTAGTCATCTTGCCTTTGCTCGTCTATGTGAAGGGGTTCACAGGAGTATATCACTCATAAGTTTGTCCCTACTTCTCCAGTAGTGTCACGCATGTGTGGTTCATCTAACTTGGATAGTTTTCATGATGGGTGGTTTGTGGCCGTACAGCTGCTGTTTTGTTGGATGATGCCTCCAGGACTTGTTCAATATTGCTTGCAGCATTCTTGTGTAGTTGCTGTCAAGGGTTTTCTCCATAAGTTTAGTTAGCGTCCATGTAGTGCATCCATATACCTGTATCAACACGACTGCTGCTTGGAAAAAACTGTTTCATTTTATCAATCAGGTCTGACTTCCATATGACGGATAGCCTATTGTTAGCTGTCCATGCCTTTGCTCGTGGTGTGTTGATGTCTGTCTCGGTTGATGAGAGCAATCAATATATGGTAACTGTTAGAAACAAGTTTGATATTCTACAGAAGACATTTGAAAGACATACTCCAAAGGATAAATACAAAAACATTGTTACTGCCCATATAGAAGCAGCATCAGAGTGAATTCCAACCAAACCAAGGTCTAAATGCAGAGTTCTTTGGAAGTCACAAGCAGATAGGAAAAAAGAAGATAAGGTATTCCTTTTTAATAAAAGAGACCCAACAACTGCCATTGTGCAGAAACTTAGAAAGCCCAGTGAGAACTGACACATGCCAAAAAAAAAAAAAAAAAAAAAATAGAATACAAGGCCAAATCAATAAAATCAGAAATTAGCATAACAGATGATAGATGAAGTGAATGGAAGGAAAAGCAACTTTAGAATAAAACTAAAACCTGCCGGCCAAGAAGAAAGACTGTTGAAGTGGAAAGAACATTTCAAGTATCTTCTTGAAAGCCCTTCTGAAATCACTGATAAATCAATGAAATTATTAATAGCCAACTAGACACCAAACTAAGACAGTTTATAGAGGAAGAACTTGACGCAGTACTTAAAAAAATTAAAAGTAGAATAGCTGCCGGCTTTAATGAAATACCTCTTGAAGTATGGAAGACAAGACAATTTCCCAACATACTTCTTCAATTATACAATGCTGTTTAGTTTCTTTGTTTAATGACATATTAACCTTCATGGGTTATTTAATGCCAAAGCCACCTTTGTATAAGGACAGTAATAGTACTACCCATAGCTGGGAGGATAAGGGGGTTCATACCTTTCCCAAGGGTATTTGTTGGAAAGTGAACGTAATAGCGCGACTGGAGTTTAAAGCTTACTATGATTCTGCAGTCCATCGCTTTAACCATTGCCCCACGAGGACCCCCCCTTTGCAATGCTGTGTATTAACAAAGCACAATAGAGGAACGGAAAAAAGGTTGCACCCTCCCCTTCTCTAAGAAAGGCAACCTCAGAATCGCTAAGAACTAGAGGTATAACTTTTACTATAATAGCTGCTAACGTTCATAATGCCTTGCTTCTAGGAAGTGCCCGTGGTGTAATGGTTATCGTCGTAGGAAATGGACACGGCGACACGAGATCAAATCCTGGATAAAACTGATTGCATTTCACATAGCACTAATACCCTTGGGAAAGGTACAGGGGCCTGACAATATTTTTCGGACACTTTGAAAAAAGTACTTCAAGGTGGTCACTAGTGCCAAAAACTTTTGAGATTGTAAGTAGTTGAGGAGTGAAAATCCACTACTAGTGTAACCATTTTTTTTTAGTTTAGCTTTGATAATTTTAGTTTTTTTGTGATTTAATGTTAACATAGGACAATCTAACAGCATAAATAGTCCGGACATTTCTTGGCAAAACAATTAAGTTTAATGAGGTAAATGCATTCAAAAGAAGTCGTTTGTTTGGCACGGAAGAAGTGGGAAGATGGCCTCAGCATCAGAAGGATTGCCATGGATTTGAAGCTGTCGAAATCAACGGTCGAATACATGCTGAAGACAAACTCCAAGCGGAAAAAGAAGAGAGGTCGGAAAAGATCAATTGGCAAGGGGACTGAAAGAAGAATGAAGAGGGCTGTGACATGGCTTTTGACATCTGGAGAAAAAATTACAGCAAGTAAAGTGAAGGAGAAATGTGAATTGGATGTAAACGTCTGAACAGTACAAAGAATGCTGCATAGGATTGGTTTGAAGTATGCAAAGGCTAAGAAAAAAATACACTAACAAAGAAACACAAAGGAGCAAGGCTGGAGTGTGCTAAAAGGTGGTTAACAAAGCATGTTGACTTTAAGAAGGTTATATTTACTGATGAGAAGCGTTTCAAGTTTGATGGGCCCGATGGATGGTGTACTTGGCCAAGAAGGGGTGAGCCTATTGTACTGAACAAACGACAGATGGGAGGAGAAGGAGTTATGGTTTGGGGTATGATCTTTGCTAATGGAAATATATGGTCGGAGTGGCTGAAAGGACGACACAACAGGGAAAGCTACAAACAGTTGCTGGACGAGAAAGCCCTACCAAGGATAAGAAGAGAGATGGGGAATGATTTCGTTCTACAGCAAGACAATTGAAGCATCCATGTGTCAAAACTCATGAAAGAATAGATGGCTAAAGTGAATATGACTACTTTGGAATGGCCTGCAAGAAGCCCAGATCTAAATTTGATAGAAAATGTTTGGGAAATGCTTGCGCAACTTGTCTATGATGGACCTGAAATAACGAAAGAGGCTCAACTATGGGAAATAATACTTGGAGCCAAAAAACAACTTATTGAAACATGTAGAGATGTTATTGTGCATATGTTTGATTATTATGAAGAGAGATTGATAAAAGTTATTGAGAAGAAAGGTGATATTACAGACTATTAACAGTTTTTCAACGATGTCCGAAAAATAGTGTCGTGTGTGTTTTATGAAAAATGATGAAAATTAAATATTTTTCCTTACCTAATCGATTTTCTTCCATTTTTATTACAGGTATTGTCTTTATATGTTTATGCTATTCTATTGAAGGAATTTCGCCACTCTATGGTACTCGGAAAGTTGAATACTAAAGTGTCCGAAAAATATTGCCGGGCCCCTGTATGAATCCTATTATTCTCCCTCCAGCTATGGGTAAATAGCAGGGCAGACTAGGGTCTTCAGCCTTGGTGAGGCAACTAGTCTAGGAGAAGGAAAACTCTGAATTCAAACCTGTTAAACTTCGCTTAAAAATTGACCTTGTGTCATATCCTGCCCGAGCGGAGGGGTTGGGGGAATATGATAATGCCTTGCTTCTCAATTGTACCCTACCCAAACTTGAGAAAATTCTTAGGAAATATCAGGATGGCTTTTAGAGAAATTGATCCACTGCATCACAGATTCTATCTATCCATATGTACTAAAACATTTTAAGGAACCAGTGTTGTTCATCGGATTCTTCCAGAGTTTTGATTCCATGCTCAAAGGAAAGATAAAGCAAATACCACTCATATATGTTCTCCCCAAAGAAACTATTATCATTAAAAAACGCAAAAGCAATGATTCATTAGTTGTTTCACTTTATGCTTTTTATCATTCAGAATATCATCTTCATCTTTATATTCACAACATTTCGGCCAATGGGTTCTCTGACCTTCTTCATTGTTTCTTGTTGAACTTGAAACTTTTGGAGCCTAGACAGACTTCAGTCCATAGGCCAAGTGGTTAGAGTGATCACCAATGGCCTGGGAGACCGAGGTTCAATCCAAGGTCAAGTCATACCAAAGACTCAAAAATGGTACTTGATGCCTCTTGGCTTAACACTCAGCATTATAAGGCAAGGATCAAGGGTAAAGTGGAGCAATCCATGGAAAGGAGTAGCGTCCTCCCTTACAACTCGGTGTTGTAAGTATTGAAAAAGGGAACCTTTAGGTCACCCTCAACGAAGGTCGCCAACTCTACTCACTTTTACATCCTTTATTTAATCCACAGGAGGGGGGTCACTTCTTCTGACTCCATTAACCATAACCGGATACTCACCTGCAGTCAGGATTGACCCTACAACCTCCAGATGATTGTCTCCTGAGAAGCTAAGGGAACCAATGCCTATAACCATTAGGATATGTGTCCTGCTGGGCAGTAGAGAGTGAATTTTGGGGACTTATAAACTTAATGTTCTTACATCACTAGGATTACTCCTCTTATGTATGATTTTTTACTTTAGCTCATATTACAATTTTTAAAAAAATCTAACCTTTTGATTATTGGTTCCCATATTGTATTCCTCTCTATACTTGGTCTCCTCAACAGATCACTGTTGGCCAACGTATGAGCTGATTCCTTAAGGCGTCTAATCCTCCAATGTTCAGCCCTATCAATTATTTTAACTTTATCCCATTCGGAGATATCTGAAAGACATATTCCAAATGATAAATAGGAAAATTTTGTTGCTTCCCATACAGAAGTAACAGCAGAGTGAATTCCAACCAAACCAAAAACTAAATGCAGAATTCTTTGGAAGTCACAAGAATATGGTTCAAAGTTCCGTGTAAGCTCCCGAGTTTGACAAGAAACACTTGACGATAGCTAGAGGACATATCGGCTGAAACGTTGAGAATATAACAATAAAGATGAAGACAATAGTCTGAAGACCCCGAATGATAAAAAGCAATAGTTCCCTCACCTGATGATAACACCAACTTCTTTGATATTGTCACTGGAATCTTTCAAGGAGATACATTTATGCCATATATGCTTATAATTTGCTGCCAGAAAACCTGGGTTCAATCTCAGGTTGCGTCACGCGAAAATCTTTAAAAATGGTACTTGATACCTCCTTGCTTAACACTCAGTAATATAAGGTACATATCAAGGGTAAAGAGGAGCAATCCAGGGAAAGGAGTAGCGCCCTACCCTTCACCTCGGTGTAGTAGCTATTGAAAAAGGAGCCTTCTGGTCGCCCTCGACTACGGTTGCCAACTTTACTCAAACTGGTTCATTGGCCAAGCGGGTAGAGCATTTGCCAATGGTCCAGGAAACCTGGGTTCAATCCCAGGTCGCATCATGCGAAAGACTTTGAAAATGGTAGTTTTCGACTATGGTCGCCAACTTTACTTTTTCATATTCTTTGACCATCAATCAATCTAATAAAAGAAAATGGTTTCACACTAAAAAAGCAAAGAAGTTAATATCCCACAGAGACTGTGACAGATGCAGACTATGCAGATGATCTAGTGCTTCTGGCAAATAGACCCACCTAAGCTGAATTCCTACTGCTTAGCCTAGAGCGAGCAGCATGAGTCATTGGTCTCTACATGAACGTAGAGTTCATGTGTTTTAAACAAAGATCTATCTCCACTTTCAGTGGCAAGCCTCTGAAATTTGAAGACCAATTCATATACCTCAGTAGTAACATCTTATCTACTCATAAGAGATGTCAACATATACCTTGTGAAAGCTCAGAATGCTATTGACTGGTTATCGGTCACATGGAAATCTGATTTTTCTGATTTAATAAAATAAGATCTCTTTCAAACTGTGGATGTGTAAATACTACTGTCTGGATACACCTCATGGATGCTAATCAAATGCATGGAGAAAAAACTAGATGGGAATTACACAAGAATTCTATGTGCTGTTTTGAACAATTCCTGGAATCAGCACCCCACAAAACAGCTGCTATACGGCCATCTCACATACAATCAAAGATGAACATAACATGTGAGTCACAACTAGAGAAGTAAGGATGATCTCATAAACGGCATTATCTTATTGACTTCAATACATGGCCATGCTGTGATTAGCTAACCAGCAAAGACTTACACTCATCAGTTCTGTGCGGACATTGGATGCTGTCTAGAAGACCTCCAAGAATTAATGGCTGGTTGGTTGTTTGGGTTTTATGGCATATCATCCTTTGTAGGTTGTTTGATGCCAAATCCATTTTTATACAAATAAACAGTTCTATTTCAACCAATTCAGTTTAGCATTAGTACAATTTTTTAATTTATACACAGTTAAATGTCAAAACAGTTCTATTTCAAACAATTCAGTTTAGCATAAGTACGCAGTTTAAACACACAGTTAAATGTAAAAGCAGTTCTATTTTAGGCAATTCAGTTTACCATAATTACAGTTTAGTTCTATTTAACCCATAGATAGGACCCTATCAGGTGCTACCACTCTGGGCCAGAGTGGCCCTGGGTACATTGGTAATAAAAGGGTACTCCACATTTCCCAAAGCTCAAGCATTGCTGAAGCCTCACCATCAAATTGTTTTGTGTCATATCTAAGACACTCAAAGGAGTAATCTTACCCCTCTACAGAGATGCAGTCAGTGTGTTCTACAGCCTCAGCCGACTGAGCAAAGTACCCCTTCAGCTTTCTGGCCATTTCCAAATATTTGTCTATTGTTTTGATTTCTTTTATTTTCCCGCTGTAATTCGCTGAGACAGCAAAATCCACATGATGATTACTTCTTTTTTTCTTACTTATTATTATTATCATTACACTCCTTATAAGTTTTTCACCCCAGACAAGAGTCCAAGCGACAGCAAGTCTCCTCAGATCTCCAGGACTCTTCTCAGTATTGACACCAATTGTAATATAATGGCCGAGGAATTTCGTTTTATGCCTTTGGGTTTAATTAGGCTGAGCACCTTTCGGCTCAGTGCATGGGTTACTTATGTGCAACATTAACGCAGGTGTTCACATGCGCGGGCGAAGCGGACGTGTCACACAGAGATGTCACAATAGCTCGAAATGGAAAACGGGGCTACACAGTGCGAATGACGTTACACACCGGAAGCGTGCGGAGGATTTGGGGAGATTTTGAAAAAGTCAGTTAGTAGAGTTGAGACTAGACACCGGATGAGAAGGGTTGACTTTCGCTTGCTCGTGGAGGCCTTGGGCAGGTGTCGTGCGGGAT
>OY757928.1:85342230-85369730 GCA_963585895.1 Sepioteuthis lessoniana
TAAGTGCCCAAATCTGATGAAGATGGAGGATATGAAAGAACCCCTCCCCCTAAACACACTCCATCCTAATATTATCTTGAGTTAGGTTTGGTTAACAGCAGGCATTAAAAATATGGATGGATATGGAAAAACCTCACACCTTAACAAACTTATCCTTTAATGGATTTATTTGACTACAGCTGTTGAAAAAGGTGATTTCATTTATTTTATGGTAATATTTAAAAAATATATTATATTAAATTATATTATATTATATTTTGGGGATTTTCATTGTTAAGCTGCAGTCACTGAAAAGGATGGTGATTTTATGTTTTTGAATGATAATATTTTTAAAATATATTATATTATATTGTATTAACTGGCTCATTAGTCTAGTGGGTAGAGTGTTTGCTAATGGTCCAGGACACCCGGTTTCAATCACAGGTTGCATCATACCAAAGACTTTAAAAATAGAACTTGATAGCTCCTTGCTTAACACTCAGCAATAAAAGGTATGTATTAAGGGTAAAGTGGAGCAATCCAGGGAAAGGAGTAGTGCCCTCCCCTACACCTTGGTGTAGTAGCTATTGAAAAGAGAACCCTTGACTACTGTTGCCAACTTTACTTATATGATATTATATTTTGGGGGTTTTCATTGTTAAACTGCAGTCACTGAAAATGATGGTGATTTTTTTTTTTAATGATGATATTTAAAAATATATTATATCATATTATATTATATTTTTTAAGTTTTCATAGTAAAGCTACAGTCACTGAAAATGATGGGGATTATATTTTTTAAATTGTAGTCAAATAAATTCAACTTACTTTTCTTTTCATATTTTCTCCTGTAAAATATATTCATGTGGGAATGTCGAATGAAGGTGCAGCTTCAACTGTTGTTTTCTTGATACAGCAAGTGCATAAAACATAATCTATTAGATTTTCAGGTTCGTTTTGATAAGACTCAAGAACACTAGCGACTGTTGAGGAAGACCACAGAATGCTACCGTGTCACAAAGAAAAGAAATATGCTCCTGCAATATAAAAAAAAACAAACCTTGCCATAAATTATTTTAGCCTAACAAAAATTAAAAACAAAACTGTTACAACATATTTAGCACCCAGGCATCATCAAGTACTCCTGCTAGTCTCTAATCTTTTACTTGAGGGTACATCTTTGGGACATGGTGATTCATAATTAGTATATAATTAGTAAAGAACTTGGAGTCTGCGGTGGTGAACAGGGAAAGCATGAAAAGTGGACAGACACAAAATGAATCTACATTGCAAAAGAGGGAACGTGACAATTTATGCAGAGTGTATGGGCAATTAATTATTATTATTATTTTTTTTTTATATCAGTTAGTTTTATCCATTTTTAATTGTTTATTGACTTTTAGTATTCCAGTCATAACACATGGTGTTCTGATTTTTAAAATTGCCTTCTTTCTTATTCAATCAGATTTCATTCCAAAATTTAAACACACACACACACACACACACACACACACACACACACACACACACACACACACACACATATATATATATATATATATATATATATATATATATATATATATACACATTCAATGTATAAATAAAAATATTAGAAACTGTTCAGGTACAAATGCATATATTTATTCATATATGAAAAGCTTTTACATAAAAATATTGCTTGATGCGAGTATAGCAAAGCAGGTATAAAACCTATGATTCTCTCTATTTCCCTGTCTGTCTGTCTGTCTGTCCCTCTCTCTCTCTCTCTCTCTATATATATATATATATATATATATATATATATGCTTATGTGTGTATATATATATACATATATATATATATGTATGTTTATGTGTATATATATATATATATATAGTTAGAGCTACTGACTCCCTTGATGCATCCTGCATTTATTAAGATGAATTTTAGAAAAAGTGACCCAGTGGTTTTTTGGGTAATTAAATGGTATAAGTTTCCATTATATTTAGCCTTGAAGATACAGTGTTATTTTCAAGTTTTATCTTTTTAAAAAAAAAGCAAAATCTTGAAGATTGGAAAATAGGGTGCTTCTAATTACTTACATGATAGCCTTATATAAATAAATGTACTTATCTCTATGTAAATATACTCAACTGATACGTATAGACATTCTTTATTTATATTATAACGATCTGATTTTCATCATAATTGTAATACAGCAAAAAAAAAAAAAAAAAAAAAAGAAAAAAAGACCAACAAAAACCCCCAAATTAAACCCAACTTGCTGAAGCAATTATTACATTCAGAAGATTTTACAAGTTTGTGTGTCCAAATGTAACATGCCCATGATACGGATGTGCAAAACGTACATAGAATGTTCGTAACATATATACATAGAACATAGGAATCCCAAAACACGAAAAAACACTTACGACCTCTTAGTTCAGGTATAAAACTTTTTATTACCTTTGAGTTTAAAGGTTTTTCGACATAAGGAGAGAGAGGCACAATCTTTCTATGCTGGCTTTTCCATCTGCCCCCCCCCCCAACACGTGTGGCACCCACCGCAAGGCCACTGCAAGCTTGCAAAAGTCACCCTTCTTCTTCCGACCGCGAGACTCAACTAACTGACTTTTTCAAGTCTCCCCAAATCCTCCACGTACGCTTTCGGTGCATGACGTCATTCTCATCCCCAAGGCACAATTTTCTCTCTGGGATTTTTATTTTGACATCTGTGAACGACTCATCCTCCCTGCGCGTGCGTCAACACTTGTGCTCAAGTTTGCACCTTACTAACCCATGTGCTGAGCCGAAAGGTTCTCAGCCTAACTAAACCTAAAGGCAAGATATATAAAACGAAATCTCTCGGCCATTATATTACTCAAAGCCAGCTCAGTTCTGCTTGCTAAATGACTTCAAACACACATTGTGTGTCTTGTTAAAAAAATAGAAGATAAGCTGGTCGCAGATTTTTGTTTGAACCAAATAAGCAATGGATCAGCTCCACAAAGAAAAAAGAAAGAATAAAAAATTACCAGAATACTCTTGGATGGTCATTTATAATCACTTTACTACGTTATCCTAGTGGGGGTATAACAAAACTGGCAGAGTTGATTAAGAAATTAATGTTACACAGTAATCCTCAAAAGACATACTAACGACCCAGAGTTTTATGTTTGGTACTCATCTGTTAGGTAGATGGTAGTGATAGCTCCAGTACAAGGTAGATGACACTGGTAGCTCCTGTACAAGGTAGATAACACTGGTAGCTCCAGTACAAGGTAGATGGTACTGGTAAATCCAGTACAAGGTAGATGATACTGGTAGCTCCAGTACAAGGTAGATAACACTAATCGCTCCTGTACAAGGTAGATGGTACTGGTTGCTAAAGAGAGATGGCACTGATAGCTCCAGTACAAGGTAGATAACACTGGTAGATCCAGTACAAGGTAGATGGTACTAGTAGCTCCTGTACAAGGTAGATGGTACTGGTAGATCCAGTACAAGGTAGATGACACTGGTAGCTTAAGTACTAGGCAGATGACACTTAAAAGTCCCCAAAATTCTCTCTGAATTGTCCAGCAGGACACATGGCATAACGGTTATAGGTATTGGTTCCCTAAGCTTCTAAGGAGACAATCATCTGGAGGTTGCAGGTTCAATCCTCACTACAGCTGAGTAACAATACAGGAATACTTAACGCTTGTACCTGGTTATGGCGAACGGAATCAGAACGTGGATTCAATAAAGGACGTAGTTCGAAGTTCCGTGAAGGTTCCCGAGTTCGACAAACACCTGAAGAAGGCTGGAGGACATATTGGCTAAAACGTTGTGGAAATAACAATAAAGATGAAGACAATAGTCCAAAAACCTTTAAGGATAATGATGTATATGTATTATATATAATGTATATGTATAAAGATGATTTGGCATTAAATAACCTTCAAGGGTTGAGATGGCATAACACCCAACAAAACAAAATTATATATATTTAAAGGATATGTATAAAGAGTATTTAGCATTAAATAACCTACAATGGTTGATATGCCCCCCCAAAAAAACCCACAACCAAACCAAATCCTATATATTTGATATATATGTGTAAAGAAGATTTGGCATTAAATAACCTACAATGGTTGATATGCCATAAAACCCAACCAAACCAAATTACATATATTTAATATATATGTATAAAGAGGATTTGGCATTAAATAACCTACAATGGTTGATATGCCATAAAACCCAACCAAACCAAATTATATATTTTTAATATATAGGTATAAAGAGGATTTGGCATTAAATAACCTACAATGTTTGATATGCTATAAAACCCAACCAAACCAAATCGTACATATTTGATATATAATTATAAAGAGGATTTGGCATTAAATAACCTACAATGGTTGATATGCCATAAAACCGAATCAAACCAAACCAAATTAGTTGATAATGCTGATACTACACAAACATCTAACTTCTTAGATATTTGCTGCCCTACTGACAGTGTGTAGAATATACTGACTATCAACTATCAAAAGGTCAAACCCCCACCAAAAGGGTGTCCTAGGTATGACACCAAACTGCATCCGTTAATGTGGATCCAGTTCTGAAGATCTGGGAAGTAAGAAGTATCCGTTTATTACAATTACTCCCATGTCAACTCTGTTCCAGAGTGGTCATACCTGTTAAGGTCCCATCTATCGGTCAAATAGATCTGTTTTAAATTCATTGATATTTGATAGCACCTTGTGTAAAAGAAAATTCTTTCTAAAACATAACAAAGTACAAGTGTTGTTACTCACCTGCAGTCAGGATTGAACCTGTAGGGAACGAATAAATAAATAAATAAATTAAATTTAAAAAAATAAATAAATAGATAAAAAGAAAACTATTAAATATGAAGAAACTCCCAGAGGTCTCAAACGGAGAAGGAGATGACGCATGCGTAAAAGAAAAAAGGCATTCCTCTTGAAAAAGGAGACAATATTATCTTTCTCTTTCAGGCAGTGTCCGTCGAACCAACAACACCATTTTGCTGTTTGGTGTTTTGGGCACCACGCCTACGTCTTGGGATGTAGCATCGGTTAGTCCCTTCACCCAGTAAATAAAGGAAAGTATAGAAGAAATGTTTTCGTCTCTTATCTATTTCTATCTTTTCTTTTTGTATATTTCTTTCGGGACCTTCTTTGGACAAGGCATTGCGCCGGCCAGTCAACGTGGGGTAAAATAATATAACCAAAAATATGGAGTCAGATATCTACGGCAACACAGCCTTGCCTTTAGCCCCTGACCTTCAAAGCCTTTAAACCCCACACCCCACAAACCTACAACCTCCAAATGATTCTCCATTTGAAGCTTCTAAGTGACAGTTATTTGAAGGTTGCAGGTTCAATCCTGACTGCTGGTGAGTAACAATAAAGGAATACTTATCACTTGTACCCGGTTATGGTTAACAGAATCAGAGAAAGCGAACCCAGTGGGTTAAATAAAGGACATGGTTCAAAGTTCCGTGTATGCCTATGAGTTTGACACAAAACACCTGAAGAAGCCTGGAGGACATGCTGACCGAAACATTTTGAATGTAACACTAAAGATGAAGACAATAATCTGAAAACCCTGAATGATAAAAATCGTCAAGCTTCGACTCAGAAATTTGAACAACTTCTCAAACAATTATGCAAAAAATGTAAATATGAATGTAAAATAAATGTGATTCCCTAACCTCTAGGCATAAAATAACCCTTGATGGGTTGATACACAGGTAAACCCAATCAATCAAGACATTAGTAAATCTGATCCAGTAAATATAAATAAAAGTTTATCAATCGGTGTTTCATTGAGGCAAGAGCTCCGACTATATAAGAGACACAAGTGCCATTGTGGGTCTGCAGTGAGTGAATTTGAACTGCACTCACTGCCTTGTCACCTAAATGCTGGTTGTTTTCTTCAGCCATCCACCTTCAATGATAACATCAAGCATTGTCTGGATGCAACTGGTTTTCTCTTGCAACTGGAGCCACCATGATTGGATTGAGTTGACAACAAGAGACCAGATGGTATAACGATTTTCCATTCGGAGGTGGCAAGTCTCTTATCTCAGATTCTACCTGCAATGATATATTCCATGCTGGTAACTTAATTAAATCAGAGATTGTCACCAAGTAGGAGAATTAACTAGTTAGATACTGATCACTTTAAACCAGATTTCTTTCCATACCAACTGTTGTTGAAGAATCCAGTAAGGTAGGCGCTTGAACAGACTTTCTATTCAACCAGAATGGTTCAAGGACTGTTGATTTTGGAATCAAGCTCTAAGATATTGAATGGCCATTTTGAAGAATTTTCCTTGCCATTCTTAGGGGTAATATATTTTGGTTTATATTATAGATTGGAAATAGTTCCTTTACCCTTATTTTTAAGCAGCCTCCTTATTTTATAATAAAATAAATTATTCAAGAAAGTAACAATATTTGATTACAGTGAAATAAATTTCCATATAGATTAATCAATATGTAGAAGTCATAACTCTAACGTGCTGAATAAACAACCAGAACAACACTTACCAGTTCAACAGGCCCAGCTGGCAGACAAAAAGCAAAATGGGCGGTAATCCAATACCAAACTTGTAACATATTAAGCAAGCCAGTGTATACACACACTAATATATCCATTAACTGGACCAGCAATCTATCACCGTCCAGAGAATGGATTTTGCCACTTGAAAGCAATGGAATGCCCAATGTTCATATAATCTTGCCTCAAGTCATAGCATTGCTTTTTTACGCAAACGTATATTTACTCACTGCTAACGAGCATTACGAATGAATTCCAACACAATATTCATAAATACATTATGTATAGAGGGTCTGACTGAACAATATCACAGATTTACAGTTAATGCTGTGTAGATACTATTAGCAGTGAATGGAAGGGAAGTATATCACGAAACAGCTGTGGTCATGCCATTTCAGTTACTATGATGGTGGCAAGGGCATCTGTGAATGTTCTAAGAATAATTTTTCCAGGGCATCTCTATGGCCTGCTCATTTACCAGATCTAACTTATAATTACTTCCTCTAGAGCCACTTCTGCACAAGCAGGAAGTGACACAAAGTCAATTTTTTAAGTGGAGTATAGCAGCTTTGAATTCAGAGTTTTCCTTCTCCTATACTGGTTATCCTACTGTTGTACTCCCTACACAATGGACTTGCCATCCTCCATAAAAAATGTCAAAGGAGCGTCAGAGGAGTTGACCAGACCCACGTGACACAGCCATGTGTGATACCACTTGTGTAGTGGACAGAAGTTGCTACCCCACTGGACTCTCAGCTTCCTATTAACTAACTACTGTTTAACCAGGTTCACTTGTATCTTGTTTCTGTTACTTGAATATATATGTTTTTCTATCAACCCTTTTTGTGTTCCCCATGTCTTTTTTTTTTTTGCTGGCATCACAACACATACTAAGGTTAAAGAGCCAAGTCTGCACTTCTATTTATCCATAGCTGGATTGCCCTGTCAGCTGGAGTTGTAGAATACACCGATTGCTTCTCTGCAGAGGGGTAAGACCCCCATCCTTATCCCGCAATGAGTGTCCTGTATATGATACTAGACAATCTGATAGTGAGGCTCCAGTTATGCTGGAGCTTTGGGGAATGCGGAGTGCCCCTTCATTGCCATCACTCCCAGGGTGGTAATACCTGATAGAGTCCTATCTATGGGTCAAATAGAACTAAATTGCATACTTATGCTAAACTGAATTGTTTGAAATGGAGCTGTTTTCACATTTAACTGTGGGAAAACAAAAAACTATACTTACACTAACCCGAATTGTTTGAAATAGAACTGTTTATATATATAAAAATGGGTTTGGCATTAAATAATCTACAATGGTTGATGTGCCATTAAACCAAACCAAACTAAACCAAACCTATAGCTGGAAGGAGAATAGCTGGATTCATGCCTTTCCCAAGGGTATTAGTGCCATGAAAAATGCCAACAGCTTTATCCAGGATTTGAACTTGGGTCACCATGTCCATTTCTGATGACAATAAGTTCTATACTTTGAGTGTCTCCTTTAAATGTAGTCTGCAGACAAATGCTGCATTGAAAGATTCTATTCATGATGAAATCCCAATAATACCAGAGGCTATGTATTGGCAAATACTGCAGAACTTCAGGAGAGGCTAGGAGAACTTCAGGAGTGGCCAGGAGAACTTCAGGAGAGGTCAAGAGGGGTTAGGAAAACTTCAGGAGAGGTCAGGAAAACTTCAGGAGAGGCCAAGAGAATTTCAGGAGAGGTCAAGTGAGGTTAGGAGAACTTCAGGAGAAGCCAAAAGAATTTCAGGAGAGGTCAGGAAAACTTCAGGAGAGGCCAGGCAAACTTCAGGAGTGGTCAGGAGAACTTCAGGAGAGGTCAAGAGAGGTTAGGAGAACTTCAGGCGAGGTCAAGAAAACTTCAGGAGAGGCCAGGCAAACTTCAGGAGTGGTCAGGAGAACTTCAGGAGAATGCACCGACTGCACCTGTAAGTTCGAGACGGTCGTCCTTCCTTTGCACATCCATGTGAAGGGATCCACAGGAGTACATCACTTATGAGCTCATCCTTACTTCTCTAACAGTGTCCTACATGTCTGGTTCGTCTAACTTGAATATTTTTCGTGATAGGTGGTAGGTGGCCGTACAGCTGCTGCTTTATGGGATGCTGCCTCCAGGACTTGTTCAATATTGCTTGCAGCATTCTTGTGTAGTTGCTGTGAAGGTTTTTCTCCATAAGTTTAGTTAGCGTCCATGTAGTGCATCCATATAGCAGTATCAACACAACTGCTGCTTGGAAGAAACTGTGCTTCATTTTATCGATTCAAGTCTGACTTCCATATGACCGATAGCCTATCGATAGCTGTCCATACCTTTGCTAGTGACGTGTCGATGTCTGTCTCGGTTGATGAGACACTGCTTCCTAGGAAGGTGAACTTGTCAACTAGTTTCAGAGCGCTACCATTTAGTGTGGAGTTTCAGAGAGCAACTGTTTAGTGTTAAGAAAAATTAAACGAGTTGAAATTAGATTCATTCTTGATAAAAAAAACAAAAAAAAACGAATGAGGTTTTTCACTCAAAAAAAGTCAGTAATAATTCATTATGTACTGTTATTTGAGTAAATACAGAAAAATCCGTGCAAACTGAAGAACTAATTATTTCTTCACTTATTTATACATTTTAGGAAGGCTGGAAATTAGTTTTAAAAAAGTTGATGATTTATCCTATGAATTTAATTGGCTAAGAAACTGTATTTCAAAATTTTTTTGAAAGGAAAAGATTTCTAAAATTATTTTGGGTTTTGTGAAGTGAAATATTGTCATCTGCAAAGAATCTCATAATCTAAAATCTACTGTGAATCCACTGCTGTGTTAATGAATGCCAAAATACAGATATAAAAATTAACGCTTGATGAGTCTATGTTTTTTTTTGCACAAAAATTGGCACATTTTTTAGGATGCAAATCTGTTGTCTTCCCTTATATATATATATGTATATATATATATATATATATATGATTTGTAAGTTAAAATAATTTTAAATGAGTCAGAGCTCATTTGTTTGCACACAATAAGATAGTTTCAAGTATTGCTATGGAAGAGATTCCTTGGGAAGAGGCCAGCTCTCTTCAAATCGGGTCAGTGCCATTTCCACCAGGACAATGCACCAGTCCACAACTCCATCCTTGTCACAGACTATTTGACCAAGTTCCTCGCCGTCCCTATAGTCGATACCTTGCTCCCAATGACTTTTGCTTATTCCCTAAGCTCAGTGGCTGTCGTTATGAGACAATTGAGGAGATGAAAGAGGCTGTGACGAAGGTCATTGACACGCTCACACAAGAGGACTTCCATGGGGCCTTCCAGAAGTTGTTGGAACGGTACAACAAGTGCACTGCAGCCGGAGGAGATTACTTCAAAAGGGACTAGAGTTTCATGTGTGTACAATCAATAAAAGTGCCCATACGAAAAAAGTCTGGAAACTTATTTAATGATCCTCATAGAATTATTAATAGTTTCAAGTATTGCTATGAAACACTGGCATTTCTATTTAGCAAGTATCTAGTTGAATATTAATCATTTGTTGGCACACAGTTAATCATATTATTAACTTGAACTGTTCTTTTTGACCCATAAATGGGACTCTAACTGGTAGTACCATTCCAGGTCAGAGTGAACCTGGGAATAATGGTAATGAAGGGATACTCCATATTCCCCAAAGCTCCAGGACTGGAGCCTCACCATCAGATGATTTAGTGTCATACCCAAGACATGCGTTGGGGGTGGGGGTTACCCCTCTGTGGAAGTGCAGTCAATGTATTCTTCTGCCCCAGCCTACCGGGTAGAATTACTCCTACGACTACTCCTTGATATTCCACGATCCAGTTGGGTTCATGTTGTAACAGCTGTCCATGATGATACTGTTAACATTTCATTGCTATTTCTCTTACATTGAGGATGTGGATGATTAAAAAATGTTATTTTGTACAATTCAGACTTCACAAGATTACTATTGGGCAAGAAATTGCTGCATTCTCTAAGTTAAAATATTTCCTATGTATTGCTCTAATAAAAATCTAGCTATGAGGTGTTATTTTTTCTGGGTTATAGTCATATACATGTAAACATAATGGGAATTTCAGTGATAGATAGATGGATAGATAGATCATTGTTTTTTCAAATAGATTTTTTTTCTGATCCATACAAGGTAATCTATTTTGCTGGATCAAAAGATAGATAGATTGATAGATAGATAGACCACAGATTTTTCTTGCACGCTTGCTTTAAGATCCATACAAGATCCTTCTTTCTGGACACTTGTTTTCAGATCTATTTTGATGGATCAACTGATAGATTAATAGATCGACCACAGTTATTTCCTACACACTTGTTTTAAGATCCATGCCAGATCTATTTTGTCGAATCGATAGATAGATAGATAGATATCACCGTTTTTTTTCTTTTTTCTGTACACTTGTTTTTAGATCTATTTTGATGGATCAAGTGATAGATTGATTGATCGACCACAGTTATTTCCTACATACTTGTTTTCAGATCCATGCCAGATCTATTTTGTCGGATCAATAGATAGATATATAGATAAATAGATATAACTGTTTTTTTCCTTTTTTCTGCACACATGTTTTCAGATCTATTTTGATGGATCAACTGATAGATTGATAGATCGACCACAGTTATTTCCTACATACTTGTTTTCAGATCCATGCCAGATCTATTTTGTCGGATCAATAGATAGATATATAGATAAATAGATATCACAGTTTTTTTCCTTTTTTCTGTACACTTGTTTTCAGATCTATTTTGATGGATCAACTGATAGATTGATAGATCGACCACAGTTATTTCCTACACACTTGTTTTAAGATCCATGCCAGATCTATTTTGTCGAATCAATAGATAGATAGATAGATATCACCGTTCTTTTTCTTTTTTCTGTACACTTGTTTTTAGATCTATTTTGATGGATCAAGTGATAGATTAATAGATCGACCACAGTTATTTCCTACATACTTGTTTTCAGATCCATGCCAGATCTATTTTGTCGAATCAATAGATAGATAGATGGATATCACCGTTTTTTGTTTTTTTTTCTGTACACTTGTTTTTAGATCTATTTTGATGGATCAAGTGATAGATTGATAGATCGACCACAGTTATTTCCTACATACTTGTTTTCAGATCCATGCCAGATCTATTTTGTCGAATCAATAGATAGATAGATAGATATCACCGTTTTTTTTCTTTTTTCTGTACACTTGTTTTTAGATCTATTTTGATGGATCAAGTGATAGATTGATAGATCGAACACAGTTATTTCCTACACACTTGTTTTAAGATCCATGCCAGATCTATTTTGTCGGATCAATAGATAGATATATAGATAAATAGATATCACAGTTTTTTTCCTTTTTTCTGTACACTTGTTTTCAGATCTATTTTGATGGATCAACTGATAGATTAATAGATCGACCACAGTTATTTCCTACATACTTGTTTTAAGATCCATGCCAGATCTATTTTGTCGGATCAATAGATAGATATATAGATAAATAGATATAACTGTTTTTTTCCTTTTTTCTGTACACTTGTTTTCAGATCTATTTTGATGGATCAACTGATAGATTGATAGATCGACCACAGTTATTTCCTACACACTTGTTTTCAGATCCATGCCAGATCTATTTTGTCGGATCAATAGATAGATATATAGATAAATAGATATAACTGTTTTTTTTTCCTTTTTTCTGCACACATGTTTTCAGATCTATTTTGATGGATCAACTGATAGATTGATAGATCGACCACAGTTATTTCCTACACACTTGTTTTAAGATCCATGCCAGATCTATTTTGTCGAATCAATAGATAGATAGATAGATATCACCGTTTTTTTTCTTTTTTCTGTACACTTGTTTTTAGATCTATTTTGATGGATCAAGTGATAGATTGATAGATCGACCACAGTTATTTCCTACATACTTGTTTTCAGATCCATGCCAGATCTATTTTGTCGAATCAATAGATAGATAGATAGATATCACCGTTTTTTTTCTTTTTTCTGTACACTTGTTTTTAGATCTATTTTGATGGATCAAGTGATAGATTGATAGATCGAACACAGTTATTTCCTACACACTTGTTTTAAGATCCATGCCAGATCTATTTTGTCGGATTATTAGATAGATATATAGATAAATAGATATCACAGTTTTTTTCCTTTTTTCTGCACACATGTTTTCAGATCTATTTTAATGGATCAACTGATAGATTGATAGATCGACCAAAGTTATTTCCTACATACTTGTTTTCAGATCCATGCCACATCTATTTTGTCGGATCAATAGATAGATATATAGATAAATAGATATCACAGTTTTTTTCCTTTTTTCTGTACACTTGTTTTCAGATCTATTTTGATGGATCAACTGATAGATTAATAGATCGACCACAGTTATTTCCTACATACTTGTTTTCAGATCCATGCCAGATCTATTTTGTCGGATCAATAGATAGATAGATAGATATCACCGTTTTTTTTCTTTTTTCTGTACACTTGTTTTTAGATCTATTTTGATGGATCAAGTGATAGATTGATAGATCGAACACAGTTATTTCCTACATACTTGTTTTCAGATCCATGCCAGATCTATTTTGTCGGATCAATAGATAGATATATAGATAAATAGATATAACAGTTTTTTTCCTTTTTTCTGCACACATGTTTTCAGATCTATTTTGATGGATCAACTGATAGATTGATAGATCGACCACAGTTATTTCCCTCACACTTGTTTTCAGATCGATGCCAGATCTATTTTTCCAGATTAACCGATAGATAGAGAAATAAGTCGAGACAGCAGTTTTTTTTCCCACCTTACTTGTTTTCCGATCCATTCCAGATTATCTATGATTAGGATTAAGTCTTATTAAGTCTTTTGATAAATGTCTCTCATTAGGCTGGCTAGAATTTATAACATCTAATATCAGCTTTTATGAAAAGTGAGCGCTATTTAGTTTTCATGGTATTCAGTATTCTTTATCAGTTCATAAATTTATTGATTGATTTTAATCGCATATTTACCCATCTAGGATTATTTTATGTCTACAGGTTAGGGAATCATGTTCATAGCATGTTGTCATTCCTTAAGAGTTTTAACTTTTGCACATGGTCCCATCGAATACGAATAATATTCAAAGAGATCTGTGGAGTCAAATTGTCCCCATAGATGGGACCCTTACAAGTACTACCTCATTGGGTCAAAGTAGACCTGGAAGTAATGACAATGAAGAGGTAATCCTCCCCTCCCTAGATCTCCAGAACTAGAGCCTCACTATCAGATATGATTTAGTGTCTTGCAGAGGACACCCTTTTTTGGGATTGTCTTATCACTCATCAGGAGAAACAGGCAGTGTATTCTAAACTCTGCTGACAGCACTATGGTGTTCTTTAGTTTTGGCATTAAATAAGGTATGTATAGTTTGATGGTAAGAGTTTGGTGTATTCATATTATATAATCATAGCAATTCAACTCTGGGATGGTTGTATATTGACCTACGACCCGGCCGGGCTGTCAAAATAGGAAATGCACCTTTGTAAATAACAGGTGCGTCCGGTCAAGGAATATCAGAATTATAACCTTGACCATGGATGGGTTGAATGAGTGCAATTGTGACGCCCACAAGAAGAAGGGGGCGTTGAACTATTATATAACTCGGTGAAGACAGGAAGTCAGTTAGTTTGGGGACCGGACCAGTTAGAGACAAGATGCGGTAGAGAAAGCCAGCACCCAGCAGAGTGGGCCTTCAGGTCCCTGACTGAGCAGTTTAGAGACCAGACCAATTGGAGAGAAGATGCTGGAATGAGAACATGTCTCAGAGAGGCTGGGCCCCCAGGTCCCCGATTGAGTAGCCCAGGAGAACGGGAAAGAAACGCGGTTATGGCCAATATGGTCAATATGTTGCAGTTCTGTTCGGTCTCCAACTCCCTCTCACATGCAACCTTTCAAATGAAGTGTGAGGTATATTTTTCCTAGAACTGTGTCGCTCGTCTTTATTATTGTGTCGTCGTTATGATTCTGCATGCATATGTAGATGTAGATGTATTATGATTTATGCATGTATCTGCATATGAGTATACAACAGGATTAGATGAAGTTATCCAAAATAGGACGAATTTATACGGTCTTTTAGCAGGTTGAAAGATATGCTGTAGACTTTAAAAGGTTTTCTAGATTAAAAGAGGTACTAGATATTCAGCTGTTGAAAGATTGGCAATCTAACTATATCAGATTGAAATTATGACTCAGATGATATATAGTGATTTAAATGGCTTGTCAATCTGTCAAGGGTTATTTCATACCTAGAGGTTCGAGAATCTCACTTATGGTACGTTCATATCTACATTTTTTTGTGTAGTTGTTTATGTTTTTTTCCTTTTTTAATGGCCTTTTGAATATCAGCTATTTTTAAACAGATCTATTTGACTTGGGGATGAGACCATAGTCATGGCCCATAAAGGGATACACTACATTCCTCAGATTTTCTGAACTAGAGCCTTTACAGAGCACATTATTGATAGATAAATAGATAGATATACCTGTTTTTTCTAACATGCTTGTTTTCAGATCCATGCTAGATCTATTCTGCTGGATCAACAGATAGATCAGCAGATAGACGGCAGTTTTTTCTATTCTGCTGGATCAACTGATAGATCAGCAGATAGACGGCAGTTTTTTCTATTCTGCTGGATCAACAGATAGATCAGCAGATAGACGGCAGTTTTTTTCTATTCTGCTGGATTAACAGATAGATCAGCTGATAGACAGCAGTTTTTTTCTGTTCTGCTGGATCAACAGATAGATCAGCAGATAGACGGCAGTTTTTTCTATTCTGCTGGATCAACAGATAGATCAGCAGATAGACGGCAGTTTTTTTTTCTATTCTGCGAGATCAACAGATAGATCAGCAGATAGACGGCAGTTTTTTTCTATTCTGCTGGATCAACAGATAGATCAGCAGATAGACGGCATTTTTTTCTATTCTGCTGGATCAACAGATAGATCAGCAGATAGACGGCATTTTTTTCTATTCTGCTGGATCAACAGATAGATCAGCAGATAGACGGCAGTTTTTTTCTATTCTGCTGGATCAACAGATAGATCAGCAGATAGACGGCATTTTTTTCTATTCTGCTGGATCAACAGATAGATCAGCAGATAGACGGCAGTTTTTTCTATTTTGCTGGATCAACAGATAGATCAGCAGATAGACGGCAGTTTTTTCTATTTTGCTGGATCAACAGATAGATCAGCAGATAGACGGCAGTTTTTTTCTATTCTGCTGGATTAACAGATAGATCAGCAGATAGACGGCAGTTTTTTCTATTCTGCTGGATCAACTGATAGATCAGCAGATAGACAGCAGTTTTTCTATTCTGCTGGATCAACAGATAGATCAGCAGATAGACGGCAGTTTTTTCTACCGTACTTGTTTTCAGATCCATACCAGATGATCTATTTTGCTGGATCAACAAACAGAGAGATGGATGCACCACAGTTTTTTCCTGCATTCCGATTTCCTTCGATTTGGTGTTAAATAAGGAATATATAATTTGATGTGAAGAGTTTTGGGTGGAAAGCGAGCTGTATTTCTATCACGGTAGTTCAACTCTCAGATTAGTTAAATAAAGTGATACAAGGATTATTGAGAAATTATGTAAACTAAGATTTTTTCTAAATATTTAATCATCTAAATATCAGATTTTTATAATATACATACAGATCCCCCACCACACACACGCACATATAACAAGAGAGATGGATAGACAGCTTCCTTGTAAGCTGGTTCACAAAAGGCAATAAGAAATTCCATAGTTCACATATACTATTTAAATCTCCCAAACTTTTCAGCTTAACTTTGTATATATATATATACACACACGCATGCATAATGTATATATATATAGAGAGAGAAAGATAGAGACAGAGACAGAGAGACAGAGACAGAGAGAAAAAGAAGGAGATAAAATAAATATATGCAAATACAGAGAGTATTATATATACATATATATATAGAGAGAGAGAGAGCGAGGGGAGGGAGGGAGAGAGAGAATAAGAGATTGACTAATTAGATATATATATATATATAAAGAGAGAGAGAGAGAGAGAGAGAGAGAGGAAGAGAGAGGAAGAGAAAAAGAGAAAGAGTAAAGAAATATATAAAGAATGAGGAAGAGCGAGATATGTAAACATTATATATATATATATATATATGTATAACTGAAGTTATTGGTCGGCAGTTGTCGAGGGTGACTAGAAAGCTCCCTTTTCAATAGCTACTACACCAATGTGCAGGGAGGCTGTTACTCCTTTCCCAAGATTGATCCACTTTACCCTTGATATGTATCTTATATTGCTGAGTGTTAAGCAAGGAGGTATCAAGTATGGGGTCCCAGGGCAAGCTGAGTTGCCATTTGCTATCTGACTCCATTTGGGGTTATTCTATCATGGTCCACTTTTGTTTTGTTGGTTTAACTTCTTTGGATAAGAAGGCCGTAAAAGAATTATATGAAAGAAGATAGTAACAGATAGGAGACGAAGACATCTTTTATATTTTTTGTTTATTCCTGAGTTCAACAACCATTCAGTGGGTGAGGAAATTCTCCTTAAATACTATTGAAATGGTTGAATCTCCCAGTCAAAGTGTCAAAAATGCGTTAGTCGTTTCTTGGGTATATATGTATGTCTTTATTTGGTGTTTAAAGCTTTAACAATGTGTTCAGTATATAAAGCTTTAACGATGTGTTCAGTATATAAAGCTTTAACAATGTGTTCAGTATATAAAGCTTTAACAATGTGTTCAGTATATAAAGCTTTAACAATGTGTTCAGTATATAAAGCTTTAACAATGTGTTCAGTATATAAAGCTTTAACGATGTGTTCAGTATATAAAGCTTTAACAATGTGTTCAGTATATAAAGCTTTAACAATGTGTTCAGTATATAAAGCTTTAACGATGTGTTCAGTATATAAAGCTTTAACAATGTGTTCAGTATATAAAGCTTTAACGATGTGTTCAGTATATAAAGCTTTAACGATGTGTTCAGTATATAAAGCTTTAACAATGTGTTCAGTATATAAAGCTTTAACAATGTGTTCAGTATATAAAGCTTTAACGATGTGTTCAGTATATAAAGCTTTAACAATGTGTTCAGTATATAAAGCTTTAACAATGTGTTCAGTATATAAAGCTTTAACGATGTGTTCAGTATATAAAGCTTTAACAATGTGTTCAGTATATAAAGCTTTAACAATGTGTTCAGTATATAAAGCTTTAACGATGTGTTCAGTATATAAAGCTTTAACAATGTGTTCAGTATATAAAGCTTTAACAATGTGTTCAGTATATAAAGCTTTAACGATGTGTTCAGTATATAAAGCTTTAACAATGTGTTCAGTATATAAAGCTTTAACAATGTGTTCAGTATATAAAGCTTTAACGATGTGTTCAGTATATAAAGCTTTAACAATGTGTTCAGTATATAAAGCTTTAACAATGTGTTCAGTATATAAAGCTTTAACGATGTGTTAGTCACTTTCTAAAGACAGGTGCATGGCGTCCTTCACCAGTTAGCAAGAACGATCTAGATGTTAACACTCCGCTGGTCGCTGCTGAAAGTGGGTGAGATTCCTTCTTTTGTCGGGATGGTCCCTTTTCTTTGCGCATTCCTGTCGGAGACCTCTGCGAGTTTCTGCATATTTTGATAATTATTCTAATTCAATTTAAATTTTTATTTATTTATTTATTTATTTATTTATTCCCTTCACAAGTATCATTTTTAAAGTCTTTGGTATGATGCAACCTGGGGTTGAACCCAGGTCTCCAGAACCATTGGCGAACACTCTACCCACTAGGCCAATGAGCTGGTATGTTGAACAGCTTTCCAAAATAGGATCAATTTATAGGGTCTTTTTGCAGGCTAAAAGATATGCTGTGGATTTACCATATTTTCTTGATTAAATGTGGTGCCTGATTAACAACTGTTGTATCGGATTGGAATCATGATTCCGAATTAACTGAGTGGCTAACCTTAAAATTTATCATCATACGCATCTTATATCTATAAGCCATTAAGACTATTGTGACATGCTGACCTATGACCGAGCTGTCAATCAAAGATGCACCTGTGTAAATAAGTGGATGAAGATCATGTGATCTAATCGGAAGTCAGTGGGCATTATGAAATAATATATGCAGATGCCCGCGGCAGTTGAGTCAGTTGGATGCAGTGAACGCCAGAGTAAGAGCCAGTCGGCAGTCAGTGAGAGCACCCCACTGAGGGCTGCTGCCTCCAGTTGAGTGGCCTCCATTTGAGAGAGTTGGCGGCAGTGAAGGCCAGAGTCAAAGCCAGCTTGCAGTCACTGAGAATGCGCCTGCAGGGGCCTGTGGCTCATTCCAGGCCTCCAGTTGAGCAACTCAGGCCGAGAAGCAGAAGAAGTGCTAAGTTGGTCTTGAAGATAACACAGCGTGGTCAAGAGAAGTTGGGTCAATATAGCAATCAGTCTTGTCTCCCCCTGTCCGTCTGTCTCACAAACCACAGAAGCTTCAATTCCTTTCGAAAGAATAAAAAGACGTATATATTCATATAAAGAAGTGTTGTCCTTCATTACTTCAACCACTATACAATACTATCAGAAACATTACAATTACAGTATCATTTATTCCTTGGTCTTGAGCTTTCAATAAGCGATATACAATTTGGTTTGGGTTCTTTCTTGAATGACATATCAACTTTTGTAAGCTATTTAATACCAAAGCCATCCTTGTAGAAGAAAAGTAAGTTATAAGAAAATTGGCCTCCAGTTGCTTAGAGAACTTGAAGGCTCATTTTTTCATAGCTACTACACCAAGATGTAGGGTAGGGTGCTACTTCTTTCACTGGATTGCGACGCTTACTTTTGATCTGTACCTTATAATGTTGAGTGTTAGGCAAGGAGGTATCAAGTACTAATTTTTGACTCGACCTAAGATTGAACCCTGGTCTCCCAGACTATTGGTGAACACTCTAATCACTATGTCAAATGAGCTGGTAAGTAGTGGGGGTTAATAAGGAGGTTCATACCTTTCCCAAGGTAAAATAAATTTTGTTGATGTTGTATACAGATTATTCCTACAAAGTATTTTGGGGGTGTCCTCGTGGTGTGGTTAACCTCGTGGTTAAAGCGATGGACTGCGGAATCGTAGTAAGCGAGTTCGTACTCCAGTCGCGTTATTATGTTCACTTTCGGGCAAATACCCTTGGGAAAGGTATGAACACCCTTATCCTCCCAGCTATGGGTTAAATAGTACCACTACTGTTCTTCTAGGAGAATAGCTTTGGCATTAAATAACCTACAAAGGTTGATATGCCATTAAACAAAGAATACTATACAATACAAAGTATTTTACCTGAAGGATGAGTGGTGGTTAGGTTAGGTTTGGTTTGGCGGCATATCAACCATTGCAGGTTATTTAATGCCAAATCCTCTTTATACATATATATATTAAGTATGATTTGGTTTGGTTGTGTTTTATAGCATATCAACCATTGTAGGTTATTTAATGCCAAATCTTCTTTATTCATATATATTAAATATATAGGATTTGGTTTGGTTGAGTTTTATGGCATATCAACCATTGTAGGTTATTTAATGCCAAATCCTCTTTATACATATATATTAAATATATAGGATTTGGTTTGGTAGGGTTTTATGGCATATCAACCATTGTAGGTTATTTAATGCCAAATCCTCTTTATACATATATATTAAATATATAGGATTTGGTTTGGTAGGGTTTTATGGCATATCAACCATTGTAGGTTATTTAATGCCAAATCCTCTTTATACATATATATTAAATATATAGGATTTAGTTTGGTTGTGTTTTATGGCATATCAACCATTGTAGGTTATTTAATGCCAAATCTTCTTTATATATATATATATATTGAATATATATACAATTTGTAAACACATTTTGTAGAAATCATTCTTAAATGAGCCTGCGCTCTTTTTTTGCACTCAGTTAAATGGTTTCAAGCTTTTTAACAGTCATGTTTCAACATCAGTCATTTGTTTGCACATAGTTTGTTCTATTTGACTCATAAATAGGACTCTATCAGCTGCTACCACTCCATGTCAGAGTGGACCTGGGAACAATGGCAATGAAGGGGTACTTCACATTCCCCAAAGCTCCATAGGTGGAGCCTTGTCATCGTATGATTTAAGGCCATAACTAGGATACCTGTTGGGGAGTCTTACCCCTCTGCAGAGATGGAGTCAGTGTATTTTACAGCCCCAGCCAACTGGGCTTGAGTTGTGGTTAGGTTTAGCTTGTTAACCATTACACCACCATGAAACACCTGTTGGTTGGTTTAAATAGAGCAATGAAATCATGATTTTGTCAAGATTTTGATTATAAATTAATCAAGTTTATTTTTGGTCTTTAAAAGGATCCTTTTTTGCGTATTTTAGTGCATTTTTTCAAATGTCTAAATTTAGGTATTAATTTGTTTTTTGAATTGAGAAGATTTTCTGGTTGTGTATGGTAGATAATTGTTAATTTTTTTATCATAACATACAAGGGGCCTTCAATAAGTTTCCAGACTTTTTTTTGTATGGGCACTTTTATTGATAGTACACACATGAAACTCTAGTCCCCTTCGAAGTAATCTCCTCTGGCTGCAATCCACTTGTTGTACCATTCCAACAACTTCAGGAAGGCCCCATGGAAGTCCTCTTGTGTGAGCGTGTCAATGACCTTCGTCACAGGCTCTTTTATCTCCTCAATTGTCTCATAACGACAGCCTCTGAGCTTAGTGAATAAGCAAAAGTCATAGGGAGCAAGGTCTGGACTATAGGGAGGGTGGGGAACTGTCTTGGTGCCCATCTTGGTCAAATAATCTGTGACAAGGATGGAGGTATGGACTGGTTTATTGTCCTGGTGGAAATGCCACTGACCCGATTTGGAAGAGTGCTGGCCTCTTCCGATGGAATCTCTTCCTGAACTCCCTTAAAGCCTCAACATAGTATTCCTTGTTGACTGTCTGTCCAGTGGGAACCCAGTGCATGTAGATCATGCCAGTACAGTTAAAAAAAGGGATCATCAAAAGTTTGTGGGTGGATTTGCTCTGTCTGGCCTTCTTCGGTCTGGGAGAGCCAGCAAGCTTCCACTGTGAACTCTGTCCCTTTGTCTCTGGGTCATAGCAGTAGATCCAGCTTTCATCGCAGTTCACCAGAGCATCAAGAACTACAGGATCTGAATTGATCAGCTCGACCATCTCCCTTCTGTCATGACAACGTTTTTCTTTCTGATCTTCTCTGAGCACCCTTGGGACAAACTTCGCTCAAATCTTCCACATCTTCAGTTCCTCGCAAATAATTGTGTGTACAGTTCCTACACTGACATCAAACTGTGCACTTATTGTCTCTATAGACACAAGACGGCCCTTATCCATGAAATTCTTTATTTGGCCAATCAACTCTGGTGTTCTGACTTCCTTACTCCTCCCACACCCCTCATCATCCCTCACAGACTCCCTGTCTTCCATGAATCTCTTATGCCACTCAAAAACTCATGCTCGCTTCATGCAAGATGCTCCAGTTCTCTGCCTCTGTCCAAATATGACAGCGTGGTTCTCATCACCTGGTCTCCTTCCAGTTACACACCTGTTGTACCTGATTGTCCTGATGTGCTGTCATATCCCTGTTTACTCATCACAGGAATGAACCGAAAATCCATGTCATATGTTATATAACATTATATATATATATATATATATGTGTGTGTATATAATAAATAAATATATATTAGATTTACATATTTAAAGCGATGGAAGTTTGCCTGCAACCTTTGGTTTCATGAAGTTTTACAAATATATAAATCTAATATATATATATATTTATTATTATTCTATAATAGCTCTATCTCATATATTGAGCACTCTCCATATTATATTGCACTTGGTTCGACACAAACCCACAAAGTGAATTAATGACAACCAAAACTGTTACAATATATATATATATATATATATATATATATATATATATATATACAAAACTCATATGTGTATGTGTGCGTGTATATATATATATATATATATACATACAAGTACATTTAACACATCTCATGTGAGAATCTGAGTCACAAAACTCAAAGTTGAAAAAAACTCAGAAGATATGATATCACGTACTTAAAGGGAAAGGATGAGTAGAGACGATCCATTGTTGAGGTCAGCCAGAATACTGTGAAGAGTCCTGAAGATTTGAGGAGACTTACTGTCTCTCAAACTTCAGTGGGAGACCCTCAGTTAATGCTGCTGTGAAAAACCCTCAAAGGAATAAAATAATCATTACAAATGAAGATAAGGTAAATGAGAAATTGTATAAATTTTTTTAATGCTAAGATAGATAGATAGATAGATAAAATTAAAATGGAGGCCTGTATTGTAGCTGAAATCATTACATATTTCACTGGTGCCTGAGGTTAGTATCCAAGCCTTAACTAGAAGTGGGGATAAGGAATACTGATTTTCAAATCAATCATGCCCTCCCAATTTGTGAAATAGCTGGAAGACAAACTTCTAATCCTTTTTTTCCGTCTGACCTTGTGTCATCTCAATCTTAGTAAATATTTCAACAAATCAAAAAACTGAATACATAAACATTCACATAGATTTTCATATATCATATAATATTTCAGTATCTCCACTTATATAAATGAAATGCCCGTCTGATTCTGTTATTAATATATTTAAGAGATTCCTAACTTATATCTTTTTTGTTGGCTTGTGGGAAAACTCGGGCAATGGAAAAATATTTCAAGTATGTTTTATTATTATTATCCTTATTGTGAGAGTCCTTTGACAATAAGTAATTAAATGTCTTTGTTGCCTTCAGCAAATGAGAAAATACCAAAAAGGTTTCACATAACTAGATACTTCAGTTTATAACAATGTTAGTTATTGTACTTACTTGATTCTGTACATGTGAGTATAGATCTCTGCTTTCATATATGAATTTAGTTATGAAGAGATATGTGTATATAAATAAAGGTGACTGTGCCTTCATAAAATTTTGTATGCCGATGTGATTTTGTGGGCCTATAGGACTTTACACTCCTATAGATTATTTTGGGCGGTATGCCACTTGTTCCCACAAAGATGGCGGACGCTCAATATTCAGTGTCGGGAAACCATTGGCCAGGAGGACCACGTGATATCCTTACAACTACGTTGGCGCGCGTAAAATCAAGTCCTGCATCTTTGAGCCACCTACAAGACGGTATTTTCTATAAATACGTCGTCTTCAAGCACCCTCTTTCTCTTTGACCAAATTTCTCCGCAGCAGCAAAACCATGAATGGGCCTCGCAGACATTCATATACAAGGACTATGAGACGCTTTCCCGTCTCTGAGAAACTGCTTGTTTCTAACCATAGAAAAAGGACATTTTAAATTTGCAATTCTTTTTGTAGCTTAGTTGTGTTACACACACATACACACACGAGTTCACACATATACACACACGATTATTTTGTTAGTAGAGTTAGTAATATTTTTATGTATCAATGTAAGTTTATTTGTTGTAATATATAAATTTGTTTTTGTTCGTCGCCTTATTTTAAATGTTGATTTTGTCCGCGCCGTTTTACAACCATTATTTGTTTCATATGTTTCACTCATTTATTCCATTGGCTTCCTTCATTTACCACTTTTTCCGTGTGCCTATAATATTATGCTTATATTATGCCCCATTCCACCTTTATTCTAAACTAAATACTCTATATCAAAACTAAAGCATTAAACCTGTGGGGAATACTAAACCTTTAAACGCTAAATACATTAAATAGACGGGTACCATATAAATACCAAATACAAGACCATTCACCTACAGGCCCTATTGAATGTTATTGATTATAATCTTCTGATAAGGAATATCCTAATACAATCATATTCCTATTCAGCTCACTGGGGGCTATAAAGATATACATATAATTTATATATATATATATATATATATATTGTCCATAAATATATACACACCAACCAATTTTTCATTTTTTTAATGGAAAGTTATGTCCCTACAAATTCGTTAATACTCAACTGAGTCAAGAATTATGAGATACCTTTGATAAGTGCTAGCTTGTAGTGTGTATATCGTGTGACCAAAGAAGTTCAAGCTATGTTTGGCGCTATCTTGGTAGTTGGTGTATATTTCTTCACACTGCATGTGATTTGAAAGTTGCGCAAATGAACCTGCAATGCAGTCTAATTCTGAAATTTATGTTTCACAAGTTTAAACTGGACCCCTAATGCAGTAGAAGTGTAATATAATTGCGGAGGGATTTCGTTTTATATATCTTGCCTTTCGATTTAGTTAGGATGAGAACCTTTCGGCACAGTGCATGGGTTAGTTAGGTGCAACATTGAGCGCAGGTGTTCCTGCGCATGCAGGGCGGATGTGTCATTCACAGATGTCAAAATAAAAACCCCAGATAGGAAATAGGGCTAGTGGGTGTGAATGCCGTCATGCCCGGAAGTGTGGGCTGAAGATTTTGAGATTTGGAAAAAGTCAGTGAGTTGAGTTCCTGCCTCCGTATGAGAGAGTCGAGATTCAGAGCTGGTGTTGAGGCCAGACAAATTTGTGCGCTACGGGCACCGCGTGTTGGTTGGGTTGAGAGCTGACGATGTAAAAGCAGTCAGCATAGAAAGATTGTGTCTCTCTCTCCTCATGTCGAAAAACCTTTAAACTCAAAAAGGTGAATAAAAGTTTCGTACCTGAACCAATTTCGTGTTTTCGGATTCCTATATATGTTTATGAACATTTTATCATATTTACCCAACCCCTCCGCTCGGGCAGGATATGACACAAGGTCAATTTTTTAAGCGGAGTTTAACAGGTTTGAATTCAGAGTTTTCCTTCTCCTAGACTAGTTGCCTAACCAAGGCTGAAGAACCTAGTCTGTCCTACTATTTACCCATAGCTGGAGGGAGAATATTTGGATTCATAACTTTCCCAAGGGTATTAGTGCTATGTGAAATGCAATAAGTCAGGTGCAGGATATGGACACGGCGACATGAGTTCAAATCCTGGACCTGATTTGAACTCGTGTCGCCGTGTCCATATCCTGCGACGATAACCATTACACCACGGGCATTTTTGAACATTTTATGAACATTATGTCTATTTCACATATTCGTATCATGGGTATGTTACAGAAGCGAGCAAACGTATTTGCTGTGTGAACGGTAAAGGCAGAGTTGGTAACAGTATAGTAAACAGATAGTTGAAGAAATTTCCCTTGGGTAGCGAGATCGTCGATAATCAGGCAAGGTCAAGAAGGCCTAAAAGCGTGAATTCTAAGGTCATACCCCAAATCATAGCAGCAAATCTTTTAGAGAGTATTAACCAAGCTTGGCCTCTCACTATCCAGTGTAGTTCATCATCATCCTGGCCTTGGTAAAAGGCACCTAGTGTTGCCAAGTTGTGCCTCATGTACTACCAAAATATTGCCAAACTTTTGACTCATTCTTGTATACATTGTGGTCTATAAATAGATACACCTGTATCAATTTTTTGTTTTTGGTAGAAAGTTGATGTCTCTAACAATTAGTTAATGAAAAGTTGATTTTTTTCTTAACCAAAGATGCCAGGATTATAATATTTCTTATAGAACATAATGCAATACCTTTTATAAAACATGGATTGGGTTAATCTTGACGAAACTTGGCAAATCACTTGCAAACTTGGCAAATCACTCCTCAGCACATTAACGGGTGCTTTAATGATTTGTTGATGGGTGAGTGGAAGTCCCAGAAATATTTTGTTTAAAATTGATCAGGAAGGTCTAATTTCTCCAAGAAATTTGGTTTGGTTTGGTCTGGTCTGGTCTGGTTTTATGGTATATCAAGCATTGTTGGTTATCTAATGCCAAATCCTATTTTTACTTATATATCAAATATATGATTTGTGAACATATTTTATAGATACACACAGTTAAGTTATCAAACAGTTCTATTTCTAACAATTCAATTTAGCATCAATCATTTGTTTGCTCTCAGTTTAAATGACAAACAGTTCTATTTGACCCATACATAGGACCCTATCAGGTGCTACCGTTCCAGGCCACAGTGGACCGACCAGGGAGAGATGGCAAAGAAGAGGTACTCTGCATTACCCAAAGCTCCAATATTACTGGAGCCTCACCATCAGATTTTTAGTGTCATACCAGGACATTCATCATTGGTGAAGGGTCTGACCCCTCTGCAGCCGGTGATATTCTAAAGCCCCAGTCAACTGGGCTACTCCAAGAAACAAACAAAAATGATATCTGCAAAGGGTACCCCTCTCACAAGGGGAAGAGGACTTTTGGGAGGAAAATTATTTAGAAAACACTCATCCTACCCTGACTCTTTGATTAATGAGCCAGTCTTGACAAAACTTGGCTTGTAAACTTACTTGACCTTAAGGAGTGTTTTAATGGCATCTGAAAAGGTGCAGTAGACACCTCCCCTACAAACTTCCGTAAGTATTTAGAATTGATCATGAAGATCTTATTCATCCAGAAATGGTTGATTGGGACTTTCAGGAAGAAAATCAATAACACACACACACACACACATGAGTATGAATAATGTAGACATAGTCATCTGACTATATTGGTCTGATTATATTATAGTCTGGAAACTGATAGTTGCTGCTGACTTTCTGTCTCCACTATTCTACATATTTCCTATCACCAATATCTATAATTTATAAGTAAAGTAAAATATATAATTATACCATTGATATATATATATATATATATATATATATATACATATATGCAATATAATATATCTAGGAAAGAGCTATTATATAATAATGATAAATAAATATATATTAGATATATATATCTAATTCCATGGAATTTAGACTGCGACCCTGGGTTTCATGTAGTTTT